>BQMI01000023.1:0-227739 GCA_026005395.1 Asobara japonica | reverse complement strand
TTTGGTCCCGTGTGCGTTGTACTATCCAATAGGAACCCCTGGAAGATATTTCCGTCGATTTTGGGTCGAAAAAGTCAAATTAATTTTTTTCGATTTTGGCCAAATTTAACATTGGGACCTTATGGGAGGCAAACTTAAATTTTTTAAAATTGAATTTTTGGTCCCGTGTGCGTGGATACTATCCAATAGGAACCCCTGGAAGATATTTCCGTCGATTTGGGTCGAAAAAGTCAAATTAATTTTTTTCGATTTGGCCAAATTTAACATTGGGACCTTATGGGGAGGCAAACTTAAATTTTTTAAAATTGAATTTTTGGTCCCGTGTGCGTTGTACTATCCAATAGGAACCCCTGGAAGATATTTCCGTCGATTTTGGGTCGAAAAAGTCAAATTAATTTTTTCGATTTTGGCCAAATTTAACATTGGGACCTTATGGGGAGGCAAACTTAAATTTTTTAAAATTGAATTTTTGGTCCCGTGTGCGTTGTACTATCCAATAGGAACCCCTGGAAGATATTTCCGTCGATTTTGGGTCGAAAAAGTCAAATTAATTTTTTTCGATTTGGCCAAATTTAACATTGGGACCTTATGGGGAGGCAAACTTAAATTTTTTAAAATTGAATTTTTGGTCCCGTGTGCGTTGGTACTATCCAATAGGAACCCCTGGAAGATATTTCCGTCGATTTTGGGTCGAAAAAGTCAAATTAATTTTTTTCGATTTTGGCCAAATTTAACATTGGGACCTTATGGGGAGGCAAACTTAAATTTTTTAAAATTGAATTTTTGGTCCCGTGTGCGTTGGTACTATCCAATAGGAACCCCTGGAAGATATTTCCGTCGATTTTGGGTCGAAAAAGTCAAATTAATTTTTTTCGATTTTGGCCAAATTTAACATTGGGACCTTATGGGGAGGCAAACTTAAATTTTTTAAAATTGAATTTTCGGTCCCGTGTGCGTTGGTACTATCCAATAGGAACCCCTGGAAGATATTTCCGTCGATTTTGGGTCGAAAAAGTCAAATTAATTTTTTTCGATTTTGGCCAAATTTAACATTGGGACCTTATGGGGAGGCAAACTTAAATTTTTTAAAATTGAATTTTTGGTCCCGTGTGCGTTGGTACTATCCAATAGGAACCCCTGGAAGATATTTCCGTCGATTTTGGGTCGAAAAAGTCAAATTAATTTTTTTCGATTTTGGCCAAATTTAACATTGGGACCTTATGGGGAGGCAAACTTAAATTTTTTAAAATTGAATTTTCGGTCCCGTGTGCGTTGGTACTATCCAATAGGAACCCCTGGAAGATATTTCCGTCGATTTTGGGTCGAAAAAGTCAAATTAATTTTTTTCGATTTTGGCCAAATTTAACATTGGGACCTTATGGGGAGGCAAACTTAAATTTTTTAAAATTGAATTTTCGGTCCCGTGTGCGTTGGTACTATCCAATAGGAACCCCTGGAAGATATTTCCGTCGATTTTGGGTCGAAAAAGTCAAATTAATTTTTTTCGATTTTGGCCAAATTTAACATTGGGACCTTATGGGGAGGCAAACTTAAATTTTTTAAAATTGAATTTTTGGTCCCGTGTGCGTTGGTACTATCCAATAGGAACCCCTGGAAGATATTTCCGTCGATTTTGGGTCGAAAAAGTCAAATTAATTTTTTTCGATTTTGGCCAAATTTAACATTGGGACCTTATGGGGAGGCAAACTTAAATTTTTTAAAATTGAATTTTTGGTCCCGTGTGCGTTGGTACTATCCAATAGGAACCCCTGGAAGATATTTCCGTCGATTTTGGGTCGAAAAAGTCAAATTAATTTTTTTCGATTTTGGCCAAATTTAACATTGGGACCTTATGGGGAGGCAAACTTAAATTTTTTAAAATTGAATTTTTGGTCCCGTGTGCGTTGGTACTATCCAATAGGAACCCCTGGAAGATATTTCCGTCGATTTTGGGTCGAAAAAGTCAAATTAATTTTTTTCGATTTTGGCCAAATTTAACATTGGGACCTTATGGGGAGGCAAACTTAAATTTTTTAAAATTGAATTTTTCGGTCCCGTGTGCGTTGGTACTATCCAATAGGAACCCCTGGAAGATATTTCCGTCGATTTTGGGTCGAAAAAGTCAAATTAATTTTTTTCGATTTTGGCCAAATTTAACATTGGGACCTTATGGGGAGGCAAACTTAAATTTTTTAAAATTGAATTTTTGGTCCCGTGTGCGTTGGTACTATCCAATAGGAACCCCTGGAAGATATTTCCGTCGATTTTGGGTCGAAAAAGTCAAATTAATTTTTTTCGATTTTGGCCAAATTTAACATTGGGACCTTATGGGGAGGCAAACTTAAATTTTTTAAAATTGAATTTTCGGTCCCGTGTGCGTTGGTACTATCCAATAGGAACCCCTGGAAGATATTTCCGTCGATTTTGGGTCGAAAAAGTCAAATTAATTTTTTTCGATTTTGGCCAAATTTAACATTGGGACCTTATGGGGAGGCAAACTTAAATTTTTAAAATTGAATTTTGGTCCCGTGTGCGTTGGTACTATCCAATAGGAACCCCTGGAAGATATTTCCGTCGATTTTGGGTCGAAAAAGTCAAATTAATTTTTTTCGATTTTGGCCAAATTTAACATTGGGACCTTATGGGAGGCAAACTTAAATTTTTTAAAATTGAATTTTTGGTCCCGTGTGCGTTGGTACTATCCAATAGGAACCCCTGGAAGATATTTCCGTCGATTTTGGGTCGAAAAAGTCAAATTAATTTTTTTCGATTTTGGCCAAATTTAACATTGGGACCTTATGGGGAGGCAAACTTAAATTTTTTAAAATTGAATTTTTGGTCCCGTGTGCGTTGGTACTATCCAATAGGAACCCCTGGAAGATATTTCCGTCGATTTTGGGTCGAAAAAGTCAAATTAATTTTTTTCGATTTTGGCCAAATTTAACATTGGGACCTTATGGGGAGGCAAACTTAAATTTTTTAAAATTGAATTTTTGGTCCCGTGTGCGTTGGTACTATCCAATAGGAACCCCTGGAAGATATTTCCGTCGATTTTGGGTCGAAAAAGTCAAATTAATTTTTTTCGATTTTGGCCAAATTTAACATTGGGACCTTATGGGGAGGCAAACTTAAATTTTTTAAAATTGAATTTTTGGTCCCGTGTGCGTTGGTACTATCCAATAGGAACCCCTGGAAGATATTTCCGTCGATTTTGGGTCGAAAAAGTCAAATTAATTTTTTTCGATTTTGGCCAAATTTAACATTGGGACCTTATGGGGAGGCAAACTTAAATTTTTTAAAATTGAATTTTTGGTCCCGTGTGCGTTGGTACTATCCAATAGGAACCCCTGGAAGATATTTCCGTCGATTTTGGGTCGAAAAAGTCAAATTAATTTTTTTCGATTTTGGCCAAATTTAACATTGGGACCTTATGGGGAGGCAAACTTAAATTTTTTAAAATTGAATTTTTGGTCCCGTGTGCGTTGGTACTATCCAATAGGAACCCCTGGAAGATATTTCCGTCGATTTTGGGTCGAAAAAGTCAAATTAATTTTTTTCGATTTTGGCCAAATTTAACATTGGGACCTTATGGGGAGGCAAACTTAAATTTTTTAAAATTGAATTTTTGGTCCCGTGTGCGTTGGTACTATCCAATAGGAACCCCTGGAAGATATTTCCGTCGATTTTGGGTCGAAAAAGTCAAATTAATTTTTTTCGATTTTGGCCAAATTTAACATTGGGACCTTATGGGGAGGCAAACTTAAATTTTTTAAAATTGAATTTTTGGTCCCGTGTGCGTTGGTACTATCCAATAGGAACCCCTGGAAGATATTTCCGTCGATTTTGGGTCGAAAAAGTCAAATTAATTTTTTTCGATTTTGGCCAAATTTAACATTGGGACCTTATGGGGAGGCAAACTTAAATTTTTTAAAATTGAATTTTTGGTCCCGTGTGCGTTGGTACTATCCAATAGGAACCCCTGGAAGATATTTCCGTCGATTTTGGGTCGAAAAAGTCAAATTAATTTTTTTCGATTTTGGCCAAATTTAACATTGGGACCTTATGGGGAGGCAAACTTAAATTTTTTAAAATTGAATTTTTGGTCCCGTGTGCGTTGGTACTATCCAATAGGAACCCCTGGAAGATATTTCCGTCGATTTTGGGTCGAAAAAGTCAAATTAATTTTTTTCGATTTTGGCCAAATTTAACATTGGGACCTTATGGGGAGGCAAACTTAAATTTTTTAAAATTGAATTTTCGGTCCCGTGTGCGTTGGTACTATCCAATAGGAACCCCTGGAAGATATTTCCGTCGATTTTGGGTCGAAAAAGTCAAATTAATTTTTTTCGATTTTGGCCAAATTTAACATTGGGACCTTATGGGGAGGCAAACTTAAATTTTTTAAAATTGAATTTTCGGTCCCGTGTGCGTTGGTACTATCCAATAGGAACCCCTGGAAGATATTTCCGTCGATTTTGGGTCGAAAAAGTCAAATTAATTTTTTTCGATTTTGGCCAAATTTAACATTGGGACCTTATGGGGAGGCAAACTTAAATTTTTTAAAATTGAATTTTTGGTCCCGTGTGCGTTGGTACTATCCAATAGGAACCCCTGGAAGATATTTCCGTCGATTTTGGGTCGAAAAAGTCAAATTAATTTTTTTCGATTTTGGCCAAATTTAACATTGGGACCTTATGGGGAGGCAAACTTAAATTTTTTAAAATTGAATTTTTGGTCCCGTGTGCGTTGGTACTATCCAATAGGAACCCCTGGAAGATATTTCCGTCGATTTTGGGTCGAAAAAGTCAAATTAATTTTTTTCGATTTTGGCCAAATTTAACATTGGGACCTTATGGGGAGGCAAACTTAAATTTTTTAAAATTGAATTTTTGGTCCCGTGTGCGTTGGTACTATCCAATAGGAACCCCTGGAAGATATTTCCGTCGATTTTGGGTCGAAAAAGTCAAATTAATTTTTTTCGATTTTGGCCAAATTTAACATTGGGACCTTATGGGGAGGCAAACTTAAATTTTTTAAAATTGAATTTTTGGTCCCGTGTGCGTTGGTACTATCCAATAGGAACCCCTGGAAGATATTTCCGTCGATTTTGGGTCGAAAAAGTCAAATTAATTTTTTTCGATTTTGGCCAAATTTAACATTGGGACCTTATGGGGAGGCAAACTTAAATTTTTTAAAATTGAATTTTTGGTCCCGTGTGCGTTGGTACTATCCAATAGGAACCCCTGGAAGATATTTCCGTCGATTTTGGGTCGAAAAAGTCAAATTAATTTTTTTCGATTTTGGCCAAATTTAACATTGGGACCTTATGGGGAGGCAAACTTAAATTTTTTAAAATTGAATTTTGGTCCCGTGTGCGTTGGTACTATCCAATAGGAACCCCTGGAAGATATTTCCGTCGATTTTGGGTCGAAAAAGTCAAATTAATTTTTTTCGATTTTGGCCAAATTTAACATTGGGACCTTATGGGGAGGCAAACTTAAATTTTTTAAAATTGAATTTTTGGTCCCGTGTGCGTTGGTACTATCCAATAGGAACCCCTGGAAGATATTTCCGTCGATTTTGGGTCGAAAAAGTCAAATTAATTTTTTTCGATTTTGGCCAAATTTAACATTGGGACCTTATGGGGAGGCAAACTTAAATTTTTTAAAATTGAATTTTTGGTCCCGTGTGCGTTGGTACTATCCAATAGGAACCCCTGGAAGATATTTCCGTCGATTTTGGGTCGAAAAAGTCAAATTAATTTTTTTCGATTTTGGCCAAATTTAACATTGGGACCTTATGGGGAGGCAAACTTAAATTTTTTAAAATTGAATTTTTGGTCCCGTGTGCGTTGGTACTATCCAATAGGAACCCCTGGAAGATATTTCCGTCGATTTTGGGTCGAAAAAGTCAAATTAATTTTTTTCGATTTTGGCCAAATTTAACATTGGGACCTTATGGGGAGGCAAACTTAAATTTTTTAAAATTGAATTTTCGGTCCCGTGTGCGTTGGTACTATCCAATAGGAACCCCTGGAAGATATTTCCGTCGATTTTGGGTCGAAAAAGTCAAATTAATTTTTTTCGATTTTGGCCAAATTTAACATTGGGACCTTATGGGGAGGCAAACTTAAATTTTTTAAAATTGAATTTTTGGTCCCGTGTGCGTTGGTACTATCCAATAGGAACCCCTGGAAGATATTTCCGTCGATTTTGGGTCGAAAAAGTCAAATTAATTTTTTTCGATTTTGGCCAAATTTAACATTGGGACCTTATGGGGAGGCAAACTTAAATTTTTTAAAATTGAATTTTTGGTCCCGTGTGCGTTGGTACTATCCAATAGGAACCCCTGGAAGATATTTCCGTCGATTTTGGGTCGAAAAAGTCAAATTAATTTTTTTCGATTTTGGCCAAATTTAACATTGGGACCTTATGGGGAGGCAAACTTAAATTTTTTAAAATTGAATTTTTGGTCCCGTGTGCGTTGGTACTATCCAATAGGAACCCCTGGAAGATATTTCCGTCGATTTTGGGTCGAAAAAGTCAAATTAATTTTTTTCGATTTTGGCCAAATTTAACATTGGGACCTTATGGGGAGGCAAACTTAAATTTTTTAAAATTGAATTTTTGGTCCCGTGTGCGTTGGTACTATCCAATAGGAACCCCTGGAAGATATTTCCGTCGATTTTGGGTCGAAAAAGTCAAATTAATTTTTTTCGATTTTGGCCAAATTTAACATTGGGACCTTATGGGGAGGCAAACTTAAATTTTTTAAAATTGAATTTTTGGTCCCGTGTGCGTTGGTACTATCCAATAGGAACCCCTGGAAGATATTTCCGTCGATTTTGGGTCGAAAAAGTCAAATTAATTTTTTTCGATTTTGGCCAAATTTAACATTGGGACCTTATGGGGAGGCAAACTTAAATTTTTTAAAATTGAATTTTTGGTCCCGTGTGCGTTGGTACTATCCAATAGGAACCCCTGGAAGATATTTCCGTCGATTTTGGGTCGAAAAAGTCAAATTAATTTTTTTCGATTTTGGCCAAATTTAACATTGGGACCTTATGGGGAGGCAAACTTAAATTTTTTAAAATTGAATTTTTGGTCCCGTGTGCGTTGGTACTATCCAATAGGAACCCCTGGAAGATATTTCCGTCGATTTTGGGTCGAAAAAGTCAAATTAATTTTTTTCGATTTTGGCCAAATTTAACATTGGGACCTTATGGGGAGGCAAACTTAAATTTTTTAAAATTGAATTTTTGGTCCCGTGTGCGTTGGTACTATCCAATAGGAACCCCTGGAAGATATTTCCGTCGATTTTGGGTCGAAAAAGTCAAATTAATTTTTTTCGATTTTGGCCAAATTTAACATTGGGACCTTATGGGGAGGCAAACTTAAATTTTTTAAAATTGAATTTTTGGTCCCGTGTGCGTTGGTACTATCCAATAGGAACCCCTGGAAGATATTTCCGTCGATTTTGGGTCGAAAAAGTCAAATTAATTTTTTTCGATTTTGGCCAAATTTAACATTGGGACCTTATGGGGAGGCAAACTTAAATTTTTTAAAATTGAATTTTTGGTCCCGTGTGCGTTGGTACTATCCAATAGGAACCCCTGGAAGATATTTCCGTCGATTTTGGGTCGAAAAAGTCAAATTAATTTTTTTCGATTTTGGCCAAATTTAACATTGGGACCTTATGGGGAGGCAAACTTAAATTTTTTAAAATTGAATTTTCGGTCCCGTGTGCGTTGGTACTATCCAATAGGAACCCCTGGAAGATATTTCCGTCGATTTTGGGTCGAAAAAGTCAAATTAATTTTTTTCGATTTTGGCCAAATTTAACATTGGGACCTTATGGGGAGGCAAACTTAAATTTTTTAAAATTGAATTTTCGGTCCCGTGTGCGTTGGTACTATCCAATAGGAACCCCTGGAAGATATTTCCGTCGATTTTGGGTCGAAAAAGTCAAATTAATTTTTTTCGATTTTGGCCAAATTTAACATTGGGACCTTATGGGGAGGCAAACTTAAATTTTTTAAAATTGAATTTTTGGTCCCGTGTGCGTTGGTACTATCCAATAGGAACCCCTGGAAGATATTTCCGTCGATTTTGGGTCGAAAAAGTCAAATTAATTTTTTTCGATTTTGGCCAAATTTAACATTGGGACCTTATGGGGAGGCAAACTTAAATTTTTTAAAATTGAATTTTTGGTCCCGTGTGCGTTGGTACTATCCAATAGGAACCCCTGGAAGATATTTCCGTCGATTTTGGGTCGAAAAAGTCAAATTAATTTTTTTCGATTTTGGCCAAATTTAACATTGGGACCTTATGGGGAGGCAAACTTAAATTTTTTAAAATTGAATTTTTGGTCCCGTGTGCGTTGGTACTATCCAATAGGAACCCCTGGAAGATATTTCCGTCGATTTTGGGTCGAAAAAGTCAAATTAATTTTTTTCGATTTTGGCCAAATTTAACATTGGGACCTTATGGGGAGGCAAACTTAAATTTTTTAAAATTGAATTTTTGGTCCCGTGTGCGTTGGTACTATCCAATAGGAACCCCTGGAAGATATTTCCGTCGATTTTGGGTCGAAAAAGTCAAATTAATTTTTTTCGATTTTGGCCAAATTTAACATTGGGACCTTATGGGGAGGCAAACTTAAATTTTTTAAAATTGAATTTTTGGTCCCGTGTGCGTTGGTACTATCCAATAGGAACCCCTGGAAGATATTTCCGTCGATTTTGGGTCGAAAAAGTCAAATTAATTTTTTTCGATTTTGGCCAAATTTAACATTGGGACCTTATGGGGAGGCAAACTTAAATTTTTTAAAATTGAATTTTTGGTCCCGTGTGCGTTGGTACTATCCAATAGGAACCCCTGGAAGATATTTCCGTCGATTTTGGGTCGAAAAAGTCAAATTAATTTTTTTCGATTTTGGCCAAATTTAACATTGGGACCTTATGGGGAGGCAAACTTAAATTTTTTAAAATTGAATTTTTGGTCCCGTGTGCGTTGGTACTATCCAATAGGAACCCCTGGAAGATATTTCCGTCGATTTTGGGTCGAAAAAGTCAAATTAATTTTTTTCGATTTTGGCCAAATTTAACATTGGGACCTTATGGGGAGGCAAACTTAAATTTTTTAAAATTGAATTTTTGGTCCCGTGTGCGTTGGTACTATCCAATAGGAACCCCTGGAAGATATTTCCGTCGATTTTGGGTCGAAAAAGTCAAATTAATTTTTTTCGATTTTGGCCAAATTTAACATTGGGACCTTATGGGGAGGCAAACTTAAATTTTTTAAAATTGAATTTTTGGTCCCGTGTGCGTTGGTACTATCCAATAGGAACCCCTGGAAGATATTTCCGTCGATTTTGGGTCGAAAAAGTCAAATTAATTTTTTTCGATTTTGGCCAAATTTAACATTGGGACCTTATGGGGAGGCAAACTTAAATTTTTTAAAATTGAATTTTTGGTCCCGTGTGCGTTGGTACTATCCAATAGGAACCCCTGGAAGATATTTCCGTCGATTTTGGGTCGAAAAAGTCAAATTAATTTTTTTCGATTTTGGCCAAATTTAACATTGGGACCTTATGGGGAGGCAAACTTAAATTTTTTAAAATTGAATTTTTGGTCCCGTGTGCGTTGGTACTATCCAATAGGAACCCCTGGAAGATATTTCCGTCGATTTTGGGTCGAAAAAGTCAAATTAATTTTTTTCGATTTTGGCCAAATTTAACATTGGGACCTTATGGGGAGGCAAACTTAAATTTTTTAAAATTGAATTTTTGGTCCCGTGTGCGTTGGTACTATCCAATAGGAACCCCTGGAAGATATTTCCGTCGATTTTGGGTCGAAAAAGTCAAATTAATTTTTTTCGATTTTGGCCAAATTTAACATTGGGACCTTATGGGGAGGCAAACTTAAATTTTTTAAAATTGAATTTTTGGTCCCGTGTGCGTTGGTACTATCCAATAGGAACCCCTGGAAGATATTTCCGTCGATTTTGGGTCGAAAAAGTCAAATTAATTTTTTTCGATTTTGGCCAAATTTAACATTGGGACCTTATGGGGAGGCAAACTTAAATTTTTTAAAATTGAATTTTTGGTCCCGTGTGCGTTGGTACTATCCAATAGGAACCCCTGGAAGATATTTCCGTCGATTTTGGGTCGAAAAAGTCAAATTAATTTTTTTCGATTTTGGCCAAATTTAACATTGGGACCTTATGGGGAGGCAAACTTAAATTTTTTAAAATTGAATTTTTGGTCCCGTGTGCGTTGGTACTATCCAATAGGAACCCCTGGAAGATATTTCCGTCGATTTTGGGTCGAAAAAGTCAAATTAATTTTTTTCGATTTTGGCCAAATTTAACATTGGGACCTTATGGGGAGGCAAACTTAAATTTTTTAAAATTGAATTTTTGGTCCCGTGTGCGTTGGTACTATCCAATAGGAACCCCTGGAAGATATTTCCGTCGATTTTGGGTCGAAAAAGTCAAATTAATTTTTTTCGATTTTGGCCAAATTTAACATTGGGACCTTATGGGGAGGCAAACTTAAATTTTTTAAAATTGAATTTTTGGTCCCGTGTGCGTTGGTACTATCCAATAGGAACCCCTGGAAGATATTTCCGTCGATTTTGGGTCGAAAAAGTCAAATTAATTTTTTTCGATTTTGGCCAAATTTAACATTGGGACCTTATGGGGAGGCAAACTTAAATTTTTTAAAATTGAATTTTTGGTCCCGTGTGCGTTGGTACTATCCAATAGGAACCCCTGGAAGATATTTCCGTCGATTTTGGGTCGAAAAAGTCAAATTAATTTTTTTCGATTTTGGCCAAATTTAACATTGGGACCTTATGGGGAGGCAAACTTAAATTTTTTAAAATTGAATTTTTGGTCCCGTGTGCGTTGGTACTATCCAATAGGAACCCCTGGAAGATATTTCCGTCGATTTTGGGTCGAAAAAGTCAAATTAATTTTTTTCGATTTTGGCCAAATTTAACATTGGGACCTTATGGGGAGGCAAACTTAAATTTTTTAAAATTGAATTTTTGGTCCCGTGTGCGTTGGTACTATCCAATAGGAACCCCTGGAAGATATTTCCGTCGATTTTGGGTCGAAAAAGTCAAATTAATTTTTTTCGATTTTGGCCAAATTTAACATTGGGACCTTATGGGGAGGCAAACTTAAATTTTTTAAAATTGAATTTTTGGTCCCGTGTGCGTTGGTACTATCCAATAGGAACCCCTGGAAGATATTTCCGTCGATTTTGGGTCGAAAAAGTCAAATTAATTTTTTTCGATTTTGGCCAAATTTAACATTGGGACCTTATGGGGAGGCAAACTTAAATTTTTTAAAATTGAATTTTTGGTCCCGTGTGCGTTGGTACTATCCAATAGGAACCCCTGGAAGATATTTCCGTCGATTTTGGGTCGAAAAAGTCAAATTAATTTTTTTCGATTTTGGCCAAATTTAACATTGGGACCTTATGGGGAGGCAAACTTAAATTTTTTAAAATTGAATTTTTGGTCCCGTGTGCGTTGGTACTATCCAATAGGAACCCCTGGAAGATATTTCCGTCGATTTTGGGTCGAAAAAGTCAAATTAATTTTTTTCGATTTTGGCCAAATTTAACATTGGGACCTTATGGGGAGGCAAACTTAAATTTTTTAAAATTGAATTTTTGGTCCCGTGTGCGTTGGTACTATCCAATAGGAACCCCTGGAAGATATTTCCGTCGATTTTGGGTCGAAAAAGTCAAATTAATTTTTTTCGATTTTGGCCAAATTTAACATTGGGACCTTATGGGGAGGCAAACTTAAATTTTTTAAAATTGAATTTTTGGTCCCGTGTGCGTTGGTACTATCCAATAGGAACCCCTGGAAGATATTTCCGTCGATTTTGGGTCGAAAAAGTCAAATTAATTTTTTTCGATTTTGGCCAAATTTAACATTGGGACCTTATGGGGAGGCAAACTTAAATTTTTTAAAATTGAATTTTTGGTCCCGTGTGCGTTGGTACTATCCAATAGGAACCCCTGGAAGATATTTCCGTCGATTTTGGGTCGAAAAAGTCAAATTAATTTTTTTCGATTTTGGCCAAATTTAACATTGGGACCTTATGGGGAGGCAAACTTAAATTTTTTAAAATTGAATTTTTGGTCCCGTGTGCGTTGGTACTATCCAATAGGAACCCCTGGAAGATATTTCCGTCGATTTTGGGTCGAAAAAGTCAAATTAATTTTTTTCGATTTTGGCCAAATTTAACATTGGGACCTTATGGGGAGGCAAACTTAAATTTTTTAAAATTGAATTTTTGGTCCCGTGTGCGTTGGTACTATCCAATAGGAACCCCTGGAAGATATTTCCGTCGATTTTGGGTCGAAAAAGTCAAATTAATTTTTTTCGATTTTGGCCAAATTTAACATTGGGACCTTATGGGGAGGCAAACTTAAATTTTTTAAAATTGAATTTTTGGTCCCGTGTGCGTTGGTACTATCCAATAGGAACCCCTGGAAGATATTTCCGTCGATTTTGGGTCGAAAAAGTCAAATTAATTTTTTTCGATTTTGGCCAAATTTAACATTGGGACCTTATGGGGAGGCAAACTTAAATTTTTTAAAATTGAATTTTTGGTCCCGTGTGCGTTGGTACTATCCAATAGGAACCCCTGGAAGATATTTCCGTCGATTTTGGGTCGAAAAAGTCAAATTAATTTTTTTCGATTTTGGCCAAATTTAACATTGGGACCTTATGGGGAGGCAAACTTAAATTTTTTAAAATTGAATTTTTGGTCCCGTGTGCGTTGGTACTATCCAATAGGAACCCCTGGAAGATATTTCCGTCGATTTTGGGTCGAAAAAGTCAAATTAATTTTTTTCGATTTTGGCCAAATTTAACATTGGGACCTTATGGGGAGGCAAACTTAAATTTTTTAAAATTGAATTTTTGGTCCCGTGTGCGTTGGTACTATCCAATAGGAACCCCTGGAAGATATTTCCGTCGATTTTGGGTCGAAAAAGTCAAATTAATTTTTTTCGATTTTGGCCAAATTTAACATTGGGACCTTATGGGGAGGCAAACTTAAATTTTTTAAAATTGAATTTTTGGTCCCGTGTGCGTTGGTACTATCCAATAGGAACCCCTGGAAGATATTTCCGTCGATTTTGGGTCGAAAAAGTCAAATTAATTTTTTTCGATTTTGGCCAAATTTAACATTGGGACCTTATGGGGAGGCAAACTTAAATTTTTTAAAATTGAATTTTTGGTCCCGTGTGCGTTGGTACTATCCAATAGGAACCCCTGGAAGATATTTCCGTCGATTTTGGGTCGAAAAAGTCAAATTAATTTTTTTCGATTTTGGCCAAATTTAACATTGGGACCTTATGGGGAGGCAAACTTAAATTTTTTAAAATTGAATTTTTGGTCCCGTGTGCGTTGGTACTATCCAATAGGAACCCCTGGAAGATATTTCCGTCGATTTTGGGTCGAAAAAGTCAAATTAATTTTTTTCGATTTTGGCCAAATTTAACATTGGGACCTTATGGGGAGGCAAACTTAAATTTTTTAAAATTGAATTTTTGGTCCCGTGTGCGTTGGTACTATCCAATAGGAACCCCTGGAAGATATTTCCGTCGATTTTGGGTCGAAAAAGTCAAATTAATTTTTTTCGATTTTGGCCAAATTTAACATTGGGACCTTATGGGGAGGCAAACTTAAATTTTTTAAAATTGAATTTTTGGTCCCGTGTGCGTTGGTACTATCCAATAGGAACCCCTGGAAGATATTTCCGTCGATTTTGGGTCGAAAAAGTCAAATTAATTTTTTTCGATTTTGGCCAAATTTAACATTGGGACCTTATGGGGAGGCAAACTTAAATTTTTTAAAATTGAATTTTTGGTCCCGTGTGCGTTGGTACTATCCAATAGGAACCCCTGGAAGATATTTCCGTCGATTTTGGGTCGAAAAAGTCAAATTAATTTTTTTCGATTTTGGCCAAATTTAACATTGGGACCTTATGGGGAGGCAAACTTAAATTTTTTAAAATTGAATTTTTGGTCCCGTGTGCGTTGGTACTATCCAATAGGAACCCCTGGAAGATATTTCCGTCGATTTTGGGTCGAAAAAGTCAAATTAATTTTTTTCGATTTTGGCCAAATTTAACATTGGGACCTTATGGGGAGGCAAACTTAAATTTTTTAAAATTGAATTTTTGGTCCCGTGTGCGTTGGTACTATCCAATAGGAACCCCTGGAAGATATTTCCGTCGATTTTGGGTCGAAAAAGTCAAATTAATTTTTTTCGATTTTGGCCAAATTTAACATTGGGACCTTATGGGGAGGCAAACTTAAATTTTTTAAAATTGAATTTTTGGTCCCGTGTGCGTTGGTACTATCCAATAGGAACCCCTGGAAGATATTTCCGTCGATTTTGGGTCGAAAAAGTCAAATTAATTTTTTTCGATTTTGGCCAAATTTAACATTGGGACCTTATGGGGAGGCAAACTTAAATTTTTTAAAATTGAATTTTTGGTCCCGTGTGCGTTGGTACTATCCAATAGGAACCCCTGGAAGATATTTCCGTCGATTTTGGGTCGAAAAAGTCAAATTAATTTTTTTCGATTTTGGCCAAATTTAACATTGGGACCTTATGGGGAGGCAAACTTAAATTTTTTAAAATTGAATTTTTCGGTCCCGTGTGCGTTGGTACTATCCAATAGGAACCCCTGGAAGATATTTCCGTCGATTTTGGGTCGAAAAAGTCAAATTAATTTTTTTCGATTTTGGGCCAAATTTAACATTGGGACCTTATGGGGAGGCAAACTTAAATTTTTTAAAATTGAATTTTTGGTCCCGTGTGCGTTGGTACTATCCAATAGGAACCCCTGGAAGATATTTCCGTCGATTTTGGGTCGAAAAAGTCAAATTAATTTTTTTCGATTTTGGCCAAATTTAACATTGGGACCTTATGGGGAGGCAAACTTAAATTTTTTAAAATTGAATTTTTGGTCCCGTGTGCGTTGGTACTATCCAATAGGAACCCCTGGAAGATATTTCCGTCGATTTTGGGTCGAAAAAGTCAAATTAATTTTTTTCGATTTTGGCCAAATTTAACATTGGGACCTTATGGGGAGGCAAACTTAAATTTTTTAAAATTGAATTTTTGGTCCCGTGTGCGTTGGTACTATCCAATAGGAACCCCTGGAAGATATTTCCGTCGATTTTGGGTCGAAAAAGTCAAATTAATTTTTTTCGATTTTGGCCAAATTTAACATTGGGACCTTATGGGGAGGCAAACTTAAATTTTTTAAAATTGAATTTTTGGTCCCGTGTGCGTTGGTACTATCCAATAGGAACCCCTGGAAGATATTTCCGTCGATTTTGGGTCGAAAAAGTCAAATTAATTTTTTTCGATTTTGGCCAAATTTAACATTGGGACCTTATGGGGAGGCAAACTTAAATTTTTTAAAATTGAATTTTTGGTCCCGTGTGCGTTGGTACTATCCAATAGGAACCCCTGGAAGATATTTCCGTCGATTTTGGGTCGAAAAAGTCAAATTAATTTTTTTCGATTTTGGCCAAATTTAACATTGGGACCTTATGGGGAGGCAAACTTAAATTTTTTAAAATTGAATTTTTGGTCCCGTGTGCGTTGGTACTATCCAATAGGAACCCCTGGAAGATATTTCCGTCGATTTTGGGTCGAAAAAGTCAAATTAATTTTTTTCGATTTTGGCCAAATTTAACATTGGGACCTTATGGGGAGGCAAACTTAAATTTTTTAAAATTGAATTTTTGGTCCCGTGTGCGTTGGTACTATCCAATAGGAACCCCTGGAAGATATTTCCGTCGATTTTGGGTCGAAAAAGTCAAATTAATTTTTTTCGATTTTGGCCAAATTTAACATTGGGACCTTATGGGGAGGCAAACTTAAATTTTTTAAAATTGAATTTTTGGTCCCGTGTGCGTTGGTACTATCCAATAGGAACCCCTGGAAGATATTTCCGTCGATTTTGGGTCGAAAAAGTCAAATTAATTTTTTTCGATTTTGGCCAAATTTAACATTGGGACCTTATGGGGAGGCAAACTTAAATTTTTTAAAATTGAATTTTTGGTCCCGTGTGCGTTGGTACTATCCAATAGGAACCCCTGGAAGATATTTCCGTCGATTTTGGGTCGAAAAAGTCAAATAATTTTTTTTCGATTTTGGCCAAATTTAACATTGGGACCTTATGGGGAGGCAAACTTAAATTTTTTAAAATTGAATTTTTGGTCCCGTGTGCGTTGGTACTATCCAATAGGAACCCCTGGAAGATATTTCCGTCGATTTTGGGTCGAAAAAGTCAAATTAATTTTTTTCGATTTTGGCCAAATTTAACATTGGGACCTTATGGGGAGGCAAACTTAAATTTTTTAAAATTGAATTTTTGGTCCCGTGTGCGTTGGTACTATCCAATAGGAACCCCTGGAAGATATTTCCGTCGATTTTGGGTCGAAAAAGTCAAATTAATTTTTTTCGATTTTGGCCAAATTTAACATTGGGACCTTATGGGGAGGCAAACTTAAATTTTTTAAAATTGAATTTTTGGTCCCGTGTGCGTTGGTACTATCCAATAGGAACCCCTGGAAGATATTTCCGTCGATTTTGGGTCGAAAAAGTCAAATTAATTTTTTTCGATTTTGGCCATATTTAACATTGGGACCTTATGGGGAGGCAAACTTAAATTTTTTAAAATTGAATTTTTGGTCCCGTGTGCGTTGGTACTATCCAATAGGAACCCCTGGAAGATATTTCCGTCGATTTTGGGTCGAAAAAGTCAAATTAATTTTTTTCGATTTTGGCCAAATTTAACATTGGGACCTTATGGGGAGGCAAACTTAAATTTTTTAAAATTGAATTTTTGGTCCCGTGTGCGTTGGTACTATCCAATAGGAACCCCTGGAAGATATTTCCGTCGATTTTGGGTCGAAAAAGTCAAATTAATTTTTTTCGATTTTGGCCATATTTAACATTGGGACCTTATGGGGAGGCAAACTTAAATTTTTTAAAATTGAATTTTTGGTCCCGTGTGCGTTGGTACTATCCAATAGGAACCCCTGGAAGATATTTCCGTCGATTTTGGGTCGAAAAAGTCAAATTAATTTTTTTCGATTTTGGCCAAATTTAACATTGGGACCTTATGGGGAGGCAAACTTAAATTTTTTAAAATTGAATTTTTGGTCCCGTGTGCGTTGGTACTATCCAATAGGAACCCCTGGAAGATATTTCCGTCGATTTTGGGTCGAAAAAGTCAAATTAATTTTTTTCGATTTTGGCCAAATTTAACATTGGGACCTTATGGGGAGGCAAACTTAAATTTTTTAAAATTGAATTTTTGGTCCCGTGTGCGTTGGTACTATCCAATAGGAACCCCTGGAAGATATTTCCGTCGATTTTGGGTCGAAAAAGTCAAATTAATTTTTTTCGATTTTGGCCAAATTTAACATTGGGACCTTATGGGGAGGCAAACTTAAATTTTTTAAAATTGAATTTTTGGTCCCGTGTGCGTTGGTACTATCCAATAGGAACCCCTGGAAGATATTTCCGTCGATTTTGGGTCGAAAAAGTCAAATTAATTTTTTTCGATTTTGGCCAAATTTAACATTGGGACCTTATGGGGAGGCAAACTTAAATTTGTTAAAATTGAATTTTTGGTCCCGTGTGCGTTGGTACTATCCAATAGGAACCCCTGGAAGATATTTCCGTCGATTTTGGGTCGAAAAAGTCAAATTAATTTTTTTCGATTTTGGCCAAATTTAACATTGGGACCTTATGGGGAGGCAAACTTAAATTTTTTAAAATTGAATTTTTGGTCCCGTGTGCGTTGGTACTATCCAATAGGAACCCCTGGAAGATATTTCCGTCGATTTTGGGTCGAAAAAGTCAAATTAATTTTTTTCGATTTTGGCCAAATTTAACATTGGGACCTTATGGGGAGGCAAACTTAAATTTTTTAAAATTGAATTTTTGGTCCCGTGTGCGTTGGTACTATCCAATAGGAACCCCTGGAAGATATTTCCGTCGATTTTGGGTCGAAAAAGTCAAATTAATTTTTTTTCGATTTTGGCCAAATTTAACATTGGGACCTTATGGGGAGGCAAACTTAAATTTTTTAAAATTGAATTTTTGGTCCCGTGTGCGTTGGTACTATCCAATAGGAACCCCTGGAAGATATTTCCGTCGATTTTGGGTCGAAAAAGTCAAATTAATTTTTTTCGATTTTGGCCAAATTTAACATTGGGACCTTATGGGGAGGCAAACTTAAATTTTTTAAAATTGAATTTTTGGTCCCGTGTGCGTTGGTACTATCCAATAGGAACCCCTGGAAGATATTTCCGTCGATTTTGGGTCGAAAAAGTCAAATTAATTTTTTTCGATTTTGGCCATATTTAACATTGGGACCTTATGGGGAGGCAAACTTAAATTTTTTAAAATTGAATTTTTGGTCCCGTGTGCGTTGGTACTATCCAATAGGAACCCCTGGAAGATATTTCCGTCGATTTTGGGTCGAAAAAGTCAAATTAATTTTTTTCGATTTTGGCCATATTTAACATTGGGACCTTATGGGGAGGCAAACTTAAATTTTTTAAAATTGAATTTTTGGTCCCGTGTGCGTTGGTACTATCCAATAGGAACCCCTGGAAGATATTTCCGTCGATTTTGGGTCGAAAAAGTCAAATTAATTTTTTTCGATTTTGGCCAAATTTAACATTGGGACCTTATGGGGAGGCAAACTTAAATTTTTTAAAATTGAATTTTTGGTCCCGTGTGCGTTGGTACTATCCAATAGGAACCCCTGGAAGATATTTCCGTCGATTTTGGGTCGAAAAAGTCAAATTAATTTTTTTCGATTTTGGCCATATTTAACATTGGGACCTTATGGGGAGGCAAACTTAAATTTTTTAAAATTGAATTTTTGGTCCCGTGTGCGTTGGTACTATCCAATAGGAACCCCTGGAAGATATTTCCGTCGATTTTGGGTCGAAAAAGTCAAATTAATTTTTTTCGATTTTGGCCAAATTTAACATTGGGACCTTATGGGGAGGCAAACTTAAATTTTTTAAAATTGAATTTTTGGTCCCGTGTGCGTTGGTACTATCCAATAGGAACCCCTGGAAGATATTTCCGTCGATTTTGGGTCGAAAAAGTCAAATTAATTTTTTTCGATTTTGGCCAAATTTAACATTGGGACCTTATGGGGAGGCAAACTTAAATTTTTTAAAATTGAATTTTTGGTCCCGTGTGCGTTGGTACTATCCAATAGGAACCCCTGGAAGATATTTCCGTCGATTTTGGGTCGAAAAAGTCACATTAATTTTTTTCGATTTTGGCCAAATTTAACATTGGGACCTTATGGGGAGGCAAACTTAAATTTTTTAAAATTGAATTTTTGGTCCCGTGTGCGTTGGTACTATCCAATAGGAACCCCTGGAAGATATTTCCGTCGATTTTGGGTCGAAAAAGTCAAATTAATTTTTTTCGATTTTGGCCAAATTTAACATTGGGACCTTATGGGGAGGCAAACTTAAATTTGTTAAAATTGAATTTTTGGTCCCGTGTGCGTTGGTACTATCCAATAGGAACCCCTGGAAGATATTTCCGTCGATTTTGGGTCGAAAAAGTCAAATTAATTTTTTTCGATTTTGGCCAAATTTAACATTGGGACCTTATGGGGAGGCAAACTTAAATTTTTTAAAATTGAATTTTTGGTCCCGTGTGCGTTGGTACTATCCAATAGGAACCCCTGGAAGATATTTCCGTCGATTTTGGGTCGAAAAAGTCAAATTAATTTTTTTCGATTTTGGCCAAATTTAACATTGGGACCTTATGGGGAGGCAAACTTAAATTTTTTAAAATTGAATTTTTGGTCCCGAGTGCGTTGGTACTATCCAATAGGAACCCCTGGAAGATATTTCCGTCGATTTTGGGTCGAAAAAGTCAAATAATTTTTTTTCGATTTTGGCCAAATTTAACATTGGGACCTTATGGGGAGGCAAACTTAAATTTTTTAAAATTGAATTTTTGGTCCCGTGTGCGTTGGTACTATCCAATAGGAACCCCTGGAAGATATTTCCGTCGATTTTGGGTCGAAAAAGTCAAATTAATTTTTTTCGATTTTGGCCAAATTTAACATTGGGACCTTATGGGGAGGCAAACTTAAATTTTTTAAAATTGAATTTTTGGTCCCGTGTGCGTTGGTACTATCCAATAGGAACCCCTGGAAGATATTTCCGTCGATTTTGGGTCGAAAAAGTCAAATTAATTTTTTTCGATTTTGGCCATATTTAACATTGGGACCTTATGGGGAGGCAAACTTAAATTTTTTAAAATTGAATTTTTGGTCCCGTGTGCGTTGGTACTATCCAATAGGAACCCCTGGAAGATATTTCCGTCGATTTTGGGTCGAAAAAGTCAAATTAATTTTTTTCGATTTTGGCCAAATTTAACATTGGGACCTTATGGGGAGGCAAACTTAAATTTTTTAAAATTGAATTTTTGGTCCCGTGTGCGTTGGTACTATCCAATAGGAACCCCTGGAAGATATTTCCGTCGATTTTGGGTCGAAAAAGTCAAATTAATTTCTTTCGATTTTGGCCAAATTTAACATTGGGACCTTATGGGGAGGCAAACTTAAATTTTTTAAAATTGAATTTTTAGCCCCGCGTGAGTATTTACCATCTAATGGGAACCCCCATTGTTGATTTGTATGATACTCTTGTTTATGAAATTATTAATAAAAAATCGAATAAATTCAAGGCACTGTCTACAACTTTTCCAAGTTCGCTATTGAAATAGAGGTCATCGGCTATTGGAGGGTTTCTCTCAACTCCGCTAGATGGCGCCACGAGCGGGGAATAAATATAAAGAACTCCAAAAATTATTCACGTAAATTACCTAGTTTATTACATTTAAAAAATTCGGTAATTTACTCCAGGTAATTTAGACGCCCAACCCTGCTGAAAATTGAAACTCGGTAGAGAGGTAGATTGTGGCAGCACTGGCGCACTAACACCACCGCGTGTTCAATTTGTGTCTGGCTCCGTAGGCCGCCATTTCTGTCTCGATATTCGTGTTGGCATTCTCACCGGTCAATTCCACTCATTTTTCTCGTAAAGTTCATGTGATTATTCTTCCAAAACGTAAAACCAGTGACGGTTAATAAGTTTGTAGAGAGAAACAACTGATTGTGAGGATGAGTACCGACAGTATTGAGAAGTTGTACAAACATTTTGGCATTCTAGCTGACGCCAAAGACAAACTCCCAGAGGTAAGTGATTTCACATGTCGCGTGTTTACGGAAAAAGGGCGTAAGTCTGAGCACCGGTCAACTAGAATGTTTCAAACTCGCGAAGTCCAAGCAACACAGTGAAATGCTCGGAGTTGACTGGGCTCATCTTGCGTCCATCTATATCTATAATATCCCATAATTAACTCGCAAGAGTTCCGCATTTCCTAGATTTCCCATTTTCCATTTTTTGGAATTGTGGAGTTTTTATGGATGTTTTTGGCTTATTACCAAAAAAGTTCCGAGTTCCTTAACTTTCTATATTTTCCAATTATTTAGAAAGCCTACAAGTTTTACATTTCTACAAGATTCTTTGCCATTCCACCTTTTTCCTTAACTTGAGAAATTCCATAAAGTTCTTACAATATCAAAAACACCAATTTCTTTTTGAATATCCACCATATTACACGACAATTGCTTTGATCATTATAGTTTTCAATGAGGTTTTACTCAGCCGAGTTTTAATTGTGACAATGTTTTTCCATTGCCTGTTTTATATTCATGTCTATCATTTTACATTTTCCTAATAACCTTTTTTTTCGTGAAATACTTGTTGGTTAGGAAATACAGACATTCGTTCAAAATAATTGGCCTTTTCCCCATCATGATTTTTTGCCGTCTATTTTTCAGCATGAAAAGGAGTATTTGGAAATTCTGAAGGCGGTAAAGGGATCGCCGAAGGAGAAGCGTTTGGCATCGCAGTTTATCGCAAGGTTCTTCAAACATTTTCCAAAATTGGCGGATAAAGCCATCGAGGCACATTTGGATCTGTGCGAGGATGAGGATATAGCCGTATGTTATTTTCATTGTAACTATGAAATGATTTATCACAAATTTTATTTGTATACCATAACTTAATCGGAATTACCGAAAATTGAAATTTTATTCTTTTGAGGGACTTGAGTTTTAATGAACCATGTATTTCCAGATACGAAAACAGGCCATCAAGGATTTACCAGCTCTATGCAAGGATAATAAGGAGCACACACCAAGAATCGCTGATATTTTAGCTCAATTGCTCCAGGCCGAAGACTCCACGGAACTCGCAGTTGTGCACAACAGCATTATGTCACTTCTGAAGAATGATTCTAAGGGTAAATAATTCAACCTAATTCACTGAGAAATTGCTCAACTTTCAGAAACCAATGCATGGTTATCAGTATCTATGAATCTAACACAAGTTTTGAATTTTTTGTATAGATATTTTTTTGTAGCATTTAATAAGCTCTATAAAAAAGTTGCTATGCAAATTTTGATTGCGTTATTGGATTCTGAGATACTTACCAAAAACTCAGGTGCTTGGAATGGTGATTATCTCTTCACTGTTGGTATGAAGGCGATCAGTATAATGGATTTGCATAATAGAGTTCAATGAAAAAAGGCCCACTTAAATTCTGTTTCACCTATTTCAGGCACCCTCAACGGATTTTTCAGTCATATTCTTAACGATGATGGTGAACGTGACGGCGAACGTGAATCGTGTATCAAATTTTTGGCTTCCAAATTGAAATCTATTGGGCGTGATGTTGTAACGAAGGATTCCGAAGATTTGTTGATTGCTGAGTGCAAAAAAATACTTAACGTAAGTTGGTGGTAAAGTATGGCATGAGAGCGATCAAAAATATAGCTCGGGTTTCCGAAGACAACTCTTCATTGGCACTGTCTATATGAGGCAAATTTTGTGTACCACTCAAATTTCAATGAACATAAATATTGTATTTGATGTAGCTACGGGAGAAATTACTTCGGTAATTTTGACATTATTCCACAATTGTTGTTCACGATATAATGACAAAGAAAGACGTAACAACTTTCGCAATATGTTACGCATTTAATTTGGGTGATGTAATTGGGCACATTGCACAACTAATCTGAAAATTTTCAGCCACTTAGTCACGCGGTTTTTGGAGATATTAAATTCCAAAAATGAAAATTATCATCTTTTCAAAGATATTCAATCTTTAAAGTAAGTCCGATGAGTTATTCCTAAACTTAATTTTCAAATATTCATAATTGTTCCAAAATTAAACTGTTCAATTGACCGTGGATTTTCGATATTTTTTTTTACGAAATTTAAAAATACAGTCCCCGCGCAGTGACCACTGGAAAGTCGAATTCCTCAAAATTTAAAGTAAGCTATACGATTTTCATTATGACTTTTTTGCAAAGCACTTCAGCCTACAGATTTGCTCTAATACAAACTTCACATTTGCCTTAGATTTTAAAACATTTACTAAACATTGGAACTAGGTGAAACCTAATGCAGTCGAACAATTCACTGTTCATAAGAATGATAATTTTCAACGTAATTTATTCTGAAACCAGGATGTGACAGCCAGCGAATTTCACGGTATAATGGACGTTCTTAGCTGGACTCGACTCGGATCGACCGTCATTGGACAGCAGGAGCTCGTGGACATAACAATCGAACAAGCGGAATTGTCTGTTCCCTTCAAGCACAGTAGCATCGAACAGTTAGACAGGCTTATACAGTGTATAAAGCACGCTCTTCCTCACTTTAGCGTAAGTACTTGCACCGAGCATAATAACTGGGTTAGGGGTAACAATATTGCGCAATTGTACTATTATCAGGGTGGTAATAAGCAACCAATATTAAGGTCTATAATATTACAGATAATGTTGCCACATCTAACAATTTCACTATGTCGTTTCTGAATTGTATTTTCCTTTATATCGAACAAATTCCAAGAATTTTGAAAGAATAGAGAAATTCTAGAATTAATAACATTCTAAAACTTCCAACAACATGAAAATGTGCAAATTTCCAAGCATTTAGCAAATTTGAAAATGTTGAATATTTGATGAGTTTAATTCTTTTTTGTATTTTCAACAATTTCAAAGATTGGAAAAAATTTCAAAGTTTGGAGATACTGCCAGCATTTAAAAAAAAACAACAATGCCTAGGATTTCCTAAACGTTGGAAATTATGAAGCCATTTGCAGGACACTGTTGTAATGGTAGCGATCAAAGCGTAGTAATGAAATCATGATCAACAATCTATGAAGCACTGAATGGAGAATATATTTCGAGTAAAAAAAATTGTTTAGTAAATACAATTTTTGAGTGGGAAGCGTTGCAAAAAAATTGGAGGAGAAATTTAGTCCTACCATCAATGATTATACTAGAAACTATTTTTTACTCTCTTCGTTGATTGCAGGCTCAAATCGACTCATCCAAGTACGTATCCTATATCTGTATGCAAGTGTTACCTCATCTATCACTGATATCAGCGCCAGATGGTCGTGACGCTCAGCTCATAATTTTGAAGCTGTTGGCTGAGCTAATGACATTTTGTGGAATCGTCGATAAACCAGAGGAAAAGGTTCAGCAGTTGTACAACGCTCTGATTGTGAGTACAATTTTGTTTTGTTTCAAAAGTAATACGAATTTTTAAAACCAATATTCGACCTAATTATGGGGGTCTAAACATCAAATTCTAAAATTATAGTAATAGGATCCACTAGTAGATATATCTGCATACAACAGTATCAAGTTTTTCACGAAATTTACTACTAGATATTGAGATGCGGGATTGAAATCACTCATTGCACGATAATCAAAATCAACAAATAATCTCTTTGGATTACCCCACAGGTGTATATGCCATTACCACCGGACACAGATATAACCGAAGTGCCGAAGCTTGAGTTTAGTCACGTCGAGTGTCTCATGTACGCTTTTCATAGGCTGTGCAAACAGACACCAGAGTTTTTGATGAAAGATCCAGAGCAACTTAAAGAGTTTCGTCTACGATTGCAGTATTTTGCCAGGGGAATTCAGGGATATATAAAGAAGCTGCGGGAATCTATAAGTGGAAAGTCTGAGGAGGAGTTAAGGTCCGAAGAGAATCAACTCAAAGTCGTGGCCCTGAAAACAACAAATAATATCAATACACTCATTAAGGACCTCTTCCATTCACCCCCAAGCTTTAAGAGTGTTATTCATCTTTCATGGAAAACGCCGATCACTACTGATACCAAAAAGGTAACGCATCAAACGTTAATAATCACGAACCTGATTACAAAATTGACATAACCAAATGTTATTAATTTTGGTTTCCGAATGGAAGCTTTGGGGATTTGGGGGATATTTTTTTATTTTGTTATCCATGGTGGCTAAAAAAAAATTGAAACTAAAAAAACGGACTTGTTTGTTCAAACTTTTGAAATTAATTTTAAATGTTGGATAATGTTTCAGGTGGAGAAGACAACGTCAGGTCAAAAAAGACATACCCCTATCACATTCGGCAATAACGGAAGTCCAAACAAGCGCAATAAGGAGGATAAGCAGCAGGGTGGCAAGCGAGAAATTTACACACCACCAAGTGGAAAATACAGTTCAAATATTTCATCAGGTAATTGTGGTAAACCATGACTGATTCTTAAGGGAAATGTAAAGTGGAAAAAAATAGAGAGATAATTTAATGTTGACAGGAAACCGAGGAAGATTTAGGGGAAACCGAGTCGGTGGACGTGGAGGATTCCGAGCCCGAGGACGTGGTGGTTGGAGAAAAAATTCTTACTAATGGCCATTAATCACTTACCGTAAAAAGCAAGGCAATGGGCAGAACAACGGACAAAGTGGTTTCGTGAAAAATTGTGAAGATTATGCGTGAAAACTGTTCTGAGGGAGAGAGAGAGGAGAATTGTCACACTGAGAAGGATTCATTTAAATTGCACGATGCAGCTGAGATCTTTACTCTCGTGACTGACTTTATTTTGTGTGAAAAACTTTTTCGCGAGTGAAAATTATTTTGTTACATTGAAATCAATTTCACGGGGTTTTTTCATTACCCATTGTAGAGTCAATGAATTTATATTCGCGTGGATATCATAGAGTTTATTACGGTAATGAAGGATGAAAAAGTTGGAGGAGAAGAAGGTGGACAAATTTCACTCATGATCTAATTATTTATAGTGAAAAGCGAGAATTGTGGCAAACACAACTCAAGTGAAACTGAAATGTGTAACGAGAACATTCGATCTATGATAATGTACCCATCAAGTGACAACTTGTACACCACTGATGAACACCCCAAGATCCTCCATAGATGAGTCCCACAATCCCAAATATTCAGATCCCCATGAGTTCCTCAATCTGACCATTTTTCTTGTGTTGACAGGGGGCCTGAAGCAGAAATTCTATTCATAATTATTATTTCTCGTTGATTATTTCTTGAATCAAAGAAACTGTTTTCCGTATTTTTCAAAATTTTTATTGCTCAAATAAAATGTTCAACTGTTCATCTTCCTATTATTTTTTTTTTAGTCATTCAGTTATATATCCATTGCCTCATTCCTTGACTCACTAATTTGAATGTTGTGAATTCATTCACTGACATATGCTTTAGTTTTGTAAAGGAAGAATTGGAAAACAAGAATTGAGGAAAGCAAGGTTTCTTTGATTTAAGATAGTGATAAAATTGAGTATAAATTGATTGAGTATTTTTCAGGTTCTCCGCCGCCTCGGAGTGTGGAATTACGATGGATGGCCGTTATTCAAACAATTCCATTGATTTATTAATTTCAGAGTCTCGAGGAAACAATGTCGATGTAACTCCAGGAGTGAATTTACAGCTTAAATACTTGATTCTTCCAGGTGGAATTCACGTGCTCGGTTATCTTTACTAGTGTTTATTTCGCTTACCTATTCTCCCGTTGTTTTTCTATCTTAGGAATTATAAGGTGAGTTTCATAACACGAAATAGTTTACGTTCACCCCCTTCCTCTCCCATCCCACCCCTCGGCACCATTCAACTTTCATCTTGATCCACTCTGTAGTGAAAAATCCTAAATGTTCACAATAAAAGTATTTAATAAACCATAAAGATTGTTCGACAATTTTTTTGGATATTGAGGGGAGACTACTGTAAGTTGTATATGTTGAGAGATACTTGAATGACATGCTTTTCATCCCCGCCTTATATGGAAAGGAGCCGTAATTGTCAAAATTAAGTTCTGGATAATCCATTTGATTTCGCCTATTTACATAAGGGTTCTAATTTATCATCAAATTATCGTACCTTGGCACTTACGTCCCTTGGGCTCTACGGAGACAAGGCAGGAAAATGATTTTTTTCTGTGGTATATAAATAGACTCTGAATTCAGAAACGAAACTGAAATAATCTGAAGATCAAAAGAAAACGAAGTAACATGTAATATTTACTGAACGAATTATGATAAATTCATGGCTCTTGAGAAATATATTTTTTTATTAGAAAATTATGATTACATACTAAGTTGAGATCAGTATATACACGGTTGTTGTGATAACGACAGATTAAATAAGAAAATTTGCTTTAGATAAATTAGCATGCTGAATCAGAATGAGCTGTTTGACGCGGTCATCTCGTCGATAAGTTTGCACATGATTTTGTCTGTGGGACAGCATGGATCGGGATTTTGTTGTTCAGCGTCGAGACTGTCTGAGCACTCCATGGCTTCGGTGTTGATGGCCAATTTTGAGTCCAACTCGGCAGTGTCCGGGAGCATTTGGAGTGCATGCTGGAGAATCTCCTGTACCTTTTCCAAGTGCTTTTGAAACCTTAAGGCCGTTTCAACTCTCTGACGTCTCTGAAGTTCCATCATTACTCTCAAGGTCTCTCTGGCTTGATGAGGTCGAAATTCGTTGAGTAGATGGTGAATGTGAATAAAGAGGAGACTCAAATCTTCTACCTGGCAATTAATAAATATTCATATGGAATATATTGAATATCTGTAATGGACAGAAATCTTGCAACTATCGAATATTCCGTGAATTTGAAAGAGGGCGAAAGCGACGTATTGGGGAATGAAGAAAAATGGTAATAACCTTTTCTGCACGTCTGGGGCTGTCGGGACACTGGACCAAGAGATCAATCAGATCGAGGAAATTGACGAGAAGCGAGTGGTTGAGTTTCTTCAATTCCCTTCGCCGATCAAAGTGCTGAGGATAGAGTCTCTTAATGCCTTGTGCTTCGAGCGGCCTAATGATCGTGTCATCAGCATTGAACACATTCCCAAACATCGAGTAGCTGTCGTGAACTGGCGGTGGTGGCCTCGGGGCTCTGGCTCGTCTCACATTTTCATCTGTATAGAGGTTTATGTACTGGATCGGTGGTAATGGCAGTGAGCTCACTTGGACTGACTCTGCAGATGCCATTTTCCTATATTTCCTTTAATTCTATTTGGATATCAGCTGCAATGGATTTACCATATTAGAAAATTAACAGTAACAAATCTCACTCATTATATTCTCCTCAATTTTTATATTTTTCGTATTGCGTTAAGAACTAGCTTGTTGCGTATCTACAACTTTAACCTCCTTTTTATGGCTTTAATAACAAAAATATTTTTTTGTGCAAATCCTCAAAAAAAAAGTGACGAAAAATTTGGTAAGACCGAAATATGTGGGAACGGTCTTATAAATGTAGGATGCAAGAAAGTAATTCGAGGTTTGAGGTTCAAAATGTAGTGAAAAAAAGTGTTAAAAACTAGGATCAAAAAGGTGCGCAGGTTTTTCAATGTTCTACTCTGACGGTCGTTTTACAAAAATGTATATAGAGATCAATGTAAGACGGACACTCTGAATTTCTTGTGCAATGTGATTATTTCAAGTTTCGACTGAAGGTATCATTCGTTTTCTATATGATGAGTCCAAACGTAACATAATCCATCACTTTCCAAGTGTCCGATTTACATACCCTTTCCCAATCGGTAATTTAGTAACGAAGAACTTTGTACATTGTGGGGGATCCTTGTCATTGAACCGAAAATATTATCCTAATAAATAACACTTTATACATCAAATTATTTCCATCCCACGAATTGTTGTAAGAAATACAGTAGGAATAAAAAAAAATTCTAAGTTTTGAGTAACAAAAAACTTGAGTATTCAAATAGAAAATGCATCCCCTACTGGGCAGGCTGCTCCAGTGGAATTTACCAAAAAACTTTGTAAAATAATAAATTACCTATTATGTCGTGTATCACTCCTTCTACCCGCAACAATAACTAGGAAACAATTTGTTCCCAAAAAATGGTAAGAAAACAATCGTCCAATACGTCAAGCCGTCTGTTCCAGAACCGCCATCTTGTTTTTCATGTGTTTCCACAGCTGGATTCAACCAGATCACTAAATCACATTACAACAGTTATATCAGCCTGAAGAAAAATTGTCAAAAATACTAATTTTGAAATTTCCACAATCACTTGTTCCACTATTAGAAATGCACGATTCCTCATAGTTTTTCATTTTAATTGTTATCTCAGGTTATAAAAGAAAAAAAAAACTGTTTAGACAAGCCAAGAATTTGCGACTTGTGTAGTGAATTGACATCCCTCCCCTCTCCGTCAGCCCGATGAATTCCCGACGCTGTTCGTTTGACAGATTGGCGTTGCGCGCGCGTGCGCGCCGCACCATCATTCCACGTGAATTTTTTTGTTGTTTCTTGTACGCGAGTGCCGGTCGTAATCCCGATAACAATTGTTTATGTCCAGTCGTTAATAACAATAGTGTGCATGGTAAGTGCCCATTAATAATTAAAAAAAAATCGGCCATTTTTTAACCTCGAGCTTATTTCTTTTTTTTCCCCCTGTCTTGATGTTTTTTTTCTCTCCCTCCTTCGTTTTGTGGAATTCCCAGACGAGAGAGCCCAACGACAAGAACAATATGGGTTTATCAAAGTTGTGTTGATCAGCACCACGGAAGTGATGATAAACACTACAAGGATAACCGCACATTATTTATTTATTATACTTATCATTTCCTCTTAGATTCACCGTTTTATTTATTTTTCAGTTCACATGCTCATAAGTACTAGTCAGTGTGGTGTATTTTGGTTGATTCAAAAGTATTTTTAATTGTTTTTTTTTTGGGGGTGGGTGTAGGGGAAATATAGAGAAGAATGCCGGTTTGTGCCAGTGCCCCGAGGTCACAAGGTACTTTAAAACTACGTTTTATATTATTTACATTACAGTTTATTATTGTTTGCATCCAAAGTACAATAGTCCATTTAAAGCTCACTTATCATTCAGGTACTTTTTCAATGTTTATTCTAGCAGTAAGTATATTGGTCGATTGAATATATTTGAATCTGGAAATTGACCTCACATTGCTGAGTCAACATCTTTGTTTACAGTTTCCGTCTCTGACATAACCTCAAACCGATTAAATATCGTGTAATTCAATGAGATGGAATATTCATCCATGATTATTATGTTTCAGCTCCAATAGACTTTACACTTGCAATGATTCTCTATTTATTTTTTTATTTTAGTGATAAATTGACTCGTCAATCCGTGGGGATTTCACTAGTCGATAAAACAGTTTTCCCGGATTTTTTTGATTTATCGTTTGAAAAGGGAAATGAAGAATGGAGAAAAATGTAAATTCAAATGGTTTATTTGCAGGCAGGGTGCTCGTCAGTATGGCGGGGAAGGATGGGAAGGTGGAGTCCAAGGGTGATGTTGTGAGACAGGGATTTATGGTGAAGCGATCGCAGAATAAAAAACGCTTCACACCGATAAACTACAAACAACGCTGGTTCGTACTGACACGTCGTTATCTCGTGTACTACGACAATGACAGTGAGGTAAATTCATTCTCCACAACTTTTTATTTTATCTTTTAATGAACGACTAGTATGTTAAAATTTGGCAAATATCAAGTTCTAGGTGAAACATATGCGAAGCTCTAGAGAATAGCCACTTTCTGGAATTTATTACTGTCTATTATTCCATAATTTTTCAATTCTTCGCGCCTGAATTGTAAGGTTTTCAAATATGAAGTGTTGGAATAAATCAGTAGGGAAATGATTTAAGCCCACTTAGTTTGTAATGGATTCCAGGTGGAATTTACATCTTAAGACCATTACTATTTTATTTATGATTACAATCTAAATCATCGATACCGCAAAAATTATGCATGGACTTTCAAGTAGTTACACTTGTGAATCAGGTCAATGTATACTGGACATGCTCGTTTCCAAATTTCTGCATATGAAAGCTTCATTGAACATGGTGAAGAGCCTGCCCAAGGCCTGCCTATCCCCTCATCCTCGGGATTCCCTTCCACGCGTGCGCAGCCTCCCTCTCGCCATTTCTGCTCAATCTCCACCCCTCGGTATGCCATCCTGGCACATCTCCGAATTGCACGAGTTCAGTTGGTTGTCCGTTACCGCCGACGAATCGACTTGGCCAATACGCGTCTCAATCATTGATATAGCTCGAGTATTTCAGTCGATCCCTCGATTAATTCATTAATGCTGAGAGTCACAGCCTCCTCAGCTCCGTAAAGTCCCCGTTACTCCACGCTGAATATTTTCCACCGTCCTAGAATTGCCGAAAGCAAGTTCCATAAGTCTGTAATCCCAGTTCCTTGAGTCACACTATAATAAACAATAACAAATAAAATTAATAAATAAAGTGTTGAGAGACGCGCGGGCGCACGTTCAGGATCGATCTACGGGCGATTCCGGGTGCTCTACCCATGACAAACCTGCTCCGAGAAACACTCGGACCCTTACCCTCCACTGTCGCTCATCATAATCCAAAATCACGCTCGATCCTTGTCCGTTTTCCATTTTTCATTCTCTACCAACGAAATAACTCTTTACACGCTTGAATGCATCTATAAACTTCTTGCAAGCTTCTTCCGTCATTGTCGGGCCTCTCAGCTTGTGACAAATGAGTTTTCAAGTTATTTAAGTTAGGTAAAAACGGCTCGGTGGTTGGCGGCGAGGGGCGGGGGGTGGGGGGAGGGGAGCGGATTAGAAAAGGGTACGGTGAGATAAATCCACGTGGAACTCTGAAGAAAATTGATCGGTGCGTAGATCTTAACGGGTCGGTTTAATGATAAATCGAGACCAGAGTAAATTAACAATAAGTGAAATTGCAATAACAGTGGCCAACGTGGAGGTAAGCAACAGGGCATAATTAGGATACTTATGTTTAGAGTTATAGTGGGGAAAAGAAATGGGAAGCTTTACTCATTTTTCATCCGCCGGATGAGCGCACTTAGCCTCTCTCTGTTTCTGAATCAACTTTTTTGAAGTTCTCCATAGTTGGGTATTATTGAATCAACTTCGAATTTACAAAATTGGTGGTTCATCACGAGCTTTTCTAACGTTTCAAAACATTGCCAACAATTCTAGATATTATTCATGTATCTGCGTGCCGGTGTACGTATGAATAGGTCTTTCGTCAACGACTGCGGACGAATGAAGTATTCGATTGAGTCGCTGTATCGCGCGATCTTCATGGACTTTGAAGTTTATTAGCTTTTCGTGACATTGTAAATGAATTGGTGGCCCAGATTTAACTCTAGAAGGAGCCAATTGATGAAAGGCTTTTCTTTCGTCAATGGAATTCCCTACAAAAATGATCAACTCAATTTTTTCATAAAATCACTGGTACACGAGATATTTGAGTTGCCCGCGGAAAATAATGCCATAGGGAAATTCGGAATTCCCATGTTATTGGTGTGTCCCTGATGGGTCGCACTCACTCGGCCCGCTGCTTTTTATTACCTCTGCACTGCATCGGAAATGGTTAAAAGATGCAATGATAAGGATGCAGGGCGATGAAAAAGGACCCGGTGGAGTGAAGTACAAAAACTAACTGGGTAAATGGATAATATCGGGGATGGAAATTGGTTGGGTGAGCTTGCTTGAGCGAGTTAAGAACGCGTGTCTTGGAATATCATGGCTGGGTGATGAGGAGCGAAAAAATATCACTGACCAGGAGTACTCGTGTCACTATAGTTTGCATTCAATATTGCTCAAGTATTTTATACCTCGGCCCGTGTTCAGCCCCACACCTTGTAATAGGATTTAGGTGGATAGAAATGCATCCATGTGGCTGAAAATTGCAAATGGAAATTATGAATGCATGGGAAAAATTGAAATTCAGCAGATGCTCGGAAACATTGGCTAAAAATTGGGGAGAATTAATTGGGGAAATGTTGTATGAGAGGTGTTGGGACTGGGGAAAAAAGCTCGTAATTATTCAATTCATGAGGCTGACGGATTCGGTGCGAAGGAATTTTCTCGGGAAAATCCTCCGAATCTCTAATAAATGTTATCAGTCATTAAAAATTGGCCGACGTACGGGAAATACTGTTTTTCCTATTGCCTGAAATTTACCCAAAAATGTTGGCGAAGTTTATGAAACATGTTCTGCAATTGAATAGATCATTTTTAAGAGTAATGAATTTCCAATAGAAAGAAACTGATGGATTTTGGGGTATTGAAATTCAAATTAGGTGACCCGATGATTATATAATACAATGGGTTACCCGGGATTGTGAGTCGGAGTACATTGACAGCTCCGACTCGTGTGTCTTTTACGGGTACTTTCAGCTGGCAACTTTTATCTTGGATACTCTGTACCTGTTGTTAGATATTTACGTGGGTACTCTACACACGGCAAACTTTTATTTGAGAGGAAACTTTCGAAAACAATTTGATGTAGAAAACACGATGGAAAAAAGTGTCAGAACCATGAATATGGGTGCGCCAAAAATCGTGTCAAAGTGCCTTCTTGGCCAGAAGATGATGAAGAAGAAGTGGAAGAGGACACCAAGAATTCGTGATAGAATTTCTCATTGAGTTCTTATCCAGCTCTTATTTTTGGCTGAGTGATTTTACTGTTGGCGTAATGGAATTTTGCATTTTACTTTTTGTTGCAGCGACGAAAGGAACGAGGTCGCATTGCCATTGAGAACGTGCACGTGGTGGAAACGGCCAGTCTAGGAAACGCTGGTGGTGGCTGGAACGTCAGCGACGTGGCTGCCGGAAGTGAAGCAGGTTCGGGGGGTGGGGGCGGGGGCGGGAGTGGTGTACCCCCTGGCCTGCCATTCCAAGTTGGATATCGTGAGGCAGGTCAGGAGTACACTCTTTATCTACTTGCGACGCGTGAGCAAGACAGAGCCGAGTGGATTCGAGCTCTACGTGCAGGTAAAAAGGCTCTCTTAACACTCCACTGCTCCATTCCTTCACTCTCAATTTTTATTCACTCCTCCATCGATATTCCATTCCTCTCCGTCTTCCTATTTTGTCAAGGGCTCTCCCCCCCCCCCCCCCCCCCCTCAACACTTTTTTCCACTTTATGAAGCAGATGAAGAACCCAAAGTCCCCCAGTTGACGGTTGGGAATAAAAGTCATGTTTGCACAGCCAAGCGGATGGCTAAAATATCCGTTGCAGGTTAATTTCAACTCAAAGCTTCATACAATTCCCGGCACAGTTGGATGAATGAAATTTGTTAATCGTTATCATACAGAATACCGAGTTTTATCAATTTTTTTTTCTCCCTTTCTCACTGATCAAAAGCCCACCGTTTTTTCATCGCAACTATGGAAAAAAAGCATGACAAAAATATATGGAGAAATAGAATGGAGGGAAATTGTACCGGTAAATTTCCACAGTCGTACACACCACCGAGCTATGCAATTCACTGTACACAGTTCGAATAATGGAGTTTCAGTGCACGGTAGGAGTTTCGTTTGAATTTCCGGATGGGAAACGCGTCACGGGGTATTACACGAGGTATAGACTGCATCCCCCTAAGTGAAACCGAGTCAGTGGAGTACTCTCCAATACCAGAGTGAATATTGTGATTTTTTTCGGTCACACTGGTCTTGCCATCAACTTTGGCTGAATGTGGATAATTATTTGCTTTAAACAATTGATCGATTTTCAATTCAAACAGCGTGAAGAGTAAAATTGTCTGGAGTTCAATTATACTCGTGAAACTAGTTGTCATAAACTCTCTTCTGTTTACCATATAGAAATTCAGCCAAGCAAGTTAGGGATATTTCTCTGAGGGCCAACTTACTAATATTTTCTTTCTTTTTTGTAGTTGGTGAGTGGCACAAAAAGATTTTTATTCCAATTTGAAAAAACCTAGCTTCCATAGAAATAAGTCGACTTATTTCCCTTTATGATAATGAGCTTCTTGGTTTCTTTGCCAACTATCGTTATTTGTTACGCTAAAAGAACAGGATATGGCTAAAGTTTTTAAAACGAAATCCACTTGTCTAGGCAAATATATAGTGAGACGGATCAATTTGACGGGCTTACTGAATTTCTTATCAAGAAGCTACGTTAATTACGAAATTAATATCCCATGGAATCTCTCAGTCACTCCACGAAGCAATTTTATTTTTGCTTAATTCCCCTGTTACATATCTGGTTAACTTCGAAATTGACTTTTCCACCCAGTTGGAATGAAAATTCAACTTTAAACTGATGTTTATGCAGGCGCAACTTTTTTTTTCTTCGTTTTCTTGACCCTTTTCTCTCCTATGAAACGCTGAATGCATTTTTAATGGGGAAACATAACATTTTTCACGTCGTGGAAATTTAATTTGTGTCATAGGGTTATGAGGGAGGTGGGGGTGATGAAAGATTTGATTTAAGGGCTAAAGTCCCCGGTGAGGATTAAGAAAATTGCCGTACTTTCAACTCTTTTCTACTCTTTTTTTTTAAACTTCACTTCAGTCGTTTTGTCGTATTCTGGGCTAATGCATATGAAAACGAGAATCACAAATCACGGAGAGGTCTGCGCTTCTCCTCCAGGGGCTTACCCAAAAACTGCCATGTTAATGTAACTTTTCGTGAACACGTCATACAGAATTGTGGAAAGTAATTACAAAGTTAATTAGACTGGACGTATTAGATTGGGGAAAAAAACATGAATGCCTGGCATCGTGAGAGTAGAGTGAGGAAAAAAGGAGAATAAAATGAAAAATAAAAAGGGGTAGGTAGGATGGAAATATGACCAGAAGATGGAATACTAAGAAGATAATTAGGAAGCGAAATACGCCGCCGGAAATGCCGAGTTATTATATCTGCTGGATGAAGAACGAGCTGAAATGAATTAATCTATGTGCTCTTAATTATTGGAGCGAGCAAAGGGAAAGTAGACGGCTGTGCAATTTTCAATGAATTTGACGAAAAAATATTATGATGTAGAGTTGGAATATCTCAAAAATCGTGAGATAATTTATTTATTAATCGTCATTCTTTTGTTGCTTGATCAGATTAGTCAGAGAACATCGTGAAGTTGGTTGCTAATCGCGTTTACATGGATAAACATCGATATTTGGTATTGTCGGTGTGAGTCGTGTAAACTATAGCCGTGTAGTTGAGATTTTCCGTAATTATTCTCAACGCAAAGCAAAGGCCGTAGAGTAGGGCCAAGAAGGCATAAAAATTTAAACGATATACGGGAATTAACGCGAATGTGAAATTTCTTGAATATTGTCTATTGAGTTATTCAAGAAAATACAGTTGTACTGAGTGTTACTCAAATGACATTGAGCGCTATTATTGGTCGATTGAAAGCGATTTGTCCCCCGATGGGCAACGAGGATTTATAAAATTAGGATAACCGAGGCTTTTATCCTATCAACGGACTATCAAATGCGCCAAGCCAAAACAGTGATGACCCAAAGAGAGAATATATGACAGGAGCTGATCTCTGATGGCAGTTGCGATGGGATTGAAGATCGAGATCGGATGTATCCGCGGATATCTATCATGACCAGTATCGGGAATTGTGGTCGAAGGGAGGCTGTCAAGGTAGCCCGATAACCGACGTAATTCAACTCCTGCCAATGAAGATCAAGCCCCTTTTTCTCCCGATATCGGAGCCGATGAAAAAACAAAACACCATACCTCGTTCAAGAAATAATGAAACTAGCATAGTGTATGAATGTGAGCCATCGGGGTCACACAAAAAACGTACTGATTGGTAATTTTCCCTTAAGATTATATCATTATAAAGATTTTATTGAAGAGTCAAAGGGTTCGAGGAACAATGCTATTAAACTATTCTACTCTATTCTGCATAGAATGAAATTCTATGTATCGAGAGAATTTCATTCGAGACAGGAACAAGTGCTTTTGATTTTCCTCTAAACTAATGCATTCTTGAGATAAGACAGTCAAAGATAGTCATTTGGAAACGGTGTATATACACCGTTGAACACGCACACACATAGACACACGTGTAAAATGTAAACCTATATAGGCGAAAATCTTGTTAGCGATGATCTTAAAATGTGGCGAATTTATGGAGAATCGATTTTGCACTTTCACGGACGACGCAATAAGCTCGCCAATGAGGGGGTTGAAGAAGTGAATGAAAATAACAGTGAGGTAGAAATATGAGAGAGGGATAACAGATGCGATATTAGGTCGGCGAACACGCTAATGATAAACGTGAGTACGTGGGTGTACTCTTGATGACGTCCTTCAAGATGAGTAAAAAGGTGTTCACAGAGCGAGCATAGAAAAAAAAAGGCGAGTAAACGCCCGACGAATATGCACTGCATGTTTTTATGCTGCTTATTACACTGGCATTTTATGGTGTTTTATACTTTTTTTTTGTTGTTTTGTTTTAATATTAAAAATACAGTGCACAAGTCAAATGAAAAAACATATGTACAATGCGTATGATGTGTTTGCCTGTTTTCATCTATTCACACGACTAGTGAATCATCAATGGTTCGGTGCACGCTAGAAAGTAACTGAAAATGTATGTCTAGTCGTTTTACATTTTGGTGAACGTTCTCAGATTTTTAATTGATTTAATTTATTTTCATGTAATAATGCCCGAATGAAGATTAATTTTTTACTATTTTCAACTGGAGATCTATCGATGATAGAAACTCTCTGAAAGTCAACCTACCATTTAACGCGATACGAATTTAGTGGTTCATTGAGTACCACTGGGAGACCGGAAGTAGCAGGAAGACCATGTGGAATTGATTTGAAGTGGTCAAGAATGAATGCCGATTGAGTTTGCGTGGGTCCATATACCAATATTGGTTGTCCCGATAATTTTGTGACTGAAAATGCATTGCATTCAGTTGTTACAGCCAGCACAGTCCTTTTTATTCCATCGTAACGAGACGCTCCAAACCAAGTAACTACGTTTCCGTTTGCCAGTGGTGTTGCGCTTTGCGTATTGAAGAGAAAAACGAGCGACGCGATAGAATGAGTGGGAGGGAAGAGGGGGAGAAAGAGAGAAATACGCTAGAATATACCAGAGCACCCCTCAACATGGAAGTGAGCTCGAATGAGTAGAGTAGGTGCAAGCTTTGATGTTTCGTGGAGAACGAGAGGGAATGAATAAGGGGGAGTGAATTGTGGGGAGAATAACGATAGTGTTGAAAAGCATCGCAAATTATCCTAAAAGGCTCACTAGGTTTTTTTCCCTCCTATTGCGTTTCTTCTCCGTTGCTGCGTCGAGGACACTTGTTCGAGCATCACCAGTCATTCGGAATGAAGACGTTTGTATCAGTCAATGCTTCCACTTTCTTTGCAAGTACTTCACATTGAATTTTATTTTCGTTTAGGTGTGAACAATTTACAATGCATTGGAGAGTCACTAAAGACATTGATTTTTTGGCAACTATCTCATGGATACACGCGAGAGAAGTAATGCATTGGTCTTGGCATTGCCTGTTCCCTTGGCGAAGGTCTTAGTGAAAGTTTAGACAGATAGAATCATTCGATTGATGTTACACAGGCTCGGTAATTATCACGTAACGGAACGGCTAAATTGAAACACCTATAAATTTGGTGACAGCTAACGAGAGTTGGAGCGCGAGATGACTGGTTGGAGATAGTTAACGAACCGCTAGCGGGGACATCTGGACGGTCTCTGCATTTGACTATAGGCAGTTGTACTCAGTTATTAAATTAATAAAACATATTTAGGTAATGTTGGAGCCGCTAGGAACTGATAATATTCTCGAGTGATGAACATCTTACGGGATTCTACTGAGCCCAATTGATCTTAAGGAAACTGTCAAGTCAACAAGAGTTTCCCTGACTATTAGCAAAGACTCAGCTAACCCAAGTGATTCATGCCGCTTCTTGTTACGGGCAACATTCTCATGGCATGGTTCTCTGCCACAGAGCCTTTGCTAATATAATGAATTTTTCGGACATGAAAAGTCAAGTGATGATAGCAGAGATTCGTTCTTTTGACTTATCACAAGTTTGAGGTCCATGATTCTGTCGCAACGACCATTCAAGAAGTATTGATGAAATGAGTAAATTGTTAGTACAAACTGTTCCCTCTACCCCAAAGGTAGCAATTCAATGGGCTGATTGCTCAATAGAAAGAGAAGTTTGATCAAGTTTTTTTCAACAGAACTTTAGGCCAAGTTTTTCAGACGTAATAAAGCTGTCGATATGCGAAATTAATAAGTGAAATTTGATGATTGTTTACAGTGTGCAGTGAAAATCCTGGGCTTTCGGGGCGATACCACGCGGGTCTTTGGAGCGGAAAACGTTGGTCTTGCTGTCGTCTCTCAAGCCGCAGTGCTGAGGGCTGTGATACTTGCAGTTCGTGGTCATCAAAGCCAGCTCCATGTAGTAACTCGACGAATTCCACAAACGCCTCACCATCAATTACCGCGATAACCAACGCGTCGGGAAGTGAGTCCGATAGACGAATCCAACAGCAGTCCATAACGACAATAACACCCACTCCAATTACATCAACCATTCCAAGTACAACTGGTAGTGTTGCTGCTGCTGTTGCTGCTGCTGCGTCTGAAACTAACAACAACCCGGTAGTTCAGACCCAGGCACGCTCCACAATTGGTTCGTACACAGTTCATTTGTATTCTTTTAGTCACACTGTTCAGTTTAGCATTTCATTCGTTTTCTCCACGATTCATCATGTGGAGCAATTTTTATAACTTGTCAGAGAGTGAGCTTATGGCGCTCAAAAACTAAAAAAAATGTTGGTAATTATTGAGAGGTATCCGTACTTGGTGATCCGCATATGAAATTTATTTATGTTAACTGCTCCATTGAATGTATAAAAAGATGATTAGTGAGAAAGGTTTTCACAGAGATTTGATGCTTGCACGCCACTCAGTCAGGTGACGGCTTTATTTTCTTCAATACCTGGTTATTTTTTGTGTGCGAATCATTCAGAGTATTCTGCAGATAAAATTCGCTGTTTCTAGAGCACTATTGATGATTATTTCACGTGATAAAGTAGGGCATCCTCCATGTTGATGGCAGCGTTGATACCCCCCAATCCAGGTGGATTATCCATAACACAAACGGCCCCTAAATCGGCTAATATAAATTGAATGCTTTGAATTCTGCTAGTATTTGGTTGGGTAGAATGAATTGCCCCCTGGTGAAATCAATAAGGTTCCTCAAATACTTGGGACCAATTGAAGGCAATTCAATGATAACCCAAATATGGAAACATTCCATATAATCTGCATTGACTTGATACACGTAATTAAATTTCTTGCTGAAGATCCAAAAATTCAGTGATTCAGTAATGGAAAAGAGATGTGTCTCTAGGGGTGTTTTGATACATAAACTTACAAATACAGATAAAAATAATAATAATAATAATAATATAGATACAAAAACTATTGGAAAAGAGAATTAGAACGAGGGCATTATCTGGTTCTGTAAGGTTCGCATCCAAATAATAATTGGTAATTCGATAGGGCATTGGTGAATCAATCTGGCAGAGAAGTGTAAATTTTCGTATTGAAAGCACCATGCGAACCAGTGGCCTCGATAATTAACTGATAACCCGGCTTAATGTTGACCCGTTATTTCGTTGCTGTAGGAAAATTTGGGGGAAGTAAAATTGTCAGCGGGTGAGTTTCAATATGATGATGGATCAATTTTACCCAGTATATAGATCCAGGGACTAGTCAGAAGAATAATTCCCATTTGCTGCATTATCTCTCAGCCTCTCTTTTTCGCTTTTGATAAAAGATGCTTGGATCAAAGCAAGTGTCTAATGATGTTAGTGGAATTTCACTTTGAAGTGCCTGTCCCAGAAGGTGAAACGGACGCATTCACGGTGGGCGGGTACCCGTATTCCTTCGATCATGGTGTCCTGAAAGGGGGTGGAGGGAGAGACAGGGAATAAAAATAAAACTGCGGGAAAAATAGAATGAATAGGAGGTACGTAGCCATTTGGGAAACTGCGGAAATTTAAAGGAGGTCAATGGACTTGGGAAAATGAGTCATCACTGCATAAAATTTAACCATTTAACTTTTGTTCCTCCAAAGACGCTAGAACGATTCAGCTAACTTGAGAAACTTGTCTTTCTGTTACACATTTTTCTGCCATTCCTTCTGGTTCTAGTGCTTTACTCCTGGGAGATGTTGAGATGAGCGTGCCAGACGTTTTCAATTCTTCTTTTTATTCAACTTGGACACAATGCCAATTCTTCGGAGGATAGTAAGCCCCTCATGATGGCGCTCTGACGTTTTGAATTTCCTTCCTTCGCGTATTTGGCAAAACTCCGCGGCAAATCGCTTCCGTCAATGGGGCTTTGGCAGAGAGAGAAAAAAAAAAGGAAACAAACGAGGGATAAAAAAAAACATCACAAAGCACCAGTGCAAAAACAACGACGATAATGCTCGAGAAGTGAGTGTACCGTGGCTTTCTCGGATAAAATATGGGAATGTCAGAACACATAAATCCCGGACATTTTTTTTACCCCGCTGGTTATTGATCGATAGTGCACACGAGCAGAAAATATTTATGTGAAACATCGTGTTTGGTGGACGATTGACGATAACGCGGTTAGCAATTTTTTATTTCGGGTCAAGTGAGTGAGGGGGAAAAGGAGGAAACGTCGGCTAATGATTTACAAAGCTTTTCATAATTTTTGACAGTATCGAACATTACTCGCGGGTGATAAAAGTTAAGCGCTGGCGATTGACGATGAACTCGATTCGGTGACCCGCAAATATGTTAATTTCGTACTCAGGTGAAGTGGTCTTTTATGAGAGCCCTTAGACGGGTTGAGGAACAATTGGTCTCTAACCGTTCACTTGCCATGGTGGAATGCAGTGTTTGAAAGCGTCAATTGCATCGGTAACATCTTTTATTCCATCAGTACTTTTTTTCTATTACTACGGATCGCCTATTTCACGGATATACTTGCAAATTTGAATACTTTTTTTTTAATTATTATTAAACAGCCTTAGAAGGCTGCGCAGTATTTTATTGTTCTAATACTTTCCACAAGTGAAATAATTTCTTTACACGTACCAAGCAAAGGGTGTCTAAATGTTCATGCTCGAATAGACACATTAAATTTTCCAGTATTACAATTGCGACGTTGATTAACCCCATTTGATATTTATCCCCTTTTGAATTGTCTGGACACGGTGAAAATGAAATTGCAGTTTCTGAGGATAGTCTATGAAAAGTTTCGAGTCACGGGAAAAAAACTTGTATCCAGTTGGCACTTTTATTTAATCTTTTTTGTCTCGGGGATGAAAAGTAAACGAGAGTGCGGAAGTTGGGTTTGGGATAGTAGGCTAACGGCGATAGAGAAGTAGAGTTGAGGTTTCAAAAGTTCCAGATCTCCTCGAATATTGGAGGTGGAGGGGGTTGTCACCCGTAAGACACTCGAACGGATGGATAAGATGAATTATGATAATAGAATTCTACGAGTGCGAATGGAAGGAGGAATGAAGAAGAATTTTTCCCGAGGAAATGTGATCAAATGAAAACTAATAAATTAAGACGTAGTTTGTGACTTTGATTAAATTCATTGAAAAATGAAGAAGAACGATAAAAATGGGGAGAATATAAAAGGGAAGAAACTGGTGAAAGAGTTTCTTTTCATTGTGAAAGTAATCTCTGGCAAAATCCAATTGCAGAAACTGCTTGGACTTTCATGAAAGCTTCACAATTGTCCCTTGTATCCTTGTGAATCTGTACGATGATCCAAGAAAGACAGATATCCATTGTGAATGCACATAGGAATGACGCTGATTGATTTATCCACCATAGTGAAACAGATTTTGCTGAATGAACGTTTAAAACAATTGTCGGTATTGTAAATAACACCCAACGTTTTGCTCACCGTGCCGTACTGGTGGTTATCATAATTGGATCGAATGACATAATGAATTACTATGAAATTTGCAAAGGAGCATTACAACGAGTATTTCACAATTAAATAAATATAGCAGTATCAGCGGAATGAGGCAAACCGCCAGTCTCTATGAGATTGCTAAATGATAGTGACCCAATTGCAATGTGATTAACCACAACGTTATGAATTCATCCCAGAATTTGTCCCCGAGGCGTGTCTGTCCAACTGCAAGACACGAATTCTCAACGTTCGTGGATTTATAACGAACAATCCTATTGGGACCTGTAATGCTGCTTCATTTCAAAGGATTTTCCATGTGGCACAGATCGAAGACCGTAGAAACTTGCACTGACTATGCCCAGTGCATTGGTATCATTAGTGTTGATAAAGCTTGATACTGCTTTGATCATACTACAAATGCCAATTTCACTATGAAGGTGTCAGATCTTATTGACTCCCTTCAGTAGCGGCCCTTCTCTAGAGACTTTGATGTTGGCAATCATCCATTCAGAGTAGGTCTAAACCGGCGGGGTATTTGCATAATGCGTCTTTGATACACCATTTTGTTGGCTTAGTGATGACCGTTGCGACAGTGATTTTATCGAAATTGCAAATACCAACAAATTTATCTAATATGGAATTATATGGCTCATTCTCCCAACTACCGTCGAGGTTTTGACCATGGGAAAATCCAAATTACAATATGTTCAGGTCATCCGTGCTGTGGCATAATTGGATCGACGTGCTATCAAATTTGCAATAATTTATGGAATTTCAGTAAGTGTAATTTGTTATGCACTATTCTAGTTGCGGGTCCACACTGAAAATGTTACAGAATATATAAGAAAGTATATACTGTATGAAATCAAAATAAAAACCAAAAACCGGGGGACTGGTATGAAAAAAGGCAATTGTTATTAACAAATGAGATTTCTAACAATTCTACCATTATCATTTTTTTTTTTAAAGTTCAAGGTAAATGGAGAAGAAAAAGTTATTATGAATTTTTAGCTAAACTTGACATCATAACTGTGAGAATTAATAAAAAAAAAACAAATTGCGATTACTCAGCTATACTTAGACTGAAATACTTGAAAATTTAGGATAATACTTCTCTAAATATGGGCAACCGATGGTACCATTTTCAGTTCAATATTAAAACATAGTGGGCAAAACCTCGACGGCATGTCGGAGAATGAGCCATATACAAAAAAAACACAGGCTCACATTAACTCAGTCCACTGGTTTGATATTTTCATTTCATCTTCAAACTATAGTTTCATCAGGCTCCACGGAAATTCATCATGAGGAGATTCTTTCAGCGGACCATTCACATCAAATCACCCACATTTCATGCGTCTATCTCAGCTAACGGCTGGTGGGTGCTCTTGTGGTTTTTGTATCCCGCCAAGTATCTCCTCGACGAGATACGCCCGACCTTACCCATTCGGTCCTAGACCTCGTTAAAACTTGATGCATGCTCCGCTCGCGCTTGCCCCTCACCTCGGGTCATTCGCTTCCTCGCCCGTGTCTTTCCTTCCTTTCCCATTCTTTCTTTTTTTTTTACACTTTTAGCTTCCTTTAGATCTTTTTTTTTCGCCATTCCCTTGATAGAAGTCCGGGTTCTCTCAAGCCCACAAAGGACTCTGTGATTTTTGACGTTGTGTTGAATTAAATTTCAATTATGCACACTCGCAGCATTATTAAAATCGCACTCCGTGATGTTTTAATAGGCTGCTCAACTCGGCGGAGAGATGGAGATTGAATTTTTCAGTTCATGGTAGAACGATAAAATGTCTCTCGTTAATATACGTATGATTCATCCTTCTCAAATAACCATTTCGTGGTCCCCAATTATTTCACAATAAATTTAATCCGACGGATGAATTATCCTTGACACTTGTCTTCTTTCTGTAACTTTAAAGTGATATCTGAATGAAACTTGGTTTTTCCCGAATATGGCCTTTCAATCTGTTACAATGTATTTAGCGGGTTGGGAATTTAATCATATTCACCCATTTAATGCTCCGTCCATATGCCTATTTTAGAATCTATTCATGGCAGGTGTTAGAGTCAGTATCGATTTATTTGAATTTTTCCTTGAAAACCACTGAAAGAAAATTGTAATAGGGCACTAGGTTTTTCTTTGTCATTTGTGGTTCACATTTCAATAATCAATAACGAAAAAATGAGTTGATCATAACGACCCGAGCGGTTGTGATTCCTGCAGAAGAATCATAAATTCTTCATTTCTTCTATTTATCATCTCAATGGAAGTTGACTTTTTCCGTTCATTGTACAGCATTGACCCCAACCGTATCCTTCTCTGCGAGTCTTCGGTTCGATGTTGAGATCATACAAAGTATCTTACCCCGGAGCACCGCCCTCGGTTCAGGAACATTATGACATATATAAATAATATTTACTCCAAACACTCGCGCAATGATGCTGTAACCTACATTATCCACTTAGAGTTATAGCTGCAACTGTTGTCATTTCTTCTCCAAAAGAACGGTCAACCTCAAACATTGAAACTCTCAAGCAGACGACATCGTTGCATGGCCACTCGAGGATTTAATAAGCAACTCTGGAACATCCATTTGTGAAGTTGGAAGGAAAAGCCCCCCGAGGGCTAGTGCCCGAGATCTTTGTCGTATACGAGTCCATATAAAGGTGGCTTATACCCGGCTTTATCATCGTGTTTCACCTCACCACCAGCTAACCCACTCAAATCCTGGAGAAAATTCCCATTCTTTCGTGCTCCTCTTTCTTCTTCTAATCTGTTTTTATTTTATTTTCGTAAACCATATCCTGCTTCACTACCTTCTGGGAGAGACAAATATCTATTATTACATCCTCCCGAGAATTGTAGCACTGGGAGAATGACAAACAACCAGTGCTAGCGGGAATTACGGCAGCGACTTTATTCACAGTTCATTTGCCCTGCCTTCTGAATCTGTATTAAGGCTGAAAAGTTGGGAATATGTTGTGGTTTGACATGATTATGATTTGTCGCCGTGTTTTTCACTCAGCTGAGAAGTACATTGAAAATACCACATGTACATGGTTTCACCAACTATTCCAATGGCTTCGCGTTAATGGAATTGAACTTTTATAGAGTTGAGGGAGCTTTATTTAACCAAGCACGTATAATAGAGGGAGCAGTACCTAACTTGAGGATTGCCAATGGTAGTGTTAGTAAATGCCGAATGGCTATTGGAGATTCAAAACTTTGGTTTACAGACACTTTGGAGTTCGCAGTACAGGTAGAGCGACAGGGAGGGAGGGAGGTAGAGCAAGAAAAAGGAGGAGGAGGAGGGAGGGTCAGCCGAAGGCGTTTCAATATATGCCCCTGTTAAGCCACAAGTTCCATTGCCAACGTTTGTGGATTTAAACGATCGCCTCTTCCTCTGTAGTCTTAGAATCCGTCACGACAAATTTCATTGGAGACAATGAGTTCTTCTGTAACAATGCAAGTCTCGTTAGTCACAAAGTGAATCAGCAGAGTTGAATGGGCTTTTAATAGTAATTTTAGTTTCAAGTTTATGAGTGAAACTGTACAACTGTCTTATTTTCCAAGTATTTAATCACATGAATTGGGGGAGAAAGCCTCATTTGGAGAAAAGTAGAAGTCCTTCATTTTTCATTTTGCAAGTTATCAATTCCTTAGGAAGATGGCTGAATGAATGAACCAACTCTTTATGAAGTCATTAAAAGTGTTACTTGAGCAAGAATAATATCTACGTAACTTGGAGTTTAATTACTGCATCTGATTAGATTCCATCAACTTGTTATTTGATTTTATTCTTCACCAGAGCATCGTTCATGTGTAATCCAATCATGATGAATTGGATTACCATTTCTGTACAAATAAAGCCACTAGAGATGCTAATGCAGTTATCAAAATCCAATGAGCTTGGGCAAAGTGCGCTGCAATAGAAAAACAAGAGTCCTTTGAAACAACTATTAGGTACCATCCAGAGATCCACTCCTCATCCAAACACCGGATTAGCTCGAACATGTGACTGAAAGTTTCGGGAAACTCTCGAGGATTTAACCAAAACTTTTGATTCTCGTTGACTATGGCGTATTCAGGATGAGAAGTAAATTGAGGATAGGTGTGCTGAACACAGTTGTAGGACAAATAGACATGTAAAATACATGCACGCGTTTTACCACGTACAGTACTGGCCGAGACACAAGTCGACATCACAAGGTTGCTACTATATAACTCTTGCCTCAGCGACACATTCCAAACTCACTTTCCTATTCAGCCATACACAATCCGCATTTCAGTGATACTCCCAGAGAATAGCTTATCATAGAACAGAATATCATGGTAAAGGATGGATTTTTATCACCTTTGTGGATTATCCGTGGAGAGGTATCTTTTCTTCATAGAATACCAAATAACATTCTCAACAAAGAATAGCCCAGGGGAGTTCTACTTTGATGCAGCTACACTCATGCAAAATTTCATTACCAATTTCATCCCACTACCAATCCCAATATAGCCTTCAATTCGATTAACATATTTTTTGTCATACTTTGCTGAAATACGCCATTTTACAAGCTATTTTTAGCATGTACACTGGAGTTTTAAGTCGTAGGACCGCCCCTGACCAATCAAAGCGCATACGGTCAAAAAATTATCCGTAAAATGAATAACTTATAACTTTTGTGGTCAGTTGTCACGTAATCTACTCCGATGGGCCCTATCTCGTGCTGCCATTGGTTAACTTATGAAGTATTTCAAATACCGCGGGAGTATCTTAGGGTAAATAGCGCCGCCAAACGCCCATGGTGGTAAGCATCCACTTGGCAGTCAGCCAATCGTGAATGTCGAGCCTCGTGTTGTCAATCATGCGTAGAAATTAATTAATGAACAAAAATGTTTCCATCCAATATTCGTCATCTCTTTCCAATAACGAGATGTCCTACCCAAATGATTTCCTGCTTACTGCACCATGTTTTTCATTTATTCTCCTAATTCGGTTACTGAGGGGCGAAGCTCCTGCGGACCTCCGACTCGCCGGCCCCCTTCTTTTTAGGTGGATGCTCCATTTGGATATGAAATATAATATAAAAGAATATGCATTTCAGCAAAATGAGAAAAACAATAGTGTTCGTCATGCACCACATTAGCCTCGTGAAGAGCTACTAGCTGGAGACTCGCCTCGGCTACGCTGCCGTCTAGTAACTCTTCAGTCGGCCGTAATGTGGTGCAGTAGGCCGTTATAACGAAAATTACTAATTTTTGTCAACGTTTGAATATTGTAATGGTCGACAATGGCAACACATTTTCATGACATGTCTGGATTTTGAAAGGTTTATTGTAACCTAGGCAAAACGATTAGCAACAGCATGATCCGTGGGCCGTCTGCAGGTACGAAAGTGGTTCTTTTTGTTTTACTATGCAAATGAAACGCTCACATGTACGGTACATGATGCGGTGTATGCCGAGAGGAGATTCCCGCCTCTATCAATGATTCAAGCTACAGTTAAAGGATAAGAATGCTAATGTTTGAAGTGTATGTGGCTTTCACGTAGACCAAGTGTGTGCTTACTGGTATGGGTAGGGTATGCCAGAACTGATAGTATCTATTGAAGATATCGAAAAGGAATGTAAGAGTGTAAAGGTCCTCTTCTATTGTCGGATCCGATCATTACTTAATCATTTTGAAAATGTATGAATTCGGGGGACGTAAGTGTCCAGTGCGGGCCGTAGTCACTATGTCCCGATTTCTGCGATATATATATATATATATATATATATATATATATATGACATATAATATATCTACGACCCAAATACGACTCATATATGAGATGTCACATATTGTAACGTATCTGATTATGTAATAGATTCCCTCGTATATATATAACTACATATTGACGTGAAACTTTTTATGGGACTATCTGAAGGTGTTACACTGTTCAAACACTTACGGCGGGTGGAGGTTCATTTTTCGGTGTCACACTTTGTACAATTTTTCCGATTTCCTAAACTTGAAAAAAATTTCTTTTCCTCTCCTGAAGTTCCACTTGCTTCCAATTTCATATGTTTGGAGCTTGAGCATTGTTGTTCTACATCTTCCATTATTTCATTTTTAATTGGTAACACCTGAATTGGGGAAGTTGATCAAATAAATGAAGAAAATGAAGAAAATGATCAAATAACGTTCGTATTCAAAAATAGGAAAAAATCTTAAGTTTCAAATGCAATGTATTTTCGATATTCTGAATAAAGATGATACTAGTCGTCAGGGTAAAAGAGTTATCATTGTGTGTGTTCACAAATAGACCGTATTCCTCCGGAGGACAATCTCCCTCCCGAAGTGGAATACATTGATCTGACCGCTAATGGGTGCCTGGTGGCTTGTTCAATTAATAAAATATATATCCTTCCTTAACCATACGCAGATGGCTGCGTGGCACTATAGACTCACACTGACTAGAAATTTGTGAAAACGTAATTTTGCTAGACTCAATACACGCGCGTTAGTAGAAGATCGGTTCTTTCCAGGAAACTGGCTCGATCATTCGACGACCAGATGAGTAGATGTACGAGGATTAAGCACAAAATATTTCCAGTACGCTGATGTTCACTGGCAGGGCTCCATAATGCGCAACATTGGCTCATTAACGTACTGAAATCAATAATAATTTAAAGGGTAATCTATACGTGAATGGTGATTGAAGATAGATTACTAACAGTGAGCATCGGTGGAAGGATATTGTAGACTAGTGCTGTAAATTGGAGATAGGCATGAGGGAGCATGAGATTATGAAGCTCTTTGGCTGTCGCTGGTCCCTCTGGAGTTTGACTATAGGCCTTGCAGGTAATCCAACATAGTTGGCTGCTCAATTCACTCACAAATTGAGTTATTAAACTTGGAGAGAGCTCCGCATGATGTTGAGAAAGGCAACTAAAGTGTCTTTCATTTCTTGGCATCTGATATTTTTTCTTCATGGTGACGAAACTTGCAACAAATGCTGCATTTCTAAGGTTATCTAGTCCTTTTACTACACACACGGATCCAATAAAGGCAAGTAGGAGCCATGTAGATTGCGTCAATTGCACGGGATTCATGGAACTCATTGGGGCTAATTATCGATTATTGGATAAGTTTTTATAGGTGGATACAAGGGAGTTATGGAGGCGGTACTTTGCCAAGTGGTTCTGGTGGTAACCACGTCGATTGTCGAGGATGTGAGGGCCACAGTCATAATTACCATTGCTGTCTCGTTGAAACTTACCAATATATAGAGAAGTAAGCAGCCGATGGACTGCTCTTGGTATGGATTTTCTCACCACCGAGGTACTCAGTTGTATTCACGCAGATCCTATCTCATGCTTGTCATTGGGTATATTGTCTCCGATTTTATGATGCGTTTATGGATAATGCACGGCTGCCACGCGCATATATATTGGTACCAAGGGCGCGTTCAATGCATCCCAGTGCGCGGTTTCATCGTCTATTCAATATCCTCCCTGGGACCTGGTCAGTGTTATTATAAATTGGAGTTCATGGATTTAGTCGATTATTGGCTATTTGCTATTTTGTGCACCGAGGTAATGGCTCTTCTTCCCGCAAATATTTTTTCCTTCTTTCAACATTCTCAAATTTGACATCTACAGGAATTTGTAGATTGCTTATTGCAGTGTTAGAAACTAATTCGATGGGATGAGGAAGTGTTAGATCTATTTTCCCTGCTAGTCGCGCATTGCAAGATCTCAATCTTCATTCTCGTCTTTGAAACATATAAAATTTTGTTCATCTTATATACAGGGAGAAGTCAATTTTGCGGATAGTGAAAATTTTCGCTATAAATATATACATATTTTCGAATTTCTTATAAATATAAAAGAAAACTTATTCATCAGATTGTTAAATTAAGATTCAAGTTGAAAGCTTGGGGTTTTCGAATACCAATCTCAGAATCCCTGCCTTCCACGTATAATGTTGAGAGAAAATTGTGACATAGTCCTTAAAGTGTAAGCTGATGGAGAAACTTTACTTAAGAAAAAATTATTTGTTCATCTTATTCATAAATAGTCAGCTCTATGTGTATCAAATTACAAAATCTGGAATATTTCACTCTACGTTATTATGTATTTTAACAAGCGGCCACTGAGTGCAATGATTTTCCACTGAATATTTCTCCGGGATTAGCAAGCACACTTGCTAGTGCATCATCAATCACGTATGATATGCCCTACGGGCTCTTCCTCAAAGAACCCAGTGTACGCTTGTGGGATTAAGGTCACCATGCACTAATACACCATGGTGTATATTCAACCGACTGTGTAATCGGGGATCATCAATTTTATAAAGATTCTCCGGGTATAATACCATTACTTTAACCGAGTACTAATTTTCAGATTCAATTATCTCAGCAGTATCCATTTAGTCATTGTTACACCGTATATTTACAGTTGGCAATATATATGTTCATCACATCTGTGACGATCGATCTCCATCAATTATTCAAACGCATTAAAACGCATTGCAAATATGTTTTGACGTTGAAATATTGTCAGCCCGTATGCGCCAGTTGAAGCATATCAATTAGTATTTAATAACCATTGGGAAATGCCTTTCGGTAATCAACGATTGGAAAAATGTTTTACATTCGATGAGGGCTTCATCAGCAATGTTCTGTGTTTCATTCTTGTGGTAATTTTACTATTATACACCTACCCAGTAAGAATTATTAGAAATTGTATGAATTTTGTTATACATGTTGCTGGCCAAATGGTGAGTCGTAGATAGCTAATTTCGTTGGGCTTTGAGTTTCGAAAGGAAAAAAATGTGAATTCTTTTCAATACTTTCATCACTTTGTCAACATTGTCTTTATTATTCAGAATTTCTGTAATCTCCAATGTTATCTTGAGTGTAAGTACTGCTATGTTTCTCAGATTTTGAGAGGTTTTTCAAGAACCGTTATGAAGTGAAAATGCACTTATCCCAGTTCATCACTTCCCTACTGACTTACTAGTATTATTTCGTTTCCTTCTGTTGAAAACAATAGTCTGGTAAAAGTGTTAAAATAGGCAGAATGACATGCTATTGGCGGATCTTTTTGTAGTTGGTGCAATATTGCATCGGCGATGGTTAGTTGTTGGCAGTATTGATTCTTGGATTATTCTCAACTGCCTCTGGAGGTGTTTGTCATTTTATGCATATATAACAGCTGTGTTGCTGTCACTACTTGTTTGTGAATGACAGTGAGGGCAGTCAGGCGAGAATGGATAAGGCATTAGGCTGCTATATATATATTTGGGCCAATGAGTTCCTGAGGCGCGGCATCAACTGAAACATTGGCTCTTGTGCTCGGGCGCGCTCTGGGGCTTGGCCCCACCTCATTATCTTCTCTCATAACAGCGGCCTCGCTTCAACAAAATCCCCCTCCCGTTAATTTATTTATCATTGCACAATTGTTTCTCTCTTCCGTAAAGTACATGTCAGTCACTGCAATCATGGACATTTTGTATAGTTGGCAACTTGTAGAAGGATGAAGCGACTACTGAATTTAAAGAAATTTTTCGCTACCACTGAAAATGGCCAGCTCCTCAGAAATATATGTCCTCTAATTAACGGTATAGATAGTATTTCACAGCAGGGATCCAGAGGAATATTGGGGATATATTTGGTCACTATAATAGTAGTGTGCAATTAACAGCTCAATGGTGTAGTGTAATTACGAAATGTCGACCAAAAGCTCATTCCCCCCCAAAAAAAAATTACTCACACTTTCACGAATTATCTTCTAACCAATGTGCCTATGGCATTAAAATCTTTTATACACTCTGGTACCAGACCTCAATACTCAAAGTTGTTGATTCTGCCGATGGCACTTATACAAAAAAAAAATCTCAGAGCGGCATAAAAAATTGTGCAAATTGGCCGCAGGACCAATCACGCCCGACGGTTTTCCCTTATTTATGAGTCTAGTTGGTCAATTTTCCAGGCAAAAAGCGGCGAAAGATGTTGCCAACGGTGGCCTGAGGGTTCTCAAGGCATTAAAAAAAAAGAGGATGACGACGAGTCGGAGGGGGTAAACGAGTAAAAGAGGGCGAGGTCGTCCGGACTCTTTTAAGACCTTAAGAAAAGAGATACGACTGAAAAAAATCAAAGGTTCTTAACACCGTGCATCGTCCGTGTGAAGCAGGTGTGTGGGTATTGGTTTTACAAGTTTTACAAGTTGTTTAAGTGGGGATCAACTGCGGCATCTCGCGAATGAATGCGCCCCAGAAAGAAATTACGATGGCATTTCGACACTCTGTGGGCACGTTTCTGCACGGAGTGGGGCAAAAACAATTTATTGTTCTTTTCTTAATTTTCTTCTCTCTAATCTTCCTCTTCCTTGCATCATTACACAGTCTTAAATTTTAATTTCATTTGTTATTATTTTTCATAGGCAGTGCATGATAAATCATGCATTGCGTTTTCAATTTTCATCTTGGCATTTGCGACATTTTTTGTGTATTGATTCGAAGTCTTGCAATGTTGCGAAAAACAAATAAAAATAATTTTTTTAAATGAAATTGCATGTGAAAAATTTGAAAACCCATACACACATTCAGTTATTTTGTGGATGGGGAACTGAATCCTGATCAGATACACCTGGTTAATGGACCAGGAGCTTTCTATTGCCACTAACTTTATTAAAAAGAATATTTTATTTTTTAGTGTGCGACCCCCATTCGTAATGATACTTCTTCAAATCCATAACCGTTCTATCTATTTAACGATCTTCAAATAATTGTTCAATCTTCATCTTTGAATGATCCTTTAGATAACAGAGGTATCCTAGAGCCTAGCTCATACAAATGATAATAAAATTGCAAACGCTCAGTGAATAATGGCGCAAGGAAGCCGAAGATTTAATCACTTTAATCTAAATGGTATAATTAATATTTTTCCATTCTCAAAAACTATTTTGTAATTGTTCGTGGCATGTACGTGGTGCTAGAATTGGCAAGTTGCAGCGAAAATTGGTAATTTACGATTGTACATTAATGGCTAAAGGTTTTTCCATAAATTTTCCATGAGGGTGGGCGGGGGAGGGGGGCTGTATCCGAAGTTGGCATACAGGGTAAACGTTGTAAAAGGGTTTTTAAACGTGATTCGATAGTCGCGGCACGACCACCACCAACACCACCAGCTATTTTATAAGTGTGCTCGTGCTTTTCTCGATGCTCGCGCAGGCGATAAATTGGTCTCCCTTGAATTTCACCCTGGCTACAGGATCGCTTCCATCCCACAGAGGGTGGCTGCGATAGATGCAATATAAAACGTCGAAACTCGATAGCTCACTTGGATGCTTTTATGAATTGCCTCGGCGTAGCGTATATTTTGAAAGCGCACCCCCCCCCCCCCCGGGCTACGCTTTTTTTTCATTAGCTGGGTCACAGTTATGAGACAATGGGGTGGGGCGGGGTATTCAGTGCGTGCAAGGGCTTCAGCAATTTCAGATTGCTACATTGTGTTGTGTTTTGTAAAAAAAAAAGTCCCCGTCAGGCTCTTGTAGAATGAGCAATCTCCGCGTTTCGGCCATTTTCTCTTTTTTATCATTTCCATGAAATATTTTAGAGACCATTATTTCCGTGGAACACTCACCCTCGGGAACTCCAAAATGGCCTGAATCGAGAATATATTATGTCCCCCGAGCAGCTTGATGCTTATAAATTGACTCATCTAATTTGAGACCTCGATTACACATATAACTTATATCAGAATTAATTATTTACAAATTTCGTGGAGCATTGCAGTGAGAGCTAGGAGTGCATTTCACCCGCCAAAGCCCCTGTGTATTAGGCATTATTAATTCCGCCTCACATTGTTAATAATTCTCGCTTGCCTAGTGAAGTGAAATCAATCGATATTCCAGCACTACAAAGTGCTGTTAATTCCGTAGCATAAATATTAAAAGCAGAATATTAAATTCGTCAATTTTCCCGTTTACTCTTGCCATGAAAATTTCATGAATTTTGCGGCGCGGGCGCGCGAGCGAGGTGAAGAACGGCTGCAATAACGAATCACACACCGTTTCAACTCGATGTAATATGGTTTTTTCATTATTATTTTTTTTTCCAAAGAATTAACAGTTTGAAAGAAACATTTTGTTATGCCACTTGATTATAAAATTCATCTATTGGTTGTTGTTATCGACGCATCGATTATCGTCGTTAGACGCTCACGACTTTTTCCTTTGTAACACAGAGTTACAGATGTTATTCGTTCACAGTGAGGTAGGATCATCGGTTGTGAACTTTTTGGGGTGAACTGTTTTATTCGTGGTGCCTCATTATTTGACCAAATCAAATAATCCAGAAAAAAACCAGCGGTACCTGGGCCCAGATCCTCTAGATCCATAGGCGAGCACCTTACCTAATTCACCATACGACCGGCTCCGATTATAAAATTCATTTCACCAAATGATCACGAAAAATATGAAGTGGGGTTCGCGCATTAATAAATTCACCATTGTGCAGTAAAATGGACTTGACAACACCAGAGGCTCACTCGCTAACATTTGAAATGGCTCCTGGCAATTCATTTAATTCGCAAAACCGAGACACAACAAAGTGAAAAAAAGTACACTCGTGTTGAGGTAATATGAAAGCCTGGAGTGGTGACCAGATTTTTTTTCTCCTCTAAAAAAAGAAAAACCAACTGAATAAAAACATAGAAAGCCAGGGGCAAACTCGTTAGAATACTTATGAAATTTGAAATTTCCAATATTTTCGCACTAGTTGTAAACTGCAGCAGCGAATGGATCTTGCATTATTCATTTTTGATTCAATTGGAGGTAAGAATAGATGGGAGGGTGAAGCTTTATGGGCCTCAATGACCTTACCCACAGAAATTAAAGCATGTAATTCAAAAAATTTCCCTTAAAAATTTGGATCTGGCCAACAAGTGGCTTAGCCCACAAGTATTACAAAATATTTCTCATCCCACGAGATATGTGACAAAAATTGCCCGCTCTTTTATAACAACCGAACAAAGGATTTTCCATGGAATGTCCAATAATATTTTATGCAGATAACTCGATTTTCTCGTCAGTCTGAAAATGCCTGGAAGGTTGAATTATGGAAGTTCTACAGTAATAGACGCCAGTGAGTCGTTGCGTACAATGACGGTATCAAGAATGAAATACAAGATAGTTGAAGAAAACGTGGCCCGCACTGAAATAATCTCTTGTAGAAAATCATCAGGGTGTAGAATGTTTTTTTTCCTTTGGAAGGGCTGAAGCTTTCATATTACCTTAATAGATACACTCGTGAAACATTCTCTCCACTTTGGCCATCTCGGTGGTTAAAGCCGTTAGTCACTTTCAACTCAGCATCTCTCTTCAACTACTTTCAGACTCAGCATACGCTGGTGCCGTTGTACCTGGCATCGAAAACTCCATATATATATTTCTCACCCAGTGAAAATATCAGTCACGACTTTTATTCTCCCGTGGGGACTATCCCTGATGTTTTCTTCCTCCCATCTTGCCGCCCCCACCATCTCTCGTATTCCTCAATTTTTATTTTTCCCAACTCGTCGGAGTTGCTCGGAGCCCGTGGTGTATATCAGGGTATAGTGCAATAGAAGACCCGTGCTATTCGCGCCTCTCTCCCTTCTCTTCTTTCCCGAGAGGCAAAAAACCTATAAATGTTCTTTCGACATTTAAAACCCGAGACAATCACAAGTGAATTGACGTTTTGCAAACAGGCTTGAGCATTACAGTCTCGCTGCGCTCGCGGGACTCTTCCGTGTAACGCTTTCAATGCGAGTAAATAATTTCATTCATTGTCATTCCATCAAGTTTTTCAGTTTGCCGTGGAAGCGAGTGCCAAGCCACTTAGCATCGATTTTATTTATTATCTTTGATGCCCTCGATGCACTAAGAATATCTTGTGGAGCATACCTTGCATCGCATTCGTATTATAAGGCACGGGAACTCACAGCATCCGTGTCGGTACAGGTCGAAATGAATTCTTGCCCAATCAGAAATTTGAACTTAGGAAGCCAAGCGGCAGCACTAAGACCGCGCATTCAGCACACCCGGCCATTCTGATATAATTCACAGGCTTTCGTTGAAGGGTTATCATGCTGATGAATTACACAAATTTCACACAATTGCAATGGCTATATAATCCTATTAAATTATTTTTTTTTTTCGCTTATTAAAACAACAAGATTTTCACAATACCTATCGTAAAACGAAGTCATCTCTTCTGAAATGTCTTGAACGAAAGGTCATTGGCCTCTGAGTTTTTCTCCCAAAAGTACTAGACCTGAACATCGGCGATATTTTTTTCTCTCCGAAGCCCGCTCTCCTCTGTTATTAAAGCCTTTTGGAAAGTGGCTATATGTATAGATGTAGGGAGGCATGGCTATGCCGCGTAGAAGGTGAAACGTCGTACGACGCGACCGAATCACTTGGAAGGGGAGAAAGAGGAAAAACTGGTGGAAAGACTCGAAGACGAGGAGACGAGCTGAAAGAGCGAGAGAGAAAGAGAGAGGAGAGCTGCAAGTTGAGCCGAGTTGGTTCAGTGGTCGACGGTGGCTAGCGGTATCTAGACGTCGACCATCCTGGCTAGCATTAGTTTTACTCTGAGTTTATCCTCGTACTCTTCTAATCGGTATTAAATCATTGGACAGCCAAGTGGAAAGTGAGTTTCAAACGTACCGGAGTACCGGCATTTCTGTTGGTATTACTGTGTAAATTTGTGTGGTGAACTCGCGGTGTTAACTTGGAAATTACAAATATGATGGTTATAAGCGCTCTAAAGCAGGTTGCCAACGCTGCCACCAATGCCGTACATTCTGCTACCGGTACTCATGGACACGTCACTTCCGGTAACACATTCTTTCCTATCCACTCGCCCACTCACGCCTCATTTCCTCAATTTTAATCACATTATTTCATCTCTCGTGGTCGGTACTGTCCTGTCGATTTATTGGCACGTAATAATCCCGGTGTCAATAGCAATGGCGATCAAGAAAAATATCGCGAAAAACCAGCGAAAAATGGGTCGTGGTTGCTCAAGGCAGAGACTTTTACCTTTTAGACCAGTTTAAAGGACTTGAGAACAGCTCTCGCGATTTATTGGCCACAATGACAATTACTCCCCGGAATACTGAAGACAATAACATTGTGCCAAAAAATTACTCTGCAACGCATTGGAAATTATAAATTTATTCATCGCTCGTAATGGAAAAAAAACAAACATAATCCACGCACATGTTGCCACCGAGTGTCACTAAAACACAGTGCGCCACATGCGAATGGTGGAAACAAAAATGTTGAAGCAAATTGATTACCCAGCCCCGTTGGCCGAGGGTAATTCAAATTTTGGGGTTTACAAAGTATACCATTTGGTATCACTATGCATTGAGTTTTCAAACTGGAATGAATACCTCGTAGTGTTTCCTCCTCTACCCCGGGTAATTGTCGGGCCACAGTACTGAGTTAGTTTGCCCTCTGTACAGAGCAATCACGAAATGTCACAGCTGTTTGTTACAAAAGTGAATGGAAAGTGACGGGATTCCCAAAACTTGTGGCATTCACTCCTCCGGTATTTCATTTTTTTTTTCTTTCAACTTCCCGTCCAGGAACTCATTGATTTGTCATCAAAATTCTAAACGAAATTAATTTTTAGGGATCTAACAGTATTAGATTATTTTCAAAGATGTGTGTGTGTGTGTGTGGATAATTCAAACATTCCACCCACTGTTTCTCACAACCAAACTCTCGGGTCAAGCTCGGGTTTTCGTGAACTCGAGACCCAATGTGTATTTGTTTATCTCAAACTGAAGAAGACGAGTGTCGGCACACTCCCCGAGTTGCAAAGTTGTTAGTATAACCCTCAGAGATCAAACTTACTCGGACCGATTGTAGTCAATTTTTTTCCTTCTAATTTTCTAACAGTGGTATTTTACGTTGCGCCGTTGCGTGAGATCACTGTGCCAATTATTATCGCTGTTTTGCGCTCTAAAAAACCAGGGATACCTGTCGGGAGGGGGGGGGGGGAAATGAGGATGAGTGATGGAAGGTTAGAAACGGATGTAGCGATTATTTGGTGAACCAACGAGGCATCCCCATCTGTAACTCGTTAATCATTGAAACGCCAGGGCGGATGGTAGATGAGAAGCCGACAGTCAAAGCGCCCTGCCACTTTAGAGCTATTCCACTGGGTCTGGGCCTGGGCGCAGGCGGGGGCGGCAACGCCAAGGAAACTCCTTGCGCAAGCCACAACTTTGCAATATAATCCCCCTCGACTTTATGCAGTGGGCGAAATCTTGCTTGCGAGGAACTGGAGAGTGCAGAAAGGAGGCAACTGTTACAAGTTACTTGACATCGCGTAAAATTCTGACGATTAGCGAGTGCAACATGATGATGAGCAAGAGTGACCCATTAGGACGACATTAATAACTTGCCGATTCAGTACTTTCCTCCGACGCTATGACTTATGCATTTCATCTCAGTAATTTTCAGCAAATAAAGGCAAAAGGACAATCCAATTTTTAGTTAACAGGGAATAATCTGAAAATACAATGTCAAGGTTAATGTTAGGGAAGCAAAAGATTCCTCGAAGATGAGGAGTCATCCAGTATTGTGCCGGACTTGTCCAAAATAGATACCGTATTCTCATTCCATCTCATAGAATTTATGTACTCTTTCTGAAAAAAAGTAGATCCTCCACGAGCGTGGCATGATATGGCTGAGGAGTGCCAGGACGATGTAGAAATCCGGAAGAGAATAAGTATTTTTCATTTTTGGATGGTGGAGTCATGTCATATGGGAGAATGAATGAGCAGTGAGGGAAATGTGAATATAAAAAAAAAGTGCTTGGGACGACACAGGCAAGTGAGCAAGTGAGCAAGTAGCACTCCGCCAAGCTGGCGCTACGACCTTGCCAGAGTCTCCCGAAGAGAGAGTTGCACCGTTATACTTGTCACGCGCTTTTGCAAGCCGGTTACTCTCGCGCTCAAATTTTGACTCTCATTGTTTTACCGCCCCTGTTTCATCTTGACCCTTCGGTCCAATTTCCAATATATGGGGACCTCTGCTTGGTGCTCACACAGTTTGAACCAACGAGCACAATGCACAATGTCCATTGCAAGTGGATTATATTCCCTGATTTAACGAGTAATTGAAGGAAAACTATGGAGAATCTCAAATTGTACGGCCGTTTCTTTTATGAAATTCCATTCGAACATGAAGCTCTATGAATTGGAACCTGAACAACTCCACACTGCTATACCCAAAGGAGACTCTCCGCACAGGGCTCTGATTGCTGGACCTCGGGTAACCGCACGGCCATTGCCGTCGGTGTCATGAGTTTATTGCTGCAAATTCTCTTCGTAATGCCCTTCCGAATAGATCGATTGAAGAAGATCTACCATCTATTCTTAAGGTTCCGACAACTGCAGATCATTTCCAATAAAATCCTCAAAACTGAAAAATTGCACTCTTTCAATTGGAAAGCGAAAAGCCACAAAGTTAGAAAAATGTGCAGTTGCTCTTATAGGCAAACAAGAGAGCTAGCCAACCGTGACCGGATATAAATTACAATTCTTGGAGCAACAGCGTTCAGCAATACTGTCACCATGTGCATTGGTCCAAGTATCGCCAAAACCCCGATCATCCAATGGAAAACTGTTGCGCCCAAATGCAACTTCCATTTTAATTCCCATGTGTCGATAACACCAGATGTGCATTTATGTCGCTTCATCTGTGTTGATTATCTGTAGTTACGATAAATTTCTACACAAAGATAAAAAATGTTGAAAAAAATCATTGAAAAATGCGGGAAAAAACTTTGCCCTGGAACCTGTTTGCAAAATACTATCTGGTGTTCGATTATACGGCCTATCAGCCCGAATAATACGGTAAAAGTCGGATAAGACGGACGTAGTCGAATATCCTTGTCACAATACACTCGGCACGTTTTTCCGTCGTTTAGAAAGAAATGCCTGAAGTAATGTTTTGTTGATCAATATATCGCGACTAAAAAATGAATGAGCGAGTTGAAGCAGTGTTCAATTACATATTTTCTTAAACCTTATTAGTGGCTATTTAAAAATTTTATTCGGCATCATTTTTATACTAACTATTAAAATATGACAATACATTTCTATTTCTATACATTGATCTGATGAAATTTCATTTCACCATGGAAAATACGTGGGAAATGATTGAAATTTTAGAATTCCCTATTCCCTCCGTGTTATCCGAAGCCCTTGGCATTGCCTCGGATGATCGAGACTACTGTACTGACATTTGCCAAATAGAAGCTGGAGTAGGAAGAAGTGGGAAAAGTAATCATTACTAGGAATAGGGTTCTCCTAGCCAGTATTGACTACCGTTGGATGATATTTTAGGTTTAACTGGAGAGTACAGAAGGGATGCGATATGGCTCGCAACATGTTTGTTTTCTTAGCCTAGTCTATTCCTTTTATTTAGGATGACAACGCAACAGTGCCATTCATCGTCAATAGAGAAAATTGGGACATGCCAGAAACGTCGTAAACTGCAGAAGTAATTTACCCCAATTCTGACTGGAAACAAAACCAGTAACTTACTTGTTGAACCCCGCAGGGAACACCATGGTCGCGTGTTCCCACACAATTTTTTATTCCTATACATTTATATTTTTATCCTTCTTTCCAGTCATTTTTTTCCACTCTACGAATATTCTTTACTTCAATCAATTTACATGAGAATTTGTGCACGAGCTTATGAAAATTAAATTTTTTTCCCCCATCGAAATTTCATGCACGGGAATAGCGGAGCTCTGCGCCCAACCACTTTAAAGGGTTCAGTGGAAAATTTAAATTGAAAACGTTGCGGAGAATTTCAATGGAGAACATAAATTTGGCTAATTGGTCCTTACAGGAAATTGGTAACCCATGCGCGTTGCAATTATCATTTAATTAACAACTTCTCCATGACGCTCGAGGCCAAAAATTTTTCCAGCGCGTTAAATGCAAGCCAAATATCTGAGATCAGATGGGCGAGTTGATTATTCAATTCCACGCATGACAAACAATTTTGCCGGCTATCAAACGATTGTTCGTCAATTGAATTGTTCCATGTCCAGCTGACTATTTCCGTTATGAATTTTATCCGTGTACTTGGAAAATTGAGTGGAAACGGAAATTGAGGACACAGAAGGGTTTAATAGCAGTTGTAATTATTACATTTTCCCGTACGACTCAATTACATGAGTTTGGCGCAATAAAATATTATGACGGTGTAGTTGATAGTTATGAAGTTTACTACTATTTCTCATGAACATTACTGAACAAATACGCAATTGGAAAACTGGGGAAATAATTCAGTGGCTCGGCTTACTTCCCCGCTTATTGTTAATATTTTTGTGTTGAAAGTCCCGTTTCTGTTTTTTTTTTATTAACGCTTCCATCCAATTTTCGATGGCCCATAGTGCGACCTAAACCTGCCGGCACCACAGCTGGACACCGCCTTTTTCCCAAACTCGAGAGCATTCGTACGGTTTAAACCAACAAACGCCCTAAGTCTACATCCATCGCCGTCATTCCCGTTATAGGGGGGATATTGGAATTTTTCCCTAAACAAATCAACACAATAATCAATTTTTCGAGCCGATCTCCGAGTGCATCTCGGTGTGTATGCGCCAAGTAAGTGGCAAAAATAATGCAATGATGTGCAATCAAAACCTGTCGAGAAGATCGGTATGAGCCGGTCTACGAGTCAAACTCACGGTTCCATTAAATCAGGACACCATGTACACTATAAACACTGTCTAGTTACGGTGCTGAAATATTTTATTACTCAACCTCTTCCGATAAGATGATTTGGCATTGTCAATTTCCTTATATATTGCAGTTAACTCAAGTTCTCACTACCGGGGAAATGCAATGAAATTGCAAATGCAATTGAAGGCACATCATAGTATAGTCTCAATACTAGGAACGTTAACATATGATGGGCGTATTGAATACATCCGACTTATTCCCTGGAATTTTCAATCTTTGCTGAGAATTTACATCACTCACTTATCAGCGCACATCCGAACGAGTTGTAATATTGTGGATATCAGTCTCCGAACGCAGCGATTCACTCGGCTTGCCACTTTTGTAACTCTGAAATGGAATTGCAGTGTCTCAGATGGAGTCTTGTTTCATATACTTCCCCCGATCAATAACTTGAGTTTTGCATTATTGAATACCACCCACGTACATTATCTTTCCCAAATGCATGGACAATATTTGTTGGCATATTACTTTATTGACGTTGAAATTTTTCCACGTACCTTCGATCTGTTACTATTAAAATGATGGAAATTGATTCAGGGTTACCGATGAATTAACACACAGAGTAAAAATAAAAATGACTTTAGTCTCAAGGTATTATTTTATTTTTATTCCCTTACTCTACTCTTCAGTTACTTCTACGTGACTATAACTGACTCTACAGACTCATCGCGAAAAACTGAGCTCATACCTCCTTCCGTAGTTGGAACATGTGTCTTTGTACTGAAATATCTATTTTCGTCATAAGGGCCTAATGCACCACATTACGGCCGTGTGAAGAGTTACTAGGAGAAGAGGTGGCCGAGGTGAGTCTCCTGCCGGTGACTTTTTACGAGGTCAATGTGGTGTATGAGACCCGCATGACAGAGGCCATTTTTCTCTCACTTTGCTAATATGCATATTTTTTTGGTATTACATTTTATACGCGAATTGCAAACTGACATAGCTATTTGCCTCGCTATCTGAGATACTTCAAAAGTTAACCAATGGCAGCACGAGACAGAACCAATCAGAGCAGATTACCTGACAACTGTCCACAAAAGTGATGAGTCATCCATTTTATGGATAGTTTTTTGACCGTATGCGCTCTGATTGGCCAGGAGGTAGTTCTATGACATAAAACTCCAGTTTAATTCGTTAAAGTATCCGCTAAAACGGTGTCTTTCAGCAAGGTGTGACACAAAATACCCTCCAGAATCCTTAAGTACGGGTGAAGGTATTATAGACCCACAAGCCATAAAGACACATATATGTGTATAGTACAGTCGAGTCATATTATTTCATATATATAATAATTACATCATCAAAAATACTACCGCGGGAAACAATCCTTTTCACATTAGAAAATATCTTCCAGCGAGCTTTTTATCTTTCCAAAAAAGATGACTCTAAATAATACTTTTTTTCTGAAAGCCACTAATCCCTACAAGTAATATTTTTTAGTAAAAATACTTATCCGTGTCAATTGAAATATAAATAATTGTGGACAGAGAAAATACTTCAATTATCTAGAGTAAACCTGTGTAAACCTGTTTCTTAGGATATTTTCTGGAGTGAAAAAATCGTGGCTGGAAACTCTGCAACTTACGACTTTTGTTTTGTAAAGACGGCTATATGAATGCTTATCGACTTTCAATACCACCAAGTTACTGATGTTTGTCATACTGGTGTGGCAATTCCATTGTTTCATATCCCATCGCTCATTAGTTAGACTTCATTTGAAAGTCTCACATTGTATAGGGCCCCACGGGTGAGCTCCACCAATCGTATTAATAAGACATTCAATATGACGAGGGCGGAATAAAAGTTCCCCTGGGACATTAAAATTCTTCTCCACCCCATTATTTTATGGCCTTGTGAAATTTGTTCGAGTTCACTTCACTAATAGACGATTTTCATCGGTGTAAGTACTTTCAATGATCTTTACCAACTGAAATTGCAGTCAACTCGAGTGATATATTCCTTCAATAATATCTCAAATGACTGCCGTGGGAACTCGGGAGCCATTGTCATAATTTTTACGGGTGATAATGAACTCGGAATGAGGATGTTGATTCAGCGTCTCTCCAAGAGCAACCAAGTTGATGTTATGTCACAGATCCATTTGCTGTAATTGTTTTCCTATTACATCACTCCGATTAATTGAACAATTCCCTCTTTCTGTCGATCAGCTTAGATCCTCGTGCTATTCCTGCAGCAAAAAACAACAAAATGTTTAATCAGTTTCAGCTGAGAATAAACCTTTCGATTGTTGGACTATGCATTCCTTCTATTTTTTCAACTTTTTCATCGCATTATTATTTCGCTCAACAAATTTTTCGCAGATTGGAATCCTTTATATAATATAGGTATACTACCGATTTTGCATTCTGTCTTATTTTGCCAATGCAATGAAATGGTATTTTGCTTAATCACGGAATGTCACATTGTTGAGCGGAACGAAATCAAATCAAGTTCAAATTATTTGTTGTTATATCACGCCGGTCTTTTTAACGGCAATAAGCCGAAATGCGCGCTGGATTACAATTTGAAATTTGGAGTAAAAATTTTTTCGTCCAAGGTTAAATATACTGTTAATCATTCATTCCGAAGAAATTAGAGCTTGCAATTTCGCAATTCTAAGTAACCATGCTTTGTATTTAAAATTTTTAACACGGGATAGAATATGTAAAACCTCGGAACTTAATAAATTGTTCGGACGTCAAAAAATATTCTGTGTATATTATTTTCAATGGCTGTATAAGTATGGCTGGATCATTTAAACAATTGTTCATTTTATGATAACTTTTTTTGGCGACAACAGATAATGAGCATACTTTTGAAAGCTGAACCCGAATCGATATTCCAAATATCGATGGTTATCGACGCAAGCGCGATTACCAACTAACTTGACGATGTTATCTGACTAATCCGAGCAACGAATAAATGAGTAAGGATTCAAAAAAGAAATGATGACAGACCAATGAGGAATCGTTTGACGACTTTCGACTATGACGTATTCATTTCTGTGTATGCGCTTTCTTGAATTAATTCCCTTTTAGCATTTTGAGATCTAGGAAAGGAAGCAGAAGCACCTCACTTAATCCTCGCTTCGCGACGCTACCGGGTATAACATTAAGGATGCAGTGTGAAGAGACGAATGGTGAAACAATACTGCGAATGCTCCCTGATAAATTGAAGGTGTCGAACATGTCTTGGCACTAACAAATTGATTTCGACTAAGCGTAAGGACTTATCGGCAAAAGTTTTTTTTTCTTATATGAGTTCCGACACCTTCAGCAAATCATTATTCCGCTTGCATTCATTACAAGGACTCCACCGTCTTTTCACATGGCCAAACATGACTTATAGAGCGGATATGTGCATCGCTGAAGCTGCAATCACCAGTCAAACGATTATCTGCCATCACCTGTAAACGATGACGTTGAAATGTTACCATTTCAATGAGCATTACAGCAATCCTACCAAGCCTGATTGCAGAATGTACAAATACTGCAATAGTACGGCGAGGTCATAGGATGCTGCAAAGAGGATTCATCTCACTACAATATTGTGCAATGCTAAATAAACGAGCGGGCCGAGGAGTGTAGTCCATCAGAATCATGCCAATGACCTGCCGATTCCATAGTCGTCTCCAGCAGTATTATCTCGAACTAAGCTCACCAAAAATTTTGATCTTCTGTGAACTAGTGATCTTACAAATAAGTATTCTTGGAAATTTTTCGTAGGTAATTCTCCCCAAGGACGAAAATTCTTTTACCATTTTTGCCCATTAAATTCTTCTCAGGATGAATTCGAAATTCCCATTGCATTGTTTTCTTTTTCATTTTTTTCCAAGGAAGAATCGGCAGAAAATTTTAAGCATTCATACCAACACCACCACCACACACATACATCTCTTGGAAAATAGTCCAAGATTGTTGGACATCGGAGGCCAATCAATTCTCTATCGAAAAGTCAACAATGGAACAATCGCAATTATGGCCCATGAAACTAGATTCAATTATTCACGAATGACAATCGATTTTTATCTTGTTGAAGATTAATTGCGAATTGGGTGCAACAACGAACAACATCTGCGTTTACACTGAAAATTACTGCAAAACGTGGGCAATAACAAAAACTATTAAGTAATTGGACTTGAATTAACTTTTTCTCTTCTTAAATATGTCTAACGCCTTCGATCCATGAAGGACTTGTGGACCATAGACTGCAGCGCATTCGCAAGATGCTGGAAACTACAGAAAACCGATGTCGGTATAGTCTTCCGCTTGTCACAGAAATCTCTCGGCCTGTATTCTTTAAGTCTGTCAGGCTGATATCAATGATAATTCAGAGGATGTGATCCTAGAAAAGACAAAGTCACGGCTAGGAAAGTGTCGGTTAAAGCTCATAACAATTCCAGTGCAATGTCATATATTATATTGAGATTGCTCAGAATAAATGTTTGCCATGATGAGGCATGCCTTGGAGCTACTTGAAGTAGAGAAAAAATCAAGTAACTTCGGCCTTCTCTTCTTTTCCTTATGAATGGAATTTCTTTTCACAATTCCTGATGTAGCCGTGAATACCTGCGATGAATGGAGATGGATGAATTAATCTTGCCATGCCTTTCATGGTTGTACCGTAAAACTTTGGTAAACATTCGCATACAAATTATTGATTTGTGTCCTCTCTGTCACTGTGCCGTGGTTAAAATTTTTTTCGGACCATGGGAAATCAACGGAGGGACTCACTAATTTTTTTTATGGATCCAAGTTTTTTGAACATTTTTTCTAATTGAATTCCATGATTTGAAAAGTAGGAAAGCACTAATCAATATAGCCAAACTATTTTCCCTCTTAGTGTTGCGGAAAAGTTTTCTTGATTTGAAAAAAAGGGAGTAAGCATATAACGCAAATGAAGTAAGGGGGACGTTAAGAGCGAGTGAAGTTTCCCAAGTTTACAAAACTGTTTGTTTGAGTGAGTATTATTTTTCCTCAGTGCTCTTAAAGGCGTATGAAACATCCATTTCATCCTTAATTGCTGATTCGCCTTGGAACTTTGAGTTGAGATCAATGGGCGAGATCCAACTCAAATACAGCGGCAACATAATGAAAAGGCTGACGCAGCATCCTCCGCTGTATCGGTGAAAATCTCTCAAATGAGTTCTAGATGATGCTCCGATATAATGGAATACAGGGTGGGTTGGGGAGGGGGCTTTTCGTTCTTCGCAACTGCACACCCACTCGTTGGGTCTTCGATCGGTCTGTGTGGCGCATTGCCAAAGACTCTGACTATTACAAAATCTAGGGAGAGCATCACCTTGGTGCAGTATTGGTGCCCATTGACAGTCGGCCAAATCGTCAGTCGCCTCTACTACTACTACTACTACTACTACCTTCCCATTCGCAATCAACGGCCTCTGTGTGTGACCCTTTTCCCATAGAAAAATATATAATATATCAACCCGTAAATGTATGTTTTTTCCATGAGGATATATAGTTCGCACGAAATAATTTCCGGATAGAAATTGACAATGTTCTTCCTTACGAGATCTTTCAGAAAATGGTTAATCCGTTACCGAATGATAACACAAAAATGCTACGCAAGATGTTTTTGTGGAGAATGAGATTTCCAAGAGTCAGGTCGTCGGTTTCGGAAAAACTGGAAATTTCATAAATCGACATATTTCATTGACTTTTCGTTCTGTAGTAGAATTTCCTGCGTGTCGAGGGGAATGGATAAAATTGAGGAATACGGGAACTATCAGTTTTTCTAAGTCCCCTCTTAACATAGTTTTCATAGTATTCGCGGATGTTGTGAGATTTTCCGACTCCATTATGCTATTTCAAACCAATATGGAATTTTTGGCAGTCAATGCTCCAAGTTTTCTCCACCCCGCCGACAATTTTTGCGCGAAACATTATCCGAAATTCAGCGGAAAATTTCAGATTGTCGATATTTCTCAGGGGCTTTTTTTCCATAGGCGGATCCTTGCTGTTGAATGAGCTCCACAAACCCAGCAGACTACAACATTGTGCAGAGTTGCATTGTTGTCCTCGACTTTAATAAAATGCTAATATCATCATTATTATGAAAAGCATTGGCATTGCTGCAGCATGGAATCGAAATGAAAAATGATAAATCTTGTATTCAGTTGACTGTAGCCTGGAGTTCCTCCATTTTGTGCACAACGCCCGATATTCTCCTGCTGAATTATTCAGAAACGAAATGTCTCGGGGAAATGGAGGAAGAGAGAGTACTCCACCGCAAGTTTGTCTCTATGATCCAATAAATTCGTTGAATAATCCTCACTTTCATGAGGTCGGCCGGAGCAAAAAGGACATATGTGTCGCAGTTAAGGAATATTTTTTACATCAATTTTAGAAACTTTTTCTCATAACAAGACATCTATTTGTAGTTTCGATGAGTATGAATCATTTGCACTTCAATGGTTTTTCATGGTGAAATAATCGACATGTACCACGGCTCAAACCTATATATATAACTTCCCGCGATCGATACCATCTTAAAAATCATAAGAACTAGAATGTATATTTTTTATAAGAGGAACCACAACCCTCCTTTGAACCCCGTTTTTATCGCTTTCCAAATTTTGGAATTTTTCACAATCAGGAAATTTTTCACAAATTTGATGTTTCAATCGCGTTGACTATACCTCCTGCCAGTAACTCGACTGTAATGTAGTGCATTAGGTCCTTATGACGAAAATAACTATTTGCTGCGTGGATTAAATTTTTGTCCACGAAAAAAAAAAACAAAAAATAGCACAGGTGATTGGTTGAACCATGTTAAATTTTTTTTTCCTTTTTATAAGCACGAAAGCCAAGGTTCATGCAGTTTATCCCTGAAGGGGCGTGTGGATCAAACACTGCACTGCATTCGCATGATGGAACATAGGGAAGCACAGAAAAGCCCATGTGCGCGATATAAAAATTTGTTGTCACCATCTAAGCTTCGGCGGAGTAGAGGCATATCATAGAATCAGTCGAGAGGGCACTTGTGGAGCACAAATTGCGACCCAATAATGACAAAGTGATGGAGTTTTGTCGTGTTTGCAGATCGATTACCGTCCTTGTAGCCGTGATATCCCAGTAAATAACGCGTTTTGCTCAATCCGAGCATTCCTCTCTCCTTTGTTCGCTCGCACATCTTGGAATTGGGTTTTCAGGCGCAATATCGCCAAGCCATCGAGCTTTGTCGAGAGCTTCGCCTCCAATTTCCTGTACTTTCCACATTTTTCCTCTGGAAAATTTTAATTGCACCGAGAACTTTTTTCACAAATTAGGAGAAAATATTTATGGATCGATTGCCAGTTGTGATTTTATTCCTGATTTTTATTTGAATAATATTAAATCTAAACTTTCGAAAATTTCAAATAAATTGGGCACTCAGGAACGTGCAAATATCGCGTCTCTTGGACCAAAAGGTCGTATAGACGGTTTTTTTTATTTTTCGAAAAAATTGTGCCAAAAGGTCGTACAAAAAGTTTCTTAGAGGACAGTAAATCTCCAAGTTTCAGACCATTTTAAGTTACTTGAACATGACTCTACGAGACATTTTTTTTTCTAATATGAACCAAACTTTTCGAACAACAAAAGTGTAATTTTAATTTTATCGTTATTTTTCCGGCATTGCTCTGGAATTTTCTGACTCAAATATTCATTTTGTTTGAAAAAATGTACTTTACATTTATTGCTGTAGGGGAGGGGGTGGGTGAGCGTTGCATGCGTGTGTACGCGGCTCCTGTCTTTGTTCCTCTCTGAAGAATACATGTATTATACTGAATTGCAGAATTTGCAAATTGTCGGAATTTTGAAAATGTCGGTTTACCTTCATTCTCAAACTGTGTAAAGTGGCCGGTGGAGTAATAGATCGAGATGGGGAGGAAGGGGTGGGTGGGCGTTGTATGTGTATGTATGTATGGGAGCATTTTTAACTCTTATGGTATTTTATGGGGTTGGAACAAACTACATTCATAATAGTCTTTTCGTACTCGTTGAAATCGACACTACAATAGGTTTAAGTCCTCGCTGCATTAGGTGAAAATCTTCCAAGTCTTCATCAGTAAATAACTCGGGGCTGATTGATCCATTACGTTGTTGATTGAAGTTAAAATCACTGGAGAACCGCGTTTTTTCACTGATTCTCTTGAATGCCCGCGCGTTACCCATTTCGTCATCGAATATGGATGTACAGTGCTGCACATCATGGGCTTTTAGAATTTGGGTGAATAAACGTTTTATTTTTTCAAACTGAACTATTTCATCAGGAAACGTTTTAGGATGTACGCTATTAGTTCACTTTTTTCGATTAAATATTCTTTGTTTACACTACATTCCACTGATTCTTGAACAACAATACGCTATATCACCTGAGGATTCGAAAATATACTACTGAAATCAAAACAATGTCACAGCTGACTGTCGTACCACTCTCGGTCGGTACCCAGGTGGGGCTTCGAAGCTTGAACGATGAAATCAATCTTGGTCCGACCTTCGATGCCGAACCTTGGACCTGATAGCTTCGACATAGCATCCCATGTATAAGCCTAGATCAAACCAAGCTTAGTTATATCAAAGATATCCAAGCTTTGTTGGCCCAGCGTGTGCCAAACTTAGCTCAATCTTAGCGTCCCTAGCATTGGTCCACAGGCAGAATCCAATCGACGTGTAATATTGGGTGCCATGTTGTGCTAGCACGAGAAACTTTGAAACTTGGACGAAAATGAGTTTCGAGGCGTGTACCGAGATGAAGTTCGAAGCTTGTATTAATCTACATAACCAAGCTAGGACGAAGCTTATTCTCTCAGCTGGGATTGGTGTTACATTTGCATGTTCTGCACAGATTGACCGAGGCTTCAAAACACAGCTTTGGCGAAGCTTAGTCAAGCCTCGTCCAAGCTTTCATCAAGCTTCACTACATGGTCAATTCCCACCTGGGTAGTGTTAGGACCGGGACACTTGAATTATGAAGTGATGAAACCAGATCACTGAACTCACTTAATGTAAAACCACTAAAGTAATGAACATAAAGTATATTTCAACTACTGAATTAATTAACTACTGTGTTACAGAGGAAAAAGTCGTGAGCGTCTAACGACTATAATAAGTCCAGAGCCGGCGCTAAGAACCATTGTAGTTGATGCGTCGATAACAACGAACCGATCAATCAAAGTACATTTTTTCAAACGAAATAAACATTTGAGTCAGAAGTTCCAAGAATAATGCCGGAAAAACAACCAAAAAATTAAAATGACACTTTTGTGCAAATCGAATTATTTTCTGTTCACAAATTTAGTTCATATTTCTCAAAAAAAAAAACTATCTCGTAGAATCATGTTCAAATGACTTAGAATGGTCTGAAACACGAAGATTTACTGTCTTCTAAGAAACTTTCTGTACGACGTTTTTGCTTAATTTTTTCGAAAAATAAAAAAAAGGGGTCTCTACGAGCTTTTGGCTCAATAGACGCGATATATCTAACCAATCCACAAAAACTTTCATCTGTCGGCATTGTTATCATTGATTTTGTACATTACTAGAAAGTTTCACAGTCATTGAGAGGCTGGATTTTACTGGAGTCCTCAATCAGAAACTATATAGTTAGTACTTTACCAATTCCATTGCCTCCAATCGATTGTGTTTCAATCAGTGTTTTTCCTCAAGGAAACACTAGATTCAGACAAGGTTATTCTCCAATTGCAACGACTTTTACTGGTGATTTTCTTCTGCCTTCACCTTGATAAGAAAAACCCACTGGACATCAATCCTTCATCCTTGACATTCTTTTTTCTTTCCATCTTGTATGGTACTCCCTTATTTAAAGAGGTCAAAATTATGCTGAACTATATTCAAGAACATATGTTAAAAGCATTACTCTCCTCTTTCATATTTCGCATTTCCAATGTAATTAATTTTTCGGTAATTTATTTACTTGAGAAAAGCAGATTGAAGTTGAAACCTTGCAAAATATCTCGTTGAAAGTTTTGTAAATATTCATTACATGCCAAGAAGCAATTCCTTTTTTCTCTCCGCTTTCTGAAGAAACTATTTGCAGAATTTTGCAACATTGAAACGCAATGATTTTTTTTGTGTCTTCTCATTACTCTAATATTCACGAACAATATTTGGAAAACTTCGGGAGGCAGTAAATTGCTGAGGAAAAAATTTACTTTGAGATTCATTTCTAGCATTCAGTAACAAAACTCAAAATCTCTAGGAATACTTTCATTAAAAAAGCTAACCACAAACTGAAATTTTTTGCGTAAAGTTTTATTCAAATAATGATTCAGTTGTTAAGTACCTCTTCATTTTAAAAAAATTGCATAAATTCACGAAAATCTCTTTCAAAAGTGGAAGCTGCTTTTAATTATTTTCAGATTCTTCGAAACCTTTTACAGCATTGGCTTTTTAGTAACTTCATTCAAATGATTTATTAAGTTGAAAATTGTAAATTCAAGTGGCTTCATATTGAATTTGCAAATCTCTCCGATTATTAAATTCTAAGCAACTGTACCTTAATCGGAACTACAGTAGTTGTTCTACTGTGGTTCTCCGCTCTGTGATCCTTTCCTTTGCTTTTATTACCTTCAACAAAAACGTCGCTTGTATTTCCACTCAGCATTTTGCAAATTTAATCTTTTTTCGTGCCCATCTGTCCTTATTCAAATCCCTTATTTTCCTCATTGATAATGGTCCACATTCTGCAACTTTGGGTTGCAGAGAAATCGCAAAATTACATTTTCCTCAATGTTTTTCCTTTTTATCGCCAGATCGAATTAACAGTTCCCGCTATTCCCTTCATTACATCGTGTTTTATTTTGTGATTTTATACCATTTTCCAGTGAACTATTATTGCGAAGAGACGGCTGCTATATCCAATATTTGCATAATGCGGCACCGCCTTATCTCCAAAGATTGCCCCAGGGGCGCATCAAATTAATAGCTTCGATATCGGTAGGTCACAAGACCCTCAAATTCATTCCTATCTACAGCACCTGAATTCAAATAATTTTAGGGGTACAGACATTGCATATATATAGACATTGCAATCTCAACATTTGAGGTGATTTTAAATAGTTGGAAAGTACGTTGCAACATGAAGAACTATACGCTAATCATATTATGGAGTTGAACTTTTAACCGAGCCATTCAGAAAATGCAGATACATTATTCTGTTGGGTTTTGGTTTATTTTTAGTTCCTCAGTAGATACTAATATTTTTTGTAAATTATTATGCTAAAAAAAATAGACTGAGTTTTACCCCGAATTTCGCGGATTCGTAGAAAAAAAATGCACTACCTTATGGGCTATGTTTTTACAGTATTTATAATAACTATACTTTTTGAATTCCTGCTATTTCTTTGCCTAACTCTAGGGTGATTGACGAATATGAAAAAGAAAAAAAGTTGTATTAATATTCGTGTGGTTGTGCGACTATTCCGTGATTTTGTTATCTGTGGTTATGAGATATTCGGAGTAACTCGGTGATTTAGGGTGGGCGAAAATTGGTCCCAGTAGTGATGCTTGTACCAAGATTTTTGTCTCGATAAACCTGCTCTCGGAGCTTTAGTTCTTTGATATCTTTGCCATCAGCGTCAAGCCACCAATACCCTTTAGTAATTCTATCAAAATTATTAACGTCTTGTTCTGGGATATCTCTTGAATAACTGAATTGTTCTTCAATAAAAGTATCTGTAGGTATTTTATAGTTTTGTTTTTTGTGTCTTTTGAGATGGTATAGAATTGGCCTATTTCATTCATTTTGGAGTGCTCCAATCCTATCATAGTGGCTAAAATATTGCGCTTTAATATTTTCACATCGACCTCTAAGCCTAGTGCAATAAGAGGGTTGGGCATTAATCACCACTGTCCCCAAGAAGGTTCGTTTACGTTTAACGTCTAGTTAATGTAACTATGAAGTCTCGCTACTTGGTCAATGTGTCTTCCAAGTGAATTACTCCATACTTAATTGAAATACCCCATTTCCAATATTTTTCATCAGTCTCTCGTATTTAGAAGACTTATCACCTAGTGCTGAACATTGATTGTATGGAATAAAAACCGTTATGAGAGTGTTCAGCTGATCGATAACTTAGAACAGATAGGAAAAATTCCATAAAGTCCATAAATTAGCTCCATTCTTCGAGACTTTGAGCTATTTAGCATAAGCTAATAAATGCGTTTTCCTGCTTGTGTCATCTGTTGGTTCATATTCCATCTCAGTTAGTCCTAATTATTCCATTTATTCCACTTAAGCATTAGTGAACGCCCCTAAATACATATTTTCGCGCAATACGCTTTGTCGAGAGGTTGACCCGTTTTTTTTTTTTTTTTTTAATTTAACGCTCGTTGCAAGGACTGGTGAACGAGTGTGTACCTACGAAAATGCTGGGCAACACCAATTGCTCAATGACCCGCATTTCGCTCGTTGGAGCGATGGAATTTTTTACTCCACATTTTTGTTTTCTTTTTTGCCTTCGTTTAAAACTCGAGTTTTTGCTCGAAAATCCAATTGAGTCACTCCCGGAATTTTTCTGTTTTGCTGTTATTTTTTTTCTGTCTCTTTTTTCATTCTTCTGGCGTTGAACAACCGTAATAAATTGAGAATAGATTAAATTCATCCGGGGCTTGGAAAAATATGGATTATTATGATCATCGGGGATTTGTCATTCTCCTCAGAATGGGAATCGGAATGAATGTCTCAATGAGATTGAGATTTATGGGCGAGACGATGTGAATGATAAAATTCAAGGCTTAATCAGAAGCACTCGGGAATTCTAAAGGCGATGGAGGGTGAAGGGTGGCGAGCAAGGGGGTTAATTCACATGGTAATACAAGTTTCGAGCACTTGAAAGTGGTCCAGGAGAGAGCGAGAAATTCAGGAAGAAGATGAAAGCAGAACCCGGCGGCCAGTCGTGGCCTGAAGCTTATTGAAGGTTACAAAATGTCCATTCAATATATCTTGGTTCATTGTTCGGACCTAACTGGAAACAAGATTTGTCAATATTGAAGTCATCTTCCCAGAAAGATTTTTTTAATATAGAGAAAAAAACATTGAACAAGCAACAAATTAAATGAATGTATTAGTTCAAAGGGACGTGCACATTGGCGTCTCGCTCCCGCTGCCGTAACGCGCATGAGTCTGTGCAGTCACTCAAGGGTTACTAATGACCTACGTGGTAAGTGACTAAGTTGGCGCGCGCTATATGGGTTTGTTCTATTCCCATTCCTCTCGTTTGTACTTACCACGGCAGCTGCTTTGGAGTATTCCTTCGGACGGGAGTACTGAACATCTACGCATGCATGTGGAGCCGACTTTCGCCATTGAAGCCATCGTATTCCAAACTCAGGGTTAAGCTCCAGAAACCCCTTTACTACGATGGTCTCTCCCCCTCCCTGCGTCGGGTTGGATTGCAGGAGAAAATATTCCATTATGTGAGACATTCTCGAGAGGTCAAGCGCGAACCTAGGACTTTTGACGTACTACACCAAAAGATCCAGGCCCGCGTGTGTCTGTATGTAAATTAGAAATGGCGAATTCTTCGTTGTAGCTTTCATGGGTCACACTGACATACTACCTTTCTCTCAAATTACTGAAAATGGTTTGGAGGGTGAAAATTTTATGCTCCCTACGAAAACTCCTCGGCGATATAATTCTCATAATATTAGTTTCACCTCCAGGAGTGGAAGCACCAGTGTACTCGAGAGAATGGAGAAATTGATTTATCTTCATGTTGAAAACTTGCTTTTCCTGTGGGCGTTAATATGTTTTGTTGCATTAGTTGATCTTGTTGTCACTCCAATGAGGAAATTCAGGCGGACAGCAGCTCGTCCACTATTTAATATACTTAGTCCGTCTCAATATAGTTCATACTGTGCGAATGCCAGGATAATACTGCTCTATGGAGATGAGGAGAATAATGCATTAAAAAAAAAAGAAAAGCACAGAAAAACCTGCAAGAGGTATTAATCGGCTTATGTCGTTAGATATACTCCTCCGTGTTCCACCTGAGATTTTGAATTTTCTGTGGCAAACGAGATAAAGAGGTATTTAGCTAATCGGCTTTCGTACCAGGTACTTTTTCACTTCCATCAAGGCTACCATCGTTGGGAAAATACAATCACCACCTGGAATTCCCATTGAAAACCACGAAATTCATTTTATCAACATTTTTCCTATCAGCTCATTTGTGTTCGCCGAGGTAGAAATAGAGTTGGTGTAGTCAATGATTTGATCAGCCAGTTTTAACAGTGAAGCATTGTTATGTTCTTTCATTAAAACCGGAAATGTACTTGTTTCAACTAGAATTAAAAGATACCGAACAATTTTAAAATAAATTTCCACGTTGCATAAAATTTCCATCAATCACACGATGTGTAATCTTTTGAGTGTAACACTTTAGGTACCATTTTTCCATAAAGTGGCAAACATAGCGACTGCATTTTGTGAGACGATGTTGCTGCGAAATAAAATGCAAATGTAAAATGATTGCACTATCTATGAAGCAGAATTTCGTTATACCCTAAATGTCCGTCCAACTAGACACCACAAAATTTCTCTGCTATCGCAAAAAAAAGCGGCAAACAATTATTCACGTAATGCGAGTGCCTCTAGCCACGTTAATTGTTACTAACAAGTTGAAAGGAAATGTCGATTTGACTTTCCGGTTTATGTAGAAAAAATATATAGCGGAACTCTGGTATTATTTGCTACCAGGGTACAGCAATTGAAATGCACATCATGATCGCTGTATTTCTCCATTTCAAATGAAACTCTCATTAGGTAGAAATTGAGGGGCAGTGAATTTCCCGGTTAATTGTCACAAACTTGAGGAGTTTAAAGTTTTAGTGATAGACGGGACATATTGATGTGTACACCGGCGGCTGAGAATGACTGGCTACATTCAAAGTAGGTATTGAAATGGTGGAAATTGGCCGTTTCTGAAATGGATGTGGGTATCGACCTCTCGGCTACGTTCTCACATGAGAACCCTGCGGTTCCCCATTCAACCTATCCACTCTCTGACCAATTACCCGTAATCCTATCGTATATACAATTCGCGAACACGATGGCCGCACGCTGATAACCAACCAGCCAATGACCAACCCTGACATACCTATATATGCCTACATGTGCACAACCAATTGCTCATCTTATCGGCCTGTAAGCAAGCTCCAATAATCACGCCACCTCGTAGCAAGAAGCACATTGTCACCGATCTGACTCAATGCCGTAAGCTCCATGGAGGAAAAAAATGGCCGACCTGCCCCAGGCAATGAGCAAAAACTTGCATACACTCCAGGGGATAATGAATTTTCACAAACTTCAGTAATTTTCGTATGAATTTCCGAGGCCATTCATTTGTGTAAAAAAAACCTCAGGGTGCAGCATGTTTTTACACTCGATCCACATGGGAAAAATATATATCCGGAACCATATACATATATAACGGTAAAGAATACTCTATACGACATGGGCAGAGTATATAGACGTTTCAGCGAAAATTACCATTTTTCACATTACCAATCTCTGCCTTTTATATTTTACATATAATTCATGAATTACAATTTTTTGACTTCTTGTAAAGTTATCTGTTTCCAAGATAGCTCCGCAATTAGGAAAACTATCAAATTTAAGTGGAAGCCAATTTCGTTCATATAGTTCTTATTCGTGACCTTATTTTATAGGTAGGGGTTTCTGGGGCTTTACCCTGTGTTTAGAAATACGATGGCTCAAACGACGGAAACTCCATCCCATGGGAATGCTCAAGAGCAGCTGCCGTGAGGATACAAACCGGACGGACCTAGACAAAAAAAACTCACATACACAAAATTTAAAAAATGAGTGTGTAGCATTGTACAGATAAATGTAGATATGCAGCCAGAAAAATAGTTTTTATTTCGGGGGTGATCATAGCAACTTTACGCATCGAGAAATTAAAAATTCTATTGATCCGACAGCTTAACTTGGCTTATTTGATAGTAGCGCCCAATATGACATTTGGGGAAGCAGAATTCAAATCTCGCTGGGATCATTAAATTTCCTTGCGAGATTTAAATCCTTTTTTTTGCTCCAAAAGTTTTCGTACAAATCGAATTTGTTTCAAAATTATCTCTATTTCGGCACATCTCAAAATAGCATGTTTAACATTTCAATCTGTGTGTGTGTGTGTGTACGCCCGTATGTTTCTTTCGCCACCGATTTCATCTGAATAAATGTTCTGATTAGATCCTTCATGGGTGGATTGATCCCTTTTCGACGGATTCTAGAGCTGACTAGTGTTTCCTTAAGGGGGTCTGATTTTTTTTTTGTTTTCTGAATAAGGTTGAAGGGAAATACTAAATCGGTAAGTTATCAGTGGTTGCAGATGCGCGAAATACAAGCTGTTTATAGAAATCGCGACACCAGTCACACCAAGTATTCCCCTGGAATAATTACTCTCTTACTGTGCCACGATCGCATTCGCTCAAGTCCTTGGTACGATCACCTCTACTCAGCTGTAACATTTCCCCATCTATCACTTACCTCCTCCCCGATTTCATTATTCACCAAGTTCTCTTCACTCTTTGCACCTCGACTCATTCTAAGGTGATGCATAAACAGATGTCTCATAGTTGAATAAGTTTTCCAATTTGATGGAGAGCTAGATAGCAAAATGAATAAGTCTCATTTTTTAAGGCAGAAAAAGCACCCGAAGAAGAGCTCTGTTCTTCGAGCTACAAATAAGTCGAAAACTGAAGTCGTCATCAAATTGTTCATGTCAAATTCTTTTTTTACTCTGTCAACTTCAAAGTTTGAAAGTGGAAATTATTGGGAAAAATGGCCGAGTACTTGAACTTCCATTCGGTAATAGTTGATTGCCAATGCTCAACTTCTCAAGTCCTCAACTATATGACTGAAATGATATTGTTGGAGAGCTAACATGGATAGGTGGGTGGATGGATGGATGGGCGAATGAGTGGCCAGGAGGGTGGGTGGGTCTGACATATGTACGTAAATTTTTCGTCAACTCAGTAAGCGGGATATTCACGGCTAATATAGACAATCTCCATGTCTTCACATAGTTTACATCCCACTATTATCTATTTTTCATTTTTTTCTCAACACTAGAGACTGGAAGTTTTAACATTGCTTCAAGAGTTGATTAAATCAAGAACACTTGCGCATACGCAAAACTGTATTAATTTTGACCGAATTTCTGTCTCGTGATGTTTTTCTTAGCTAGCATTATAAAGGCGTAACCGCAGGTAGAATTGGCGGATGGCGCTACAGTGTTTGAATTTGGCGCAGGCGCACTGTGCTAGATTACCCACAGGTACTTGCAATTTTGAGAAATCTTGAGCAATAAACCACACCAGACAAGAATTGAGAATCAGCAAGTTTTTTTTGTGTCCCTTCCGACGGAGCACAAACACATTTGGCCCACTATTGGCTTTAATGACCGTATTGAAAATAGCCAAATGACTGTTTTCTAGTTCTTATATGGATAAGGACTAGGAAACGGCGGGCGGAGAAAAGAAAAAAAAACAGTTTTTACACCGGTAGCGAGGGTGCTGAACTGAGGGGAGGCTTTGAGGGTCGCATTGATTTTGTCTAGACAGGGTGGAGACTGGCCCCCGCGACGTATCGTCCCTGTCGCTTCGGCACACTCGACGCGCGCCCTCCACACCGGCTAAACCGGCCCAACAATTTTCGTAACCTTTTTCCACCATTTAACCATGAATTATCATGGACAAACAGTGAACATGTGAACAGGCCAAGGGAAAAATTAGTGTTACTCGTGAGAAGCGGTGAAATAAGTAAATTGAAAGGATGGATTGGATTATAATCTAAGCGCTGAGTAAGTCGACCAAGCAACAGCCCATCCCTCTGAATTCTCAATATCAGAAGCTGAATATTCATCAAGTTTCTACCGATATTCATCAAATCAAGGGCGTATACCCTGCAACTTGAGGAAATCTTGACAAAAATTTCTCTGTTTTTATTGTAATTGACTACACACTTTCCATCATCTCAGAATTTCAAATTAGTAAAACCCAATTAGATATCAAGAAATCGAGTGAGAATTACGATAATATTTTCCTCACGGAATTTGTGTATTTTGAAGAGATCTTCATTTTCTTCCAGCTATTTCATTCAGTATTGAATTTTTCATAATATCAACTTTGCCAACTTTTGTCATTTTCTTCAGGGCTGAAATTGGCCGCTCGACTTTGTAATACCTTGACAAAATCATGAATAAATTCCATTTCTGTATCATTACTCTTTTCTGGCTATGCAACTTGACATTTCTATATTCCCACCTACTTTCTCTCATTTTTCATGTTTCCGACCATGCTGTTAAGAGTGATTGATGAAAAAAAAACGAGCATGAGGAGCCCAAATTTTTGGTCAGAGAGCTTTCAATACATTTCAACTTCTGCGACAAAAAGTGTTTTTGTCATTATGAATACCGCATAAAAAGAAGTTGGACAAAATAATGAAAATGAATTGAGTGAATTGGATATTTTGATAATTTCAGTATTGAATTTTGAGAAAGTTAATAATGAAAAAGGGAGTGAAAGTGCTTTTGTAATGTCATTGAGCCAGTTTGTAACACAGTACGAGAGCATCTCTGGGAAATTTCGTCAGCTGCATAGAGCCCCTAACGATCTCGTTATCTGGTTTCCCCTCTTTTCATCGGACCGCGCTCTCCCAGAGCCATCCCCCGACTTTCATTATGATTATCGATAATGTTGTTTATTCCTTATGGAGAATGACAACGACAAAGCGGATGCACGAGCTCCATTATTCCCCCGAGCGTCGTCGGAGCCGCTTTTTTTCCGCATCAATATTGGCCCTTTTTCACTTTTTTTTCCACTTGCGGCCGGGAGCGTCTCAGTGCCGTCTCCACCCCTCCGGTTCACACCAGGAGAAGGATTCCACTCGAATCTCTGAGTTAATATCCATTTCAAGCCCAACGGTCACGATCATTTATATACTTGTTCAGTAATATCTGTACATTGATTAATCCATTCAATTATTTATTTCGTCGATTTGTATTAGAAGCATGGGAGTTTATTCAGGGTGACTGAATAATCAACACACATATTACAATGAAAAATGAATTTATTCTGAAGGTCCTTCTTCAATCACTTTTAAAACAAACATGTGTCTTTGTGTGGAGAAATATAGTCCCGGAATCCTCAAGTGGCGGTGAAGGTATTGCAGAGTCAAAAGCCATAAACCCAAAGATATACACATATAAATATTGTTATACAGTGCAATCGAGTAATATCGATTCCTATATACAGTTGTTTGTTCACTTCCTCGCTTGTGTCTGCTAACGATTTAAAATTTTACACTGATGGATGAACAAACAATGTTCAAGATCAGCGAGCTCAGCGACTTTACGCTGTCAAAATTTGCTGCCCGCTACTCCCAAAAATGAAACAGATTTGAACTATTTTTTCTAAAATGTTCTGTAACATTTTCCATGTAATTTTTATTCTGTAAATCTCCTCGGAGAACGTTGTGAGATTCCGATGGGATAAAAGCTGTGATAAGAAAAATGCAGGTGATGCAAAATCGGTGACACACATCCAATTATGAAAATTGGCTTTTCCCTGAAAAATTACAATACGTGTATTGGCAGCAGTGTGCCATTACCGTAATGGAAATTTACACTACGTTCATGCCGCTTGTTTAACAGTACGGCACTGTAAAAGTTGAAGCTTGCAGTGAAAGTTTAAATTTTAGAGTGAAATTTTTGCAGTGAAAATTTTACAATACAGTTATGTATCTAGACTGTAAAAATGTAAATATACAAACATTTTTAACAGTGTAGGTTGTCTACAAGAGTTGGAACAGATTTGAATCCTATATGAAGCACCCCAACTGTTCATTCTATAGGAACCCAATTTCATTTCACGTTTATTTCACACGTGGCGCTGGTGAACAAGCTGGAGAGTCCCCGAGAATCCTTTTTGGTGCATCAAACTTGTTCTCCAGTATGCACAAGATTGCAGCCGATTCGTGAGCCAAAAAATCGGTGTTTGGAAAATTATCTCTATATGAATTCCCCAATCCATTGATTTATTATGAATATCGGCCTGAATCATGAGTCGCCAGTGAATGAAATAGTAATTAATAATAATAAATCAACAAATGATGGATTGCACAGTAATCAGTGGAGAGTTGTATTTGAATAGATCCCTTGCAATGGTAGCTAATTTAGTATTTCTTGTGAATGTTGCAGGCGCGCCCTCGACGCCGATAATGCCGGGCGGAACGCCTGGGACACCCTCCTCAAAAGCAAAGGTAAACTTTTCTCCAACGGTGCATATTATTTTTCCCTAATGAAAGAGCCAGTGTTTTCATTGAGTTACGGCATTTCAATTATCCACCAAGATGAAATGGAAATACTTGATCCGCATAATACGGAAAATCTTGCAATTTCATCAAGCATAGACATACAAAATTGTTTTCTTGTCTGCGAGAAAAGATATTGGCAGTTAACGTCACTCAAGTAATCCAAGACATTTCAATTAGCATAAATTAAAAATTATCCAATTTAAACATGTAGAATTTTCAAATTTGTGAAACATCTGAATTTGCTTCGCAACATTATGAAATTTTTAATATTTTTTACTGCGAAGGCATCCTAGCTCAGGAAGTATTTTTTTTCTTTTTCCTTCAATTGGGAGATATTTTTTTCGAATAAAACTCATGGGGTTTTTTTCATGTTTAAGGAGAAACTAATGCTGAGGACGAAAGTTGTCGTGGCACTCTACCCATTTCGAGCGATTGAGGGTGGCGACTTGTCACTGGAAAAGGTAAATATACGGGGAAATGTCCAGGGAGGGGCTTTGTGCGGGTAGAGGCCGTGTGTAGAGGGCAAAATAAAAAAACAAGATAAAGTAGAGGAGGCAACAGAGTATACACCAAGGTAAAAGCAACGTCGTTTGATATCAACATTAAATTTTCAGGGCGCGGAATACGAGGTACTCGACGACTCGCAGGAGCACTGGTGGAAGGTCAAGGATGAGCATGGGTACGACTTTCATGCACATTTTCTTTTTCTCCTCGATTTATGAACTCAAATGATCATGGAGTATTTGCAACTGTCCAGCATGATGGGAGACAAACATTTCTCTACTGGATCTAAACTGGATTTTGTGTAAATACATGAGAATTTGCGGTTGATCCAGTACTATTCCTATACACTCTGTGGAGGACTGATATATCTTCACAAATACTTCCCCCTCTTTCTAAACCTACCTGCATCAAAATTAATCCTTTACGTACGGAGTCCATATACGTAGACCGAGGGGGGATTTCCCGTCCCAGCGGCCGGGGCACGCTATGCCAAACCGACCCACACGACGACCTATTGATTAGCGAATTTCTCGAAAACCGTTGAAGGGTGATCAAATTTGCGAAGATATTTGGAAAGCTGAGAGCTCAAGCTTCTTTGTGCTATTTTTTACTATTTCATAAAAAATGTTTTTAGTGTTTTTATTGTCTAATAAACTTTTGAGGTGCAAGTTTTTTTTGCGTATATGTTGAACCATACCGTTTATCGAAAAAATTTTCGCCGAAAATTCTTAAATAATTCAATCTAGTACTCTCAATTATCATCTTTCAAATGGTACAAACCGAGCGGATAGCGGGTCAAGGGTTCACCCACCTCACCGTACGAAAATGTCAAGCAAACTGGCATTACTATAAATAAATAAATTATCGGGGAACTTGTTCGATAAACATACATTCATGAAAATAAGATAGGCATCGACTATGTTCGTCTTTTTTCACTTCAAATATGAGAAGCACCTCAAAGGTAATATCAGTGAGCCTGAAAATCCATTGACTTGTCCCATTTTATGGCATTGGCAACGGTACTAACCGAGTTAGCTTTCAGAAACTATAGTTTCCGATAGTGCTTCGCGTTTTTCCTTATCTGGAAACCGGCATTTCATGCATTTTATCGTCGAAAACCCGAAAATCACTGTCAAAACGCAATGTCAAACGGGAAGTGTGGAGGATTTTGGAGGTAAATCACGCAAGTGAATCTTCCATACTCCCCATGTGCGAATATACTATTCCTTTCATGGAGAGAAGATAGTATCCGGCACCTCTACTATAGTTTCAATTCAGTAATGCGAATTAAATATTGAGAAAATGAATAAGAAATTTGCACTGCTGGTGCACTTCTCTACGAGACCTACGAAGATATAATGACCCATTCTAGATTTTTTTTTCGACCTCATAAAAATAAATAGTGCACTTCAGCCTCGAGTTATATGCATCTCCACATATTTCTATTCCACAAAATTTATTCAGTCGAATATTTTGAGATTCATTGAGTTAATGGATTAAAGAATGAATCAGAAAATTAAATTTACGGCAAAAATATATTAATGAGGAAGAGAAAATTTTTGACTATATCGATTTCAAACGTTTTTTGAAACTTTCATGAGTCCTTTAATTCATTTTTTTTTCTGACAATTCCTCTATTTTTATTTACAGATCCATCGGATATATTCCTAGCAACTACGTTAAGGAGAAGGAGCTTTTGGGACTGCAGAAGTACGAGTGAGTATCTTTTCATCATAAAGCTCGTGCTTTGCGCGTCAAAGAGATTGATCTGATCTCGGGGATTCTATTTATAAAATCCAATGAAAGCCCTAGGTGAATACCAATACCCAGTTTTCGTTGAAAGTAATCCCGGGGTTATCTCCGTGTTTTCAGCATTATTCACACTTATCAAAGTTCCCTTCCTTTTTTTATTTATTCCAGATAACGATGATTAAGATGTTTCTCGTGGGATATGAAATTTTACTGCAAATGGTCGAGGCCACTGGCATTTCAACCATAGTTTCCCCATTTCACACGTCATGTTTCTTTTTTCCCTTGAGTATTTCACGAAAAAAAAATTTCACCTTTCTCAAGGGACCTCAAGCCTTTGCTTTTCACAACTACTTTTAACTCATCTAGAGTGAACGTGGTAACACATCTTTTTTTTTTTATAAATACGATGGTTCCTGGGAGGTACTTTCATGTGCTTCAATATTGCTTCACATGTAAAGAAACTGTAGGCTCAAAGACTTTTTTTGTCTCTGGGCCATCCTTGACGAGCAAGAAATCTTTCCATTTTAAAGAGGTTTTAAGGTTTTCAAAGTGACTATTTTGCTGATGATACTTTGCATAATGTAAAACCATTCAACACGTTGATGAAATATTTTTCCTTTATTAGCATCTTCCATTTAATACCAGGATAAATATTGCAAAGAAATGAATTTTGTTTTATTTAAAAATTCCGTTAAATCTCCTGGGGGGTGGAAGAAAATGATATAAGGACTTATTTTCGTTCTGTGTTGCTTCAAATTTCTCACTGTACATAGGCATTCCTCATACCGATTAAATGAGTTTTCTCATGTTTTTCTGATATGGCTATAATGCCCCCTAGCTTATGAATCGGTTGCATCACCTTTTGTCACTTCCTAAGTTCCTTTGGCTTTTTTTTCTATTCGCGCTTCGATAGAATTTGGGATACATCGCAATGCCACCTGTCGGTACCAACTTAATCCCCAAACTGTATCGCATTCATGCAGTTCAAACCAATGAGCACAATAGCCAATGAACACTATATTCCTTGGTTTGACTCGTAATTGAGGGAAACCCCTGGGAAGCGTCAATTTATAAATTCATGTCTTTTACGAAACTCTCGTTCGACGATGAATTAGAGCCTGGATAATTCCACATTATTACACATCACAATAGTTCACTTAACTCTCAGTAGCTAAAAATAAAATTTTAGAATTAATGCAAATATTAAGGTGTAGCGAACAATGAAGAAAAATGGGTGAATTTGAGTTTCCCCAAGAGGGCATTATTTTTTTTTTGGAGAATAGATAAAAATAGAATAAGTAATCATGCAATGTATTCCAGATGGTATGTGGGTGATATGTCACGACAGCGTGCTGAGTCTCTGCTGAAGCAGGAGGACAAAGAGGGCTGCTTCGTCGTTCGCAATTCATCCACCAAGGGCCTCTACACACTCTCTCTCTACACTAAAGTGTGAGTAGTTACATTCGTTCTTCCTCCTTTATCCAGCCCTCCCTTCAAACCTAAAACAAAAAAAACGGGGGGAGAAAAAAAGCAGCGGGGGGAAAAAAGCAGTTCTTGCATGGTGGGTTTATTACCGTGGTTGGAGAACTGCGGATGCTGTGAAATATTTATCATGCTTTTACGAGGCCTCTCCAGTGCCAAACACACGTCACTGAAAATGAATAAAACGAGCAGTCGAAATGTTTCATGAATCCACCTATCTCTCCTTTCTCTCTTGAAACTCTCAAACACTTTTTTTTTGTTCATTTTCGTTTCAATTCCCATTTTGGTTATTTACCTTTTTCTAGGCCTCATCCACACGTCAAGCACTATCACATCAAACAAAATACACGAGGTGAATTTTATCTCTCGGAGAAGCACTGCTGTGGATCTATACCTGATCTCGTGAATTATCATCGTCATAATAGCGGCGGTTTGGCCAGTCGTTTGAAAACCAGCCCCTGTGATCGACCAGTACCACCCACCGCTGGTCTCAGCCATGGTAAATGTATTTCCTATCGGTTTAGCTCCCAGCTCATCTCCGGCAAAAATAGTCCTAGTTTAGTCGCGGAGTGGTAAAACCTTTTCAGCTCCAATACCGTCTTTAATTTTACAAAATCTTCACATGGCATCAATGACAATCAGAGTTGAATTAAACCGATTAGCCGATTGACTACTGACTTTTCCCATTTCAAACGTTAATATTTTCCATCGTCTGCACAGGGTCTCATATAATTTTTTCCACTATGATACGACACGTCGAATCACTTCATATTCGAAGTGAAGAAGTGTTATTAAAGTATACTGTAGAATAACTTATTACACATTGAGGAACGCGTCTCTCATTTGTGACTCAATACTATTCAATCTCAAATTTGCAGAATTCGATTGAATTTTTATGCATAAGCTCCGTTCTGCTTGAGCGTGTATTTGAAGTGTCTCACCGAGGATCTCAGTCTACGCATTTCTGCGCACACCCGAGAGCTCTGTAATTCCATAAAGACTGTTATTCCACCCCTTTAATGCCTTTTGGACTTGAAATTCCTTTTTAAGATCCCCATGTGATAACGCTAACCGTGAATTGGGACTTTTACACCCCCGGGTTTTACGGTTGAGCTCAGGGAGAATTTCAATTTTTCATTGCGCTCTAAGGTTTATGGCTCTTGGGCAAAATAGTTTAATCCCCTGTCAACCTGAATTGATGGTGGAGTAAGGAAAAAAAACGATCTGAGTTGCTCGTGATTTTATACAGATAAATGGGAGATTGATCCGGCCGAGCTTCATCTGCTGGAGGAACTTGGCTCGGGGCAGTTTGGGGTTGTGAGACGAGGAAAGTGGCGGGGCTCCATCGATGTCGCTGTTAAGATGATGAAGGAGGGCACCATGTCCGAGGATGATTTTATCGAGGAAGCTAAAGTGATGACGTAAGTCCGGCAAAAGTTTTGAATAGGGCGATTTGAGGAAAGGGAGTTTACGTTGACATTTTTTATCATAACTGATGGAACGAAAATTCTGTTTTTTTTTTTTTTTTTTTATTAAGTTTTATCTGCATTCCATTTCGTCACTGTTAGAGACAAAAGTCGAGGCTAATCATAGGATGGAATGAGTCCACATGCGTTAGAAAGCTTAAACAAGACAAGACAAGAAGTGCGCTTACCTTAACATTGAAGATGGAGGCATTTGTCAGCTCAATTTCCGATGTAAATATTTTTGGGATTAGTATACTGTCAGATTAAATTGTCTCCATTGCAAATTGGAAGCTAGTAATTTATCAAAAAAAAAAATTGACTAAAACGAAAAAAATGCCAAATGCACTATTCGAGAGTCAAGATAGTGGTTCTTAATTGTGGTTTTATACTTCTTGACTGTTATTTTCGAAATCGTCCGCATTGGCAATGTTTCCTTCTTCCTATTGATGTTGAAATTTTTCATCGAAAGGATTTGACCTGATAATTGGCTAGGGCTGTTTGTTTTTGAATATGGACAAATGTAACAAAGCTTCCATTCGGAAGCAAAAATGGGAAAGTCTCGAAGAACAAACCACTATACCACTATTAAATGTTTCGTGTTTTCCTTATAGGAAACTCCAGCACCAAAACCTAGTCCAGCTTTACGGTGTATGCAGTAAAGATCGACCAATCTACATAGTCACGGAGTACATGAGACACGGATCTCTGCTCAACTACCTCCGGCGACACGAGACCTCCCTATCATCCAACGTTGGTCTCCTCCTCGATATGTGTATTCAGGTGAGTGTTCATGGGAACGCGCTAACGAGTAACCGGTGGCAAAAAGTCCTCAATCAATGTGAAACGTATATGTGAATACATCCAACCCCCTAATCGATCATACACCACTCATGCTTCTTTATAGAGCTATACTAAAGAAACACTCGGTTCAACTGTTCAAATCGCAATACACACAATCTCAGAGACAATTAAATAGTAAAATGTTGAACTAAATTCTTTGCCTAAAGGTTACTCTTTAAAAAATATTTCAATTTATTTTATTGAACTAGCTCAGTGGTATCACAAAAAAAAATGTCAGCATTTAAATACCTAGCTTTGATTGAGCTTTTTGTCCAGTTATTCGCCAAATCAATATGTCGAATAATATTTTGTCTATAGAGCAAATATTTAAATATTTGCCGACTCCTGTTAATTTCAATTTATTCTGTTAAAGTGATGGTCAACTCCAAATGCAATTATCCTAATTTATCACTTGGCCACTGCAATGTAATTCGAGAAAAAAAAATAACAGAGTTCGCTTCACCTCTTGCGAACACCATATTTTGTTTTTTTTTATTTCTGCTTTTTCTTTCATATGGTGGCTTTAAAAAGCCTGCACGAGCTACTGAATAGTGTTGTCTCACAACTAAATACATGTCAGTTATTGTTCTCTTTCTCAACACAAATAATTATGATAGTGATTCCTTCTGGATACGATCACGATGGTGAAGATTCAATCAAGTGTGACGTTTCAATTTAAACCCGAGATTCATAAAAACATTCTCCGTTAGCTCCCATAATTTCCCTGGGCTCCAAGAGGTCTGAAAAACCAATATAAGCTCCTTGTATAAATGAGAAGGGTTGCAAGACGTGACTTCCAAGCACTCCAGTAGAGTATGTATTGTTAATAATGGAGCAGTGGCACCCAAAATTCGTGCATTTCCTTTTTTTCCATCTTTGTTCGGTCTCAATATTTAGAAATTATATTTAAAGCGAATTTTTGGTTGTAAATGAATATTTTTTCCCTGTTCAATGTAGAAGTTTTTCTCCCAGTCAACAAAAGAGATATCCGTTACTCCTTCTTACTAGAATTTCTTCGGGTACAAGTCATAAAAATTCGTCCCTCCGGACCTTCTCTGAATTGCTTCGAATAAACTTTTAAAACTTCCGAAAAATCTATTTTGAAAATCTCTTACCCCAAAGAGCATATGCTAGTAATAAAATAATATTCAGAGAGTTTTCCTAATCCTCTACCATTAATTTTTTGTACGTCAATATTACTGACAAGCCTATCGGGAATTTTGGGCCGCATTGCGCACTTTAGTTACTTGCGAAAAAGACTTCCGCGAGACAAGAGCTAATATTTTGATCTCTGCGTATTAACTAGGAACTAAATCATTCGGTTTTAAGTGCAATGTCACCTACTTAACCTCATAGACATTGTTGTTATTGGTAATTTACCCACTTCGGTTTGTGTTTGTCGAGAATTAGATCCAAATTTTGTGATCAGTATAAAATCTTGGTGTTTTCAAATAACTTTTTGACTTTAAATATATACGAGAGTTTAAGTGAATTGTGTGCTAATTATTCCTTTTCTTAAGCTAAAGAAATTCCTGCTTTCGGCTCACTTTCCGTTCGCAGCTGTTTGGTGATCATAGTTAACGTACCAATCGGTATACCTGGGATTTACAAGCCCAGTGAAGGGTCAAGTGTTGTTTTGCTCGGCTATCGCGTTAACTGCAACGAACAATCTTCATCCCATCAGGTTCAATCAGATTCAAGGTACAACAGCATAGGATTTTAATTTGCTCATGGCGAATTGGCGCCAATTTTAAACAAATGTTCAAAACCAAATAAGCTGCTCTTTCCTCATATTCTTCAGTTGCGTACTCCAATTGGTTGTCCAAATGCACGCCACCATAAAATCTGTCAAACCTTGCAAAAAATGGAGAATAATTTATTGTGCAAACAGTAAAAAAAACAGGAGTTGCAAATTGCAAATTCGGCTAGCGAAGTTAAAAAAAAAACTAATAACCCTTGCAAAATTTCATTCAAAATTTCTTATTATGTTCCAAATAAGGGTGTCGGTACTTGGTAGAATGGGCCCACGACAATAATGAAAAAGATTATTAAAAGAAAGCCGCGAGCAATTGTTAAAAATATGTTTCCTTTAAAGGAAAGTAATATTGGTAATTGCTCCTGTTGCTTAGGTATGCAAGGGCATGGCGTACTTGGAGAGGCACAACTACATTCACCGAGACTTGGCAGCACGAAATTGTCTGGTTGGCTCGGAAAATGTCGTAAAAGTAGCGGATTTTGGCCTCGCAAGGTATGTCCTGGATGATCAATACACGAGCAGCGGTGGGACGAAATTTCCGATAAAGTGGGCGCCACCGGAAGTACTGAATTACACGCGGTTCAGCTCAAAGTCCGACGTCTGGGCGTACGGTGTTCTCATGTGGGAGGTATTTACCTGTGGAAAGATGCCCTATGGGCGCCTCAAGAATACCGAGGTCGTCGAGAGAGTGCAACGGGGCATTATCCTCGAGAAACCTAAAGCATGCTACAAGGAAGTTTACGAGGTAAATATTATGAATATTCCAACAACTTGCCAAGATTTTTGAGGGTGAATGCCTTCTATGACTGGTCGCATTCTCTGTTCTCTGGGATTGTTGAGTCATTTCGAGCATTGGGGGAATGGAAATTGCATGAGTAGGAGGAGGGAGAATGCAGTTGTCGATGGGCAGAACGTCACTGAGCAATCATTCCCGTCTTGGCAAATGAGGAATTTTTCTCATTCATCAAATGGATGGAGTCACAACCTGTTTTAAATCCAAATTACGTGGTAGTCTAAACATAAAAACATGTTCCAAACTTATCTTTGAAAATAACACCACCTATATGGAAAAAAAACCCCAACTCCCTTATGACATTTTGTAGAAAAAAAAACATTTGTATTTGTTTTTGATACAACAGGTAATGCGAAAATGCTGGGCTCATTGTCCGGAAGTTCGACCCTCATTCCGTGTCCTCAAGGAGCAGCTGATAAATGTTTCCCAGGGCTTAATCAATGATTGACTCAACCTTTTGCGGTGTTTGCGCCTGTCCTCATCACCAACTGGACGCACAATACTACAACCAAAATCACCGTCACTTGGGCGTTCACCCTCGATTGTACCATCTCTGAGTTCATCATACAACTCATCGACTCTGCCAGTGCGTGGCAAAGAGAAAATACGTGAGCCAGCATCACTCCCCATTTCGATAGATTTTCTTCATTTATCATCAACAAGTATTCCCCCTGCAGCGAGCAAACTGAAGAGAGAAGAGGGGGGCACACCATCGCCGAGCAAAGCTGGAGGACACAACGCTAGTCAACCGTCCTCCAGTGGCTCGTCAAATGTTTGTGAGATATGTAGTTCGTATGGTCATCCGTGGATTGAAATATGTAATGCCATTAGAGCCACTAGGGGCAAATGATTTGCATTATTCGATGCTTGGAGGACATTCACTTGTCACCTTCCCTACATCATTTATTATACTCACCATCTCATTGTTTTTTTTTTTTTTTCAAGTTTTACACTTCACTTAGTCTCTCATTATATGAATCTCAAAACATCATGTCGTACTCATTCGTATCTAACATGTCACTAAACCGCATAATGGCATAATCATCAAATCAAATATATTGAATTCTGTAATGACGTGGTAAAAAATCATTGATGAATTTATTCCGATTTTCCCTGCATTCCGATGGTCATTTCACATAGAGGTCATATTTTGGAAATAAAAAAAACGGGCCCAATTTCTTTTACCAATTCAATGTAGACTTCACACGGTATCAGGGGAAAAGGCCAGAAAAATCACCGCTTATGGAAGTCACGTGCAACGAAATTAATTAACTTAACGAAAGACCCAGGAGAGGATTTAATGAATTGCGTCCACACAGGTACATTTTTTCTACGGAAAAGCCTCGCTGCGCATATAGAAACAATGTGAAAGAGTCTTAAATTGATGAGTACGAGCAAATCGGGGCATCCACAATTAATACTTTAAGGGAAAAAGACATTTACCTCATTTTCTAAGGTAAACTTGGTACTCACGCATATTGCGCCTGATTAGTAATCAAAGCATGGCCAAGTGATACTTCGTCATTCGACGCAACTGAAATAACTGCTTGAGCTCAATTTATTTTCATTGATCTTGCATTTTTCACAACGAAAGACGAATGTTGAAAGTTGCGTAATTGACAATTCTTTTGTTTTTTCGTTCCTTAACCAGTGATATATCACTAACACACTGAAGCTCACTATAAAACATTGTTCCTCCCCAGACATTTCAAATCATAAAGCACAAAATTATTGATTCAATGAAAATTAAGGGACATTCGTTGAGTCAGACGAGTGGTGAAATGAGTTGAAATAACTTGACCTATATTTTTCCTTAATATCGCCTTCCTGTAATAACGGAATATTGGGTAAATGAAAAAGTTCCAGCGATATTTACTCAGCTCGTTCTACCACTTCACCAATGAATGTGAAGTAATGTGCATGAGGATTGTAGTATGAGTGGAGAGCATACCATAAATTTAGATTTTTGCCTTACTGAAAGTGTGAAAGAATTTTTCGACATTTCCACGGTAAACATTTGTAAATAATCTGCATGAAAGTTCTTCCAAGTTGCACACGATATGGGTACTGTGAATATTTTTATAAGTTTTTTTTTTTTTTTCAAACATCGTTTTCATGCCCGACAAATTTTCAAACCACGAATAAGAAACATAAATGAATTTCAAATGGAAAATTGATGTTAGCCCATTACCAATAGCAATGAGATTAATGAGAAATTATTAGACGAATCAATGTGTTGTTAATTGAATTTGCAAAAATGTTTTTAAATAATGTCATGTTGTGAATTATAGAATTTTTTATCGTTTTTTATAGGCCATATCAGGGTTTAGTTAAAAATCATTGATATTAACAAAATTGAATAATAAATTACTTTGTTAGCATGGAGAAATAATGATTGAGTGGTATTGACGTTAGTATTTCCCTGAGATTATTCGAAACATAAGAATTTTTGCATTTTCAACGATTACACCATAGCAATGACATTTACACGTGTCAATGGAAAAAAAAGAGAAACCAAGAAGAAGCAAAAGAAAACAAGATTTGTAATATGGACCCTGTAAAGACAATATAAACATGTATGCGAGTCTTCAGATCATAAAACGTATTTTAAACAATTCCAGAAAAAAAAAACTAAAAATGCATAATATGAAGAACTAGTCGTCATTAACGATAGGAGAACATCCACTGGATAATTGCCGAGACTGCTCCACATGTCCCCATTTAACCCACCCCTATATCCTGAAAAAAGATAAAAGGCCCCTTTAACCACTTCTTGCATATCTCTCCCTCGCGCATGTGTCTCGACGAATTACTCTAATCCAATAGTTATTATCAATTAATGAATTTAACAAGAAATAAAATAAAATCAGATGCATTATTTTCATGCATTTTATAGACACACCTAGATGTAATAGATATTTTTTCCTCCGTCGGCTGTACACCTATTATATAATGTATACAATTTATTATTATATGACAAACAATGCAATTCAACATGATTTCTAGATGAAAATGAAATAAAAGAAAAATGATGAAAAACGAATAAGCTTGTTTTATTATTCACAATTTCTTCATTATGTACTATTATCATCCCGTAATTGCCAATTAATTAATCCCTTTATCCACTCAATAATTCAGTAATTACTGAATCGCTCTAAGCGTTGAGTTATTGCTCTCGCTTTTCTATGTAGTTTCACCATAGAAATCAAACGTTTTTACTCGGATTCAGCTTGTCAATATGTGCGCGTCTATGACCCCCCGAATCACTTTGGGATGAGTTGACATGTGTGTGTATACGCATGCGTAGTGAGTAGCAAACATACTACAATAATGCACAATCAAAGGATATCGGGAAGTTGTATGACTTAATATAGGAGGAAAATTCACGGTTTCATGAACTCAACACCGTGTACACTATATCGCCCTGATGCGCCCGCTAGTATATTTCACCATTGGCTCTACAACAGGAATGATTCGTGCCTTTCCCGCTTTTTTCAAATATCGCGCATGCGCACATGCCCATAACCTCCTCTAGCATATGTAAATAACTAAATGTGAGTGTCGACCACTAACATGTGCTGTCTGGAGCACACAAAGCTCAAGTATCAACACACTTTTTTAATTGGAACGTGACCAATTCGTATTGGATAGAAGAGCAAATAAATATGGATACATGTGTCGTCTGTGGCTCTTCTGAATTCTACACAGAGTCTGGATTTTACTTCTGTCAGCAATGCGAGACCCAGCTAGAGGTAAACAAACTCCTAATTCCAATGATGGTCAATTGAAAATATGGATTCATTCAGTAATTATGCGTGCATTAGGGCAGAAGAGATCAGGTAGTCGAGTACACAGCAGATGCCTCGACTTATGTGACGAAGAAGAAGATTGCAAGAGCACGACCAACTGTTGATGCTGCGCAAGGTAATTCATCATTTCAATTAAAAACTCAATTCAGCATGAAAGTCATTTATTTCAATTCACATAGAAAATGTGTATGCTAAAAGGTTTTCTTGGCCTATCTAGCATCAACAGTCAAAAATAGATTATTTGCATAGACCGGAGCTGCAAAATAATGAGCTTCAAAAGGTTTGAAATTCACTGCTCCAATAATTTGCTATTGTTCAAGCATCTACAAATTCACTAAGCATTGTACTTTAGATTTTAGTACACTGTAGGCTCAGTAGAATTGGGTAGGAATTTGAGACCCTCCACAGTATAACAAATTAAAATACAAAATCATTATTCGCACTTTTTAAAATCGTTGACCAAATGAACCGGTGAAGAATTCGAACATATGATCCATGTGCCTATGGATATGAGATGATTCTTAACTTTTACTCTGTCAGATACTGCAGGAATTGAAAGGAGTTTTCAAAGTTACAATATTTGAATTCCCGTTTAGATTTTCCGATCATACATTGAAAATAATACTTAAGACATGAGCGCAATTAGTATGACAGTCAATTTACAACTGCAGATGATGGTAATTTTGCATGTACAAATAGGAAATATTTTCTAACGTCTCACATCTCAACCCCAATGGTATTAACAACGTAAATTTTTAGAAACTTCCTTGGGATGGACGACCTGGGAGGCCTTCAACTTAATACTCCACGGATGGACCAACGAGTTAATAATGTTAGGTGCCAGTGCCGATTTTAAGATAACCGTTCTGCAATTATGGGCGACGTATTTGGGAAAATTGGAAGCTGCCTTCAGGTCCTTCACTTCCGACAGCCTGCCAAGATTGCCCATGGCGTATCGCAAGAAGGACAGTGAAATTCTTTACGGTAACAAAATGTCGAGAGAACGAAAGAGAAAAAGACGAAGTTCTGTTGTAACGTCTGACGGCGGTTCAACGCACGCTAGTGATTTGAGTATCGGTCGACTATTGAGTCAACAGAAGAAGAAATTGATCGATGCTGAATACCAAAAGTACTTGGACTCAAGTGCGTCAGACACGGACGGGACCAGTTTAGCCAATCAGAGTATTCACAGCATCAAAGCGGATGCTCTGGTGTCGAAGCAGAAAGAAGCACCTCGGATTTATTTAAATTCACTGGCAAGAGCCAAGAGAAACTCCATTGCAATGTCGGTGAAGAAACAGCCAATCCATAGACGTACTACGTGGCACAATAACCAATTAGTGCAGCACAGGACATCGGTCGAACATCTAACACTGCCGGATCTCCTGGCGGTGCTCATCCTCGCCCTGAGAATAAATGATGAGAAAATTCATGTTAGCGATATAATAAGGTCATTTCAGGGTTGAAACTTCAAAATTCTGTGCATGTCTAAAATTACTAGGCTTATATTAGCTTTGGGAATGTGCAATTCTTGAATTTTTCAACCAGATTGCATACAAGAAAACTCTATCATCTTGCAAGAATGTATTGCAAAGTAAATGAAATATGAAAAAATACTTCCAGGTTTCAGATAGAGGGCCACATGTCCTCGAGGAAACTCGATCATTTTTTTCCGGATGATGAGCCTATACCTAAAGACTTCAAACATCTTTTCCATGGATACCCTTATGAATTATTACGCAAAACCGCCAGTAATTTAGCGCAACTAGTGGAAGTGGAATACATCCCGGAGCCCAATATCATGAATTTAATACGACAATATTGTACGGATTTACAATTACCAGGTATGTTGTCAAATTAATGCATTGGATTGTGTACTTGCGGATCATAAGATACTCATAGTTGTCGCTTTCATTTACCTCTTTTTAATGATCCAATACATTCATCACATTTTCTGACTGTATGGTCATGTCACTAAATTCTCATTTATATTCCTAATTATAATGAAATATCTCTATTTTCCCAGACGGCATCGCTCTATACGCAGAAAGAATGATTGCCCTTTCGCCACCGAAGCTCACATTTGAAAAATGGAATACCGAATTGCCGCGATACGAAGCCATAGCCATATCAATTATCATGATAATTCTGAAAATATTGTTTGGATTGGATGGTGTAACGGAGTATGAAATATCTCGAGTTGTCAGCAAAATAAACGGGTAACCTACTCGTATATCCAAATTATTGAAATACAAATCATAAAGCTGTATAAGATACATATATAAGGTATCCTAGACAATGGGGGAAAGGATACATGGATGTTTTAGAATTTCACAAAAATTTTTAAACTACATTGATTTAAGTTGATAAAATTTGTACATGAATTTCATTTTATTGTTCAACTTTCTAAAATTCACTCAACGCCTATTATTCGGATTACTGAGAATTCCGACTCAGTGATAGTGTAGTATTACATGAAAACGATCAAAGCTTTGTCTAACCCTATATATAAGATCCAATTAAAACGGTAACTTTCGTTGCTACTTAGTCGGTGGTATATATCCAAAAAAAATCTTTGAATGGAATCATTTCAAGTCCTATTTCATTATATGAATAGGGCTTGAAATTAATATGTTTTCGTGTTGCAAGCTCTTTCTAAATGTACTAAATCGTGTGTTAACAACATTGTCTAGCTGCCAAATTGCATTATTTTATTACGTTACAGTTCATGTGCACACACTTTAATTTTGAGGTTGAATTGAATGGAAAATTGTCATTTTTGTAGAATAGGACTCGAAATTCAAGACCAAGAGATTTCTTCACTGTGCCATCCCCTGAACTTTTTTATATTGTAGGATTGCGGAGAAAAACGACGCTCTCGATTCTAAACTCTTCAACTTCATCGAGTGGCAACGATACATCGAGTGCCGCAAGTCAGTGATAATGAGTCGGCATTCAGCCACAAAATTTCGTTTGGATGCTGAATCATCTACCGGAAACATCAATGAGTATCTCAGTTATCTGAAAAAATTCGTTACACCGGGAGAATCTGTAGTTCGCTGGCCGAGCGTCCAGCAGCTGACAGAGGTCCTGGACCAGAATATGGAGAATCTAGCGGGAAACCTTCCAGACGTGGAGCCGGTGAACGACTTCGAGGCATCTCTAACACCCATGCACTCGTATCTTGAACAGCTCTTGAGAGATAGTGACGTGGACCTCCCCAGTATTCTCAAACAAAAATTTACCTCTACCAAGATTGGCTATATGACTAATATCGAGACGTAAGTGCCACCATTGAATGCCTATTAAAGTTGAACATTTTTTTATGTAATCAAAATAAGTTCTCTCGTGATAGTTCCATTCGTCGTTGTTCCCATCCCCATCTATCCATATTTTTTTGCATTTTTTTGCTCCCCCTGGAAATCGGAAACCAGGTTAAAATAAATTTACTTCGCACGTGACTGTCGCAATCAGATGTACATTTTTTAGGCGAGGCTAATCCATATTGCAACACACATTAGTCATTATAATGGAAAATTATAAAGAAAATAATAGGAGGAAACGCTAAATTTGTGCTGACAAAATTTCTATCGGAAAGTTCTCTTAATATCTTTCTTCTTTCCCAATGTATTCAATCATAAATGCCCCTCCCACAATTTTTGTAGATGAAAGTCATGGGAAATTTTCTAAAAAGTACATCAATTATTTCGGTTCGTTACTGTGGTTAAACGAAAAATTCCAAATCCAACCTCTCTGAATCATTTTTTAACAGCAAGTCTTCCTTTTAATGTTGAATTAATATTAAATTTGCTTTCACATATATAAAATCATATCAACTTCAAATATTGTAAAATTTGCAGAACGTAATTGCTCACATCCTAACAACTACTTAACTTCAACTCTCCAATATACCATTTTTGCGCAAAACATTTACATCTTCAAAATTTATTTTTCAATAACTCCTGCAATTGTCGATTTTTTATGATCAAATACATTTCAAAAAATGTGTTAAAAAACTCTTAAATATGTATGTTAATTAAAAAATTAAAAGTTGCCGTCCTCAACAAAATGTACTTCCACATTTGTCCCGATATTATAATCTGTAGGTTTTTTTCAAAGCTAACAGATATTCATTCGAAACTTTTTTTATTAATAAATATTTTATTAACAAACGTCAATTATTTAACTATATTTAATGAATTCCAGATTAAAAGAATTGGCTAAAGAATGTCATGTGGACTTGAGAATCATAGACAGTTCGGCCCAGTTCCTTGAGAGAATAATCCCGACGACAGGAGCCAGGAATCTGTCCTTTAATATGAAAAAGGAGAGTAAACCGACATCAATAGTCATCTCGAGCAAGCAGATCAAGAGTGACGATCCCCTGGAGTACCTTCACTTCGTGAAAACTGGAAAAATCGTCATTGACAAGAAGAAGCATGCGCTCTACAGACGACATCGTAATTCCCATGGGTCGAAAAAAATAAGCGAGGAAAACGACTTTGATGATTTTATTTTTGAGCAGGTGCGCAGCAACGGCAAACTAGACATCGTCGATGTGGAAAATAGTGACTCGTATGTGGAGGAAAAGCAGCCCGAAGTGTTTGATGATGAGAAATTGTTGCTATCCAGTTTCGAACAACGAAGTTTGCGACACGGTAGTAATAGTCACTGGCACCGTGAAGTGGAAAATAGGAGTTCAAAAAATACAACAGACTGTTACTCCGAGGGCTGTGATTGCATAATGTGCGGAGAATATAGCAAACCGGCAGCAGACATCGAAATATTGGGTAATAAACGTGGCAAAGGGAAATGGGATAAGTGCATGTATTTCACAATTATTAAAAATATCATTAACGTAACCAGTTAATGCTATTGCACTAGATTTTAATTCCATCACTTGCAAATCCAAACTTCCCATTCCTTGATTCAACTCCTCAATTACCTGAATTCAATTGAACAAACACTTCGACTAATGATCTGCTATCCCTGAACAGGCGATGGACAAAGTCTTTTAGGGGACCACACTGAAGACGAAGTTACCATTCTCAACGATGGCGACGATGATCTCACGATTTTCAACGACGTCCCGAACACTTCAAACCCTGATGACCCCGAGATATCGGTTGTGAATGAGAGATCAACGAGCCAAAGAGAGTCGAGGACGATTTTTCGGCCATACAAGGACTACTGGCTCCACAGAATCGCCACCCAGAGGTACTCTCCTGAGCCACACATGCGCTGGCACCTTTTGGAGCGCGATCTACCGCTCAATTTTCAGTGGCTTCTGCACGAATGCGCAAGAATGATAGAGATAGAGGCGCCAATTCTGTACCACGAATTCGCTGTCGTTGAAGCTTACTATGCGGACTGCCTCGTGGATGACTACGATCAAGAACGAGCTGGAAAATTTTACGACGCTGCGGACCATCGAGAAAAACGTGTCGTCCAGGAAAATGCGTCCAAGTGGGTGAATGAGAATGGAGCGAAAAAGTCTGAGCCAAGACGTAGAAAAACAGTTGAGAAACAATAGAGTAATTTTTAATTATCAACCCGAATATTATGTTTTTGAAAAATCAGTATTTTTTAAAATATATTTTGCGGTGTATTGGAATGGTATTTACGAAATTCATACAAAAAATACGATAACTAGAAGGATTTTAACGCATTATATAAGTGCAAGAAAAACTCCAGAGACATTTTACACAGCAGTGAGTAAGACCATTATCCCGAAGGTGAATTGTGAATTGTGAATTGTGTTGAACGGCCCAATCAAATAGCATATACGAAATACAATAGCATTGGAAAATGTAGCATCAAAATGTCATCCAATAATGTCAAAACCGAGCTTCCTCACATCTCTTTCAGATTATAGTGATGAGGTATGATCTTGGAAGCTTTTAAATAGCGCACCGTTGGTCTTTAGAGTAGACATTTAAAAACTGTGGATAGAATTTATCAAAACCACTGATTCCCCACTGGTCTTGTATGATAGAATAGCATTTCCCTCTGATTCTTGCTTTTCATTTTCAAAAATCACTAAGAAAGAAATTATAAAACTATAGGTAGATTCCGTAAGCGAATATTTCAATCTTTTTTTTACATGACCGAGGCATATTGTCACTTTTTGATATATAAAAATCTGAAGATCTATTTTGATCACATTTCCATTCTCCATTTTATTAACTTCCCGATTTTTCGGGGAGTTATTGCAATGACCCCTAAATCGATTGTTTTCTTTTCGAGTCGTAACTGGTGTCACGACAAAAAGTATGGCCAGAACTTGCTCTGTAAGTGGAACTGCATCTTCAATTCTTAATTGCTTTTTTCCATAATTGTCATAATTAAGGAGGTATGACGGGTTTAACCCTCGAGCGGTGGTACCCCTATGGACGTTTTACTCCCACTCCAGTAACGCGCATAGTTCTCGTCTTCATACTGATTATACGCCTAGTCAAATGCTGATAATTATCTGCCTGATAAATGGCATAGTTTAAATTCTCAAATCTGCAAGTTTTCGTTGTGAAACTCAGGGGTCACACGTTGAAGTAAAAACAATTGTTTTCCGAAGTTGAAGATACTGTTCATCATCGATTCCGAAAAAATGAGAGCTTTCAGTTTTCCGAATTGCAGCAACTATCTTTTGTTTTTTCTGTCACTATTGCATACATATAAAATTTTCAACACTGAACAGGATAAGTAAAACATTCGAAACTTATAAAACTACATAAGTTATGACAACTCGAACAATTGTCATACCTTTGAAAACTAAACCCAAATCGATATCACAAATATCGATATTCGATTTTCATCGGTCGTTACAATTTTCGCCACAAAACGCCATTACCTTTTGAATGGCATAATTTCCGAGATATTTCGACTTTAACGATGTTCATTTATGTGTATGTATTTTCTTGAAGTTTCTTGAATAGGAATTAATAGAGATAGAGACTACGATTGTCTCAGATGTATCGCCTTTTTATAATCCTATACTAAAAAGGAGAGATGAAGGCAACTATCGAAAACCGTAAGACCGAAACCGACGCGCCACCGATCCGTGCGGCGGAAATGGACAATGCGCGTGCGCAGCACGCGCCACCGGACTTGTAGAAATAATAGGACTTGTCTGTAAACATTAATTGACGTGTCGGAAAATGTAGGAATGGCAAACAGAAATTACAAATCAGGAACTTTTGTTTGTGTTCCCTAGGTGCGCACACACACTTTTATCACACTAGTATCGTTTTATAATATTTAAACAATATGGAATATTCTATGAAAAACGAGGTAAATAACTGTTTGATCAAATTATTCGTATAATGCATAATCTATACAATGATAGAAGGATTTAGTTATCATCAACGAGGTTCATTAATTATCAACGAATGTCAATTCGTTAATCATTAACTAATGGGCATTTGAGATAACCAAATCACTACAATCTCTCAATTGAAATTATTTGTTACCATCCATAACTCAACCCTTCTATGGGTGTACGAGTTTTCCAAAAGGCCACGCTCTGAATTAGGATCTGACAGGATCTCTATTAGGTGAAAATTCTTTCTAGAAATATGTTGGCTTAATTTGAGTTGAAATTGTGTTGCTGAGTGGGATGAACGTCCACGTGACATTATTGATGCCTGGAGACATCCGCAGTACAGCTTCTATAGTCTAGCTGGACCCAATTTTAACTACCCATGGTGAGCACTGGATAATGCTAGATACTAACTCGATATAGTAAAGTGATGATTCCCTTATTTATTCATTGTTCAGAACCTAATTTCTTCGCATTATTACTTGAAATACAGCTTATGCGTATAAGAACCCCTAGCATTAGTTATACGCAAAGAGAAAATGGACTCGTGACTCTACGACTGGTTACATAATAAGGACCATGCTGCCGTGTTATTTATCTGATCACTCATCCTAATACGTTACCTAATTCACTCTACACCGCCCAAGCGCGTCTATCGACATTCAGCAACAGCGCATGGGATCCATTTGATTTAAAAAAGAAGAAATTCATTGAATTTGAAGAGAAAATCATTTTTTTTCTGTATGTCATAAGAAATCTATGCCAATGAGTAACATATAATAAAACTCCGTAGACTTCAACGGACAAATCCAAATTGTTCCAAGTTCATTTCGTTTAGCTGGTTGACTACAACACCTCCTATATGAGTGCGCCCCTATGAGGGCGGCCAACAATGGCTCATAGAGTGACCAACACTTGAAGTCGACATATTTCGCTCTGTAAGTTTCAGAACAATACTTCGCAAGATATCTATAACCAATGATAACAATCTCATTAAAAGTAAACCATGGATAACAGATTCAACATATATACGGCGAGGCTATTTGTACACGCAGTGACAATAACTTTCCCTAGTTTTCTGCATAGGCGGACTTAAAGTCACGAATTCCCCTCGAGGCTTCCCGAGGCATGCTACATGTGAAAACGTGTACAAATAGCCTCACCGACATATATACGCTATATAAATTACATATGTAATGTATTTATGAAATAATAATGAATAAATACGGTCATGAATTACACTGCTAATAAATATTCCTGGAACACATGCCATAAGTGTGTGGATTAGTCGATTTATATTTCAACATATATATATGTATGTTTCTGTGTGGGACAGCGTTAGTCTATTCAAAATGTATCAGTCGTTGTTATTATTGTAATTTTTCCCTCAAAATACGACAGGCTGATTTGGAAGAGAGCTTACCGCAGCGCAGGATCGTCAAATAAAAGTGATAAAATGCAACTGTTGCGCTCAAAGTGCCGAAACCACAGAGTCGACCGATGATTGGGGGTGTTGCTTCGGTAAGCTCGGCAATAATCGGCCGTTTTCGCCTTCCCTTCCGGCCAACTGCGGCCGCTCCGAGCTGCTCCGAGCCGCTGAGCAGTGGAGGAGCCGCCGCAAACTTTGCGTTTCTATCTCTGACACATTTCGCTCTCGCCCGTGTCCCAGGCACCGTCGCGCCTATATCTACACCAAACAAATAGAAAAAAAAAACACATGAACATACCTGATCGTTCGAAGAATATACCAAAGTAAACGATCCCTGGAGCACCGGAACAGTACCACCACTCTAAAATCGTCAATAATCCATCGGCAAACCCCATATCATTCTCAAGTTCACCATAAAACATCCACTTTTTGTTTTACTCCGTCAGGCTGAACGACCCCGGCTCGCTCCCCAGTTATTCACCCTATTTACTTACTTTTCCACCGAATTTTCATGTGCTCCAGTGAACATTGTGGTGCAGCAGTGCCTCAGTGAACGAGTGATGAGCTAATTGTTAATGTAGACGGCAAACTAATTTGTTTGGCAATTTTTACTTCTGCGTCTCGGCTCTCACCATAAATTATACCTAGCAATTTTGGTGAGTAAGATACCATGACATTACTTATCTATCTTGACAGGTTCTTTTGATAGAGACTAAAATGTTTATTGGCAAATAAAGCAATAGGGAAGAGATCAACCATGACAAGTCATTCACCCACTGTGATGTTTTTTCAAGACAGTAGGTAGGTGGAATTTCAGAGATGTGTCAACATTTTCTGCTACATGGAAAAATAGTGACAATTCCATTTTGGGCATTAGTGCGGTGAAATTAAAAGCAACTTTAGGGAAACTCCGCAGCGATTTTTATGCCAGAATTCGCAATAATTTTGTATTGGAAATTTGAATAGTTATATGCTACAAAATACCTTCCTTGTTTCACAATCTTGAGAGGCTGTAAAAATGATTTTGTTGAAGAGAGTAACAATTGTTGTAGCCGTTTCGCCGAGCGTGCAGCACCTTCAAGTTCTAGATGAATCCGTGGTAAAGTGGTTAAGTAGAATAGGTCCCAAGAAAAGTCCGAGTCTGTATAAAATTCTTTGACGTGTTCCTCCTTTATAGCTGTAAATTTACAATGGGGGTAGGTAATACTTGCACAGTTATATTGTTCACCACTCGTTTTATATGAATTTTTTTAAAATCACGTTTAATTTAATTTTCGAATTATGTTCTTTACCTTTTTAAAAAAAAGACACATAATGTTGGCGATGCTAACGGATATCTGGAGAATCCCACCAAAATCCCTAAATTTGACACCTTAGCTGCAGGTAAGGGTGCATCACGGCTCCAATTACCATGTATAGCATTTCAAATTCATCTGCTCTTCAATCTTTTCAATGGATGAATATTCAAGTTTCAATTAAATATGATAGGTGCAGTGGATAAACAAAAAATCCAAGTAACTCGCCATCTCTCGGTTAGCCCTTTTTACGCTTCAATCGAAAGTGGCTCCAATATCTTACACATTTTATTAGTACAAATTTTGTATGCATGTGCGCAAGAAAAGTGCGCCATGTGAAACTGGTGAATGTGGAAATATACTATTTTGCGCACGTGTCTCCTACTATTCATGACAATGTGTGGAAATGCGACTTCCCGCACGGAAGACATCTGCCGAGTGGTCCAGGAGTGAAGGCATGTCTTGAGAGGGCAAGTGGAGGATTGCAGTTTAATTCGCAACGTAAAAACGTTCTTTATCCAAACAAGTTTCTCGACTCACGTTTCTAGGTTAAACTCCTGCAGACGTTTATCCAAGTAAAAACTATTTTCTCCAATCAAAAAATTCAATTTGATAGTTATCATTGGTAACTTGCCGCACTCGCAATACAAACCAATATCCTAACCGTGAGAGGAAAAAGGAAGGTCAGTACAAAAAGAATACTTTACGAGCCTAGGATGAAAAATGAGTTTTTATTAGTCAGTGCGTGATGGAGCACTTCAGACACCCTTCATGTGCGCGAAACCCGCCTCCCACCTTGCCAACAAAAAATAGTATTTGTAACTCGTTCGTACACATTTCATTTGGCGATTTCAAATGCATTTCTCCGCTTCGCCTCGGCCTGCAATCTCTCTATCGTCAAAGAACACCTTCATGTACCCAGCTACGAAGCTCTTCTCCTCCAGGTATAAACTTTTCTATACCACATGGAGAATGAAACCATAAATTCACATTGATCGCAAAACTTCCTTTTACTCTCTAGAGGTACAAAATAGTAATTCTGGCGCGCGTCCGGTAAGTGCAACTTGGCGTACTCCTTAGAGGAACACTTTACGCACTAGTGTCAAGCAATATGTTTCATACGATTGTGTGGAGACTACTTTGCATAATGACAACGCATATGATTCCACCTATCCTCTTCAACGCAAAAGTGGAGGACTGGGAGTTCAGCATCAGCTGATTTCGGTGCAACAGGGAACTACGACAGGTAACGGGTTAAACGCTTGTCTCTCCCAGCGCGTGCATGTGTTCTCTCAACGCTTTTCTCTATTTTTTATCGTATTTCACGATGAGCACGCGATGCTGATAGATGCCTCTCGAGTTTCATCGCACTGTCGCACGGACGACAAGGTGAAATTCAACGAGCAATTGCGGCTTCTAGGAATGTCCCAGGTTTCACCGATCGACACGTCTGGCTGTGAGACAATGTACTTCAACTTTCTCAAAAGAAAAGCATCTACATTAATCAATTAGAATTAATAAATATGAAAAAATATATTTTATGGAGAATTGAATTGCGACGTCCCAGGGCATTGTAGGAAGGTATCTCGAAAGAATTTCCAAATCATAAATTTCATTTTTGTCATGAAAAAAAACATGTGTTTCGAAATTGATGGTTGAAATTATGAATATTCATTGTACCTCGGGGAAAAAGTGTCACGACATTTTTCGATAAAGCTCGTGACTTTTATTCAGTGCGGAGTTTATTTATCCCCAAACTGAATCTCACAATCGTAGATCCTTTATACCTCTATTTTTCCGTGATTTAAAGTGGAGAGCATGCGAAGTGGGCACCAGAGATATACTTTTCCGAAAAATTTATCGGGTTCGGCAGAGTGTCTATTTATTCCTTCCATTTATTTTTGTATTTTAGTAAATTGATGAAATAAATAAACATCAAACAATGTTGGAAAAAAAATCGCATTTTAATATATACATCCAATTGGTTTCTAATCAATTGTTCGTGACATTTAAATATCCCGCGAATTCAACCAACACCGCCATCCCCCTTAAGCTCAAAATTGATCATATATATATGTTTCCCCGATAGGGACATTTATTATAATCATGCCAAGAATGACAGTGAACGTTTTATGAAATCTTTGTGATCATCCTGGCACGTTTTCAGGAGTTAGTGTTAGTGTGTGTGTGAGAGAGAGAGACGGATGGGGGGGGAGGGGGTTGACAAATGTCTGCTAACGTTTTTTGGGAGATCAATGAAACGATTTTGCTTTTTTTCCTTCACGTAAGCGTCGAGGGTCGTGGACAAATTCTTTACGGCCTAGTGACGAAAAATGATAGGGGTGGAAAATAGCGAACGGCAAAGTGTTTGCATGTCTCGGATGGTTCACACTCATGCAGCTCACTAGTCTCTTTTTCAATCAAATCTACAAATTGTAATAAAAAAAAAAATTAGTAACGAAATTTTTAGAGCACCTTCTGAAATGAGTTGCGCAAAAATTCGGTGATCAATGGAGGTTGAATAGTGTCACTGGCGATTAAGCGGTGGTGAAGATTATTTATCCGAACTAGACAACGAGTGTTCGGGGAGTGTCTGGCAATTGTAGCTGTTGAACTTGGAGTAGCAAACGGGGCACTGTAATTACGTTGAAGGTGGGGAGCCGTAAATGCTCCATGGTGAGGAGTAAAAAGAGTGAGTACGTAGTACCCTCAACCCCTCGTGAGTATTTCTGGGGTCAGCCGGCCCTGCTGCTACCTTAAAGCGGATGTTCCCGTGCACTTACCAATTTTTCCCATTGCCACCAAAGGTCACCAGTGATAAATATAGATTCCCGTGAAAAGGTGGTTCATTGTACAAATTCTTGTGCTTCATTGTCTAGAAAAAGATCCGCAACAAAAAATCCAGAGCAAAGTGGACAAATAAGATACGTCAGGCTGGCTTTCGATCGAATATACATCTCAGCATTTAAGAATATTTCCACATAGCTTTACCAGTAGATGTTCCAAAAATTTTTTGTAGAAAATTTCATGGCCTAGAAGAAGCAAATTTGTTCGATAGGCATTAAGGTTCCAACTCGATCTAGGGACTGTTGTAGCAACTGGACATTCAAATGAGTTTGCAGGGTAAGAGAATTACGTACTCGGCTCCATTGTTCACTTCAAACTGATATTACAGCTCACGGCATCGTCTCTACAACTCGCTGAAGACTTGCAAATTTTACACCCTTAAGGGCATACAAGGGTGCAATTAAATATTTCTTCGCCTACCTCATAATGATCGAAGGACTGAAGTATAAAGGAATATTTTAGAGTTTGAGGGTGAGAACCATAGGCGGGGCAACATAGATCATCGCACTGCCAAAGTCACGATTTCTGTGTTGGTTTTTTGGACATGACAAATAATTTTCTGGATAAAATAATAATGAACATTACGATTTATTCAGCGAAATTCCATAAACAATTTCTCGTTGAAACTTTTGTTCTTCAGAAAACATACTCCGAAGATTACCACAATTCTCCTAGATTCTAAGATCCCATCCAAGAGAGCGCATACCCAAAAATGAACATCGTCGGAGTCGTAAGACCATTCCTTGTTGGTCTGTCACAATTCATTTTTCAATCGTTATTTGTTAATTCGTCGATCCGATTAGTCAGATAAGATCGTGAAGTTGGTTGGTACTTGCGTTTGCGTCGATAAACATCGATATTTGGGATATCGATTTGGGTTTAATTTTCAAAAGTATGACAATTTATTAATCTCTCATAACTTATGTAGTTATTGGAAATCATATACACAGAATATTTTTGAGCTTCTGTTAACTGATTAAGTTTCGAGTGTTTTACATTTCAAGTGTCAATCTCGTGAAACGCAAGGCTGACAATTTATAAATTATTTGAGCAAAATTGTCTCAACGAATTTGCTGTATCAGAAAAAAAATGTGTGTGACAAAAGGCAAATGGAGAAACGAAAATGAGAGGTCAAGCCTTGTTCTCCCCCGATATTAACAAATTCGTTGGCGTTCATGGGCCCATCCTGTAATCAGTCACCCAGGGAGTCTGCCTACGTGATCGAAATGATCAACATCAAATGTTTCCCATTTGTACTCTGCTCGTCTTGATTTTTTAGCCGTAAAAACTACCTGTCTCTTGCGACAGCCAATTTGACCGTATGTGCACCCAATGAGAAATAAAGTTGTTACGTCGTAGTCTAGGAAATTCAAATTTATCCATAAAATCATCAACCCAAAAATTAACAATGATTCTACATGATAACGTGTGATAAACCCGTTATCCCAGTTCTTTGCATCCCAAACGACAGCCAGTTGGAGAACGCTAGAGTAAAAATAGGGGGGAAAAATCCTGAAACAAGAGAAAAACCTGAGTGAATCCTTTCGTGCGTTGAAACACAGTGTTACGTAAATGTTTGCATAAAACGGGGAAATAATTATGTAAAAGCTGTAAGAAAATGTGGGACTCAATCAAATTGCGATGAAATATGAGAAGAAAGGAGCTAACAATGAGGCAAATTGGAACCACTAAAGATGAAAATTCTAATTGAACAATTATGGTCAACAATAGCGGCGATTAATCAAATTCTCAAAGGTAGATTCAATTGAGCTCACGTATAGGCGAAGAAGGAAAAGTTACAAATTGGCAGATTATTTGTTTTTTTTTAATGTACCACAAAAACATTGTCAAGTGCAATGAAGAAAATATAATTCAACTGAAAAAAATGTCACTCGATGAAAGGTAATTGTTGAGCCAGAGTTTTTGTATTAGTTTCGTCAAGAAATTGGTGGGTCGAGGGAGTAGCGTGAAGCACAAGGGAAAACTGGATACAATGGTCGATTATTTGGGTATTTTTGCCTCGTATTGTCCATACCCCAGCATCAAAGACTAGACGCAACAATCCACAGCACGAAAAAAAAAGCGAAAAAACACTACGAAACACACCATTGTTCCTCGTTACAATTAAACGTCGTTTCATTTCAACGTACTCCTCCCTAATTTGTAAATGGATCGAGTCAATCTGTTTTCCTATTTTCTTGAAAAACCAGCTGAATTTCCAACGCTGCTATTGAGCATTAAATCTAGCAAACAAATTGTAGAAAATCCACAGACAGATTTCTCTAACATCCACAAAGATTGCCTGGACCACATGGAGAGAAATGTGGAACCGTATTCCAAAAGCGCGCCGGATTTTGAATAGGCACTCACAGTTTTGGCTGTTCTTTGACCAATTGTACATCACTGGGTTGTTCCATATTAATTGATTCAGAGACCAGCTTGAAGTGAACATTGACGCGTTACAAGTTCTGTCAAAGTCGGGCTTAGTTCGGGAGCACGGTATGAATTTCTCTCAGAACAGTAAAATCATTTTATCCTGGGCCCACAGTTGCGCCTAATTTCCAGTGCTAGAATTTTCCAGGGCAACTTCTTGGATAACGCCTATAGAGCACCGACTCTAGGAATCATCAACAGCATTGACTCAGAAAGCCGTGGAAACAAGAATAGCAAGGTTGTATGATTTTTCGGCCAGAAACTCACGGTGATGATGTGCAAAAAAAAATGGGTCCGAAAGAGGGGAAAAAAGTACGAGGATTGAATCGCTCGACCTATTGTTGCTAATGGAGTCTATTGAATCCGAATCCAACTGGTTTTTGATCGATTGATCGTGCGAAAGAGAAACGTCGTCAAAAATGAGGAAAAAGAGCTTTTCGCTAGGAGCTGACGAGGAGCTTTAAATTATGTCAAGTGGAAATTAATCATGTGGCAATGACAATCTCAGGAGATAAATCTTTGCCGTTCAGACGATTCCAGTAAATTCAAGGGACTGCCTCGGGAATCTTTTTATTTCGAAATCAAATAGCCCAGAAAATTACCCGCAAGCGAATGAAAGCGGACCGCTTTGCCGAAGATACTTCACAATATTAATTTTGCAATATTTTCTTCACGTTTAAGTTCAGACGCGAGTTTGTTGAGTTCACCAATGGAGAACAAAGTTGAAATCTATCCGAAATGGAAATTTATGTTTAGATAGAACATCTGACAAAATTGAAAAATTCAAACCATGCAATAAGCTCTGAAAAATAAAATTCAATAAATGGTCGAATTTAATGCAAAGTGCCTACATTTTACTAATCATTAAAAACATTTTACAGTCCTCCTGTAGATCTATGGAGCACATCTTCTTTCTCCTACTAAATTACCGGAGTGAAAATTTCCAAGTGAAAAGTGATTATATCTCAATTTTCACGGCATTTTTTGTGAAATTATAGAATAAATTTGTGAAAATAGCTACATTAGAAATAATGGTGGTATGTGGTAACTGGAAATTCTAGACTTGTTGTGTGGGATTGACGATAGTTGTTGACGTCCACAGGTGTACTCTGGTGATAATCCTATTACTCATTTATCAACTTGAGAGTCTTCTATTGACATTCTGCAAATGTATTTCACGTAAAACAACGAAACAGAGCTGTTGGGAATTTCACCGCAGGCGATTAATCTGATTGGAATAGTTGATAATGCAGTGCTTAATAATTGGCGTTGATTAGTTACTCAGTAATTGCCACTGAAGCTCGACAAGTTCATTTGTTGTTGGTGCCAGGATTAATCTATTTCGATGAGCGAATTATATGGATTCATTTACTCCGATGGATCGTTAAAACTTGGCGTGCAATGCTGCGCAATATTTTTCTTGTGCCTTCCCATCATTTCAGTTCTATCTAACTCTAGACCTATTTTCGTACTTCAAGTCCATTTTGGCGCGAAATATTATCCGAAATAATCTGGTAAGTATTGTAACAACAAAAATGAGAATACGCTACTGCTTATGGGTGATCAATTGGATGCAACGGTTTTGGGTAAAAAAAACTACGGAAGATCTGCAAGGTTCGAAAATATACTAGATCCCTAAGATTCTAGCATTGTCTATGTAGAAGAATGATCCATCAATCTGACAAATCCATACAGATTATGATATTAGATGGCCAATGCCGCTCAACTCTCTGAATCATTTTCTGACAACACATCTCATACTGTGTCAGGGTCATGGGATTTTGGTTTTTGGTAGTATCTGGCAAATCCCCACAAATTCTGACAGGCTCCTTCTGAATTTATGCCAAAATATATATTGAAACGCCATGATATGATGAACAGAAGCTAGCTTATGATATATTATGCCATCCATCAGTTTCTCACAGGTCTATACGATATAGAATGGCACTGTACACACAATATATGTCTCATAACTTGAGAATACATTCTCAACTTTTCATATATTTTGTCAGGGCTTTTTCTGGTATATATGCACATTTTATTATGAAATTGTAAATATTTTAATGACCCGATTTCGAAGCCGCTTATAATACAATTGAGTTGCTACTCAATAAGCTTCAATAAGTCCTCATTAGTCAAGCTATTTCTGTTGTACCAAATATTATAGAGTTCAATACTTGGAACATCATTCAGACAATAATCGGCATCATATTCCGAGAGTCCGAGACCAAAATCATTGTGCTCAAATACCAAGTGTAGCATAGTATGGCAAAGATTTTGATGCTAAAAAGTAATATAGACACTTCGTATGCAAATATTGATTACTTCTGGATGTTTATTAGACATGACACCGAAACATAGGGTGAGCAATGACATGATAAATATTACCGCCCACTATCCCTCCACTCATCAACATTTCAGAGGAGTTTCGTTGTTATTTATCCAGTGAAGACTGACGCTATTCTCTATTCCACAGATTCCTAGAGTCGTGGGACGAGCTAGATGCGAGTTGTAATAAGGTAATAAATTGGCAAGGATAAATCATCAAGACGCGTCACGCAGGAGTGGTGGGTCTATGGGGGGCGCCGCCGCATCAGCGGACGACCCCCTGTTGCAACACGAGTCATCAAGGTACAAATTGCTGGACTGGGACCGCATCACATACTTCGTCAACCCCAACGATCCTGGGCATCAAACAGATGAAGAGCCCCTCTGGTATCATGAGGCAATCCAGCCTCACAAAACTTGGCTCCATGATTAATACTGCTGTCAACAAACGAGCTGGTGAGTTGTATTTGCCTCTCAGTAAATCAAGTACTCATCCTAATACTGTGGCATTCAGGTTTTCGGCGGTGAACTTGATTACGCCATTTCGATTGCAAACATTAGGACGAGAATTCTCCCTAGATCGGACTGGTGGAATGTTTTTCTTCTATTCTTCATTGTCAATCTCTATCTCGATAGATGCAAGTATAATGTTCATTCGTTGCAGCACTGTTAACGTTGGTACAAAATTTAATTCTATAGTGAAGTTGTTGGAAATTAAATCGGTTAAATCGCGCTTCAAGAGGCCTAGTGACAAAAAAAGTGTTCGTCATTCGGCCTAAAAAACTATCCTCACTCCAATGATTGCATACCTCGTCAGAAAACTTTTTCAGGCCTTCTGGCGAAAGCTACTATTTTTTTTTTATTTCAAGTTGCAATAATTGCCCTGGGCTGGCTCACCCTATGGCAGTGGGGCACGACCGCACATTAATGAAAATTCATTATTCACCAGTAGGAGTATGTCAAATATCCAATTCCCTGGGTTATTTAGTTATGAACAAGCAGAACGACCGATACACCACGCAAAATCTGGCGTACCTGGGAAAAATCGATTCCAGTTCCCAAAAATGGTGACTCCAGCTATAAAGCAAAAACTTATCATCCTCGAATGATCAAAGGCGTTTTCAACCTAATCTCCATAACTGTGGAACTTGCACGATAAAGAAAAATGTGAACTTTATCGCTCTCATATCATAATTTGGTTGAAGTATCAGAAGTTCAGAACTAAGTAATACTAAATCAAGAATTGCATTGTTATACTTTTGATTCTCTAAAAGCCTTCTCCACATGCAGTTTTTATGAAACGCAATTTTATCGAAAGTTTATGTTCTAATTATTTGAGCTACATTGCTCTAGAAAATCACTATGTTGTATAACACGTTGTACCAACAATAATAATTATCATTGAAAAATTGCTCGAAATTTCGTTGATCTGCTTTACAAAAAAACGAGTAATAATCAGAAAAGTCAATGTAAAATTACATGTAATACAATCACCTAGACAAGTCTAATTGTCATAATTGGAATCAAACGAATCGTCTGAAAACTATTGGTCCGTGAAAAACGAAGTCGTAAAAAACGAATTATTCTAGTAATTGTTTTCTTCAGTGATTACGTTAGTTCACTGCTTGAGTAGTAATTCAGCAATCACGGGGACCGAATGTGTATGAGACAAAAGACAATTGCTCTCAGGCACATCATAGACACGAGTGAAATAACTAAGTCAGTCGGACGACGTCGTGAATGAAAGACACATTTTCAATTCAGTATTATGAATAATCTGTGGCATATTCTATGTGCTATCTATACACAGGTATAATGAAACAGGCAGAATAATCATAAAATATTGAGCTACCCGTAAGATCATACTTTGGTGGCTTAGTTGTGTCTTGTGCGTAACTGGGGAACCCAGTTTTGAATCCCGACTGGAACTAATGGGGAGTTTTGCTCCTCAGAATGTCACTTATCTTCAATATTTCTGTCGTCTCAAGAGGAGTAGCCCTCCAAAAATGGAAATCAATGTTCTCATTATATCTTCAGGGTTCAATATACTTTTAACATTTCGGGATCATTTCTAACATCATTGGTGTCCGCGATGGTGTGTGTGTGTTTTTTGTTGTCTCCGTCTCTGTCAGTTGTACGCCCCGAGCAGCTGCTGTCTGACCATTCCATCAGGGGTTGTACCGGACACCCACTCATGCGGCTGGGCCCGACTTTCGCTATTTTAGGCCATCGTATTGCTACACACAAGGTAAACTTCCAGAAACTTCTGTGCTACGATGGCGGGCCCCTAAGATGGAACCTTTTCCACCCCACCCCATCTGCGTCCAGTTAGGTACCCACCCGACCGTGCGGTCTCACTTAAGGATACCACCGATAGCACACATGGATAGTTCCTACTATCGGTCGGAATTGATCAGAAAAATTTTCTGACAATATACCTTTGACTTTTTGACAAAATCATTAAAAAACTAATGGGATGGGAGACTTCAATTCGGATATTTGTCTGAGTCAGTCAGTATATATAGTATACTGGTCTATGCGCTAGTTCGGAATTTACAAAAACCGAAAAGTTGATACCACTGCTATTTAAAAAATTACAAACACTGCCATTTTCCACAGAATCAGATATTCCATATTTCCCATACTATCGAGGTATATTTATAGGTATAAAAGTGATTAAGAACAAGTGATAATCATCTCGTAAGATGGTAAATTTGAAAATGTAGTGGATAATGATCATGATGATGATTTAGCCCTTCCGTCAGTAACAAACGAAAATTTTACATTGACCTTGTGCGGTTAATTCCACATGAGCAATAGAGAGATATATATATTAGGTAGGAGGAATGGAATTCATAAGCGCCAGGGATTAATGTGGACTCGGTATTAGCATTTAGCGTGAGCTCACCCGTCTAGCAATGCTCATATCATATTCTACATTGCAAGCTCTACTTTTATCCTGCAATAATCACCTTCTGCAAATTGCAGTACCTCGGATATCAACAAAAACGGATAATTGAAATGTCAAATAAAAGGCCAATCGGTGCATACATTGAAAACTTAATCTCCGTTGACCTTGCGCCATAGAAAGTGTTACTAGAAAATTACATAAATCCAACATTCACTGTAAAGTACGGGTCAATAAAAGAAGTTAATTGCCATGAAATAATAATACAATCAATGTATCAAATTGCGGACTCAATCCGCGTTGGAGTTTATCCCAGGAAAACCGAAGAATTCGAAAAGAAAACCGATAGAAAAACAACCGGTGTTTTGGAATTATAAAGTAATTGCTTTTTCCTTACTTCGCATAAAAATCAGAAATGTATGCAAAGAAAAAAAATGTGAATAAATTGTGATTTAATTCATTTAACTATTTCTCCAGTAAAATTAACCAAGGGGAAATCCAGTAGAGAAGTTTTGTGGTTTCAATATCACACACCGTTGACGACGATAATTTGCACTAACTCTTGCAATCAGACTCAACAAGAGAGCACACACGTTCCCTCGATGCCTTCCTTAGGTCGCCATCAAAGGCAAATGACTAATAGCGACTTGTTATCTTCATTGGAATAGCATCAAATGGTTTTCGGTAGCCCATAGGACATATTGTTTATTAGATTGCGTTCAAAGCCGGTAAGAGTAACGCAATACTAAAATGTCTAAGACAACGGATTCTGTGAAAACACAAGTCGGCAGGCTTCCAACATCAGTATAATTTTCATAAATTTCGTATTTTATTTTAAATCATCACATCGATCACCAGTGTAGTCTTGGAGGGAAAAATGGAATACCATATGGCTTTTCTGATTGGATATTGTCGGTCATCTCCATAGGATTCCTATGGCGCTCCAACAGTAATACCCTTCAGCACTGGAGCCGTTCATTAGGATTTGTTCGTACCTGAACAGAAGAGAAACAAAATTGTAGGACCTTGGATTTACATAATTTGACGCGTTGCTTCCATTTTTCCCTCCAGCATTCTTAAAGGTAATTTTCGTGAGGAAAAATCCTTTAGAGCAGATCCCAGTTCTCCATGTTCGTAGAAGTTCCGCGAAAACTGCCACCAAACTTTCATCATTAAACGAGCGAACTTTCCAAAATCATGAAAAACATTGTATGCCTCCCCTCCCCCCCAAATATATTCTCAATCGATTCCAATGCGTGTGGAAGTTTGTGCAGAGTCTTCCGTGCTCGGCCTTAGCTCTTAAACTCGGGTATATTGAATAGTCAGTGCCTTTACTGCTTCTGTAAGAGACTCACTCAACTGTCCTATCAATCAGCTTGCGCAGTTACACTCAAGTATATTACATGAAATTAAGTAGATCTACGTGCAATGAACGTGAAGCCTTGAGACAGAATCCTCGGAATTTTTTTTCATTTCATTAGCGTTAAGGACTTTCAGGTTTCTGAAATGTTCATTTTTTGTTCATCTTTTATTTATTTGTACATTCTTGGCATTTTGGAAATGGTTAATTGGTACAATTTCCATTCTTCTTATCAGCTTCTTAATAGAGGATGCTATTATTTTCAACTGGAATATGGCGAATTGATTTCGCATTGAACGTTCGCGTTTCGAAGGATTTTGTTACCTCTCAATTTTCTCCTAATAAATACATGTGAGCACAAGATCCGTACGAAGTCAAGTAACGAATTGTTACTTCGGTAGATATTCAAATGAGCGACTAATTAGCCCACCTCTCACAATCTCATAACATGACAGTGTCCAGCGTATTCAGAAATCGGTATATATTAACATTCCTTATCCCCCCCCCCCCTGTTTAACAGGCCCCATTTACATTGACATCATGAAGTACGTCGCCGGGTGTATATGTACCTAATTCACCTACCTTCACATAAATCCCCTCGACCCACGTGGTTCGGCCCTGCACGTTCCCCGAAATCGGTGGAGGGGGAAAAAGTGAAAAAGACTGTTTCATAATGACGGAATGGGCTGGAATCTTCGTTAGCCTGACCTACTCTTGTCTTCAGTTTGTGTACGTAGCCGGATAAATGTGCAAACACTATCATAAATAATTGACACCTACGATTTACTAGTCATAACCCAAAACCGTTATTTCCAAACAACAATAAAACAAAATAATCGGCCAAACACAGTCTGTCATCAGCTGTTTTGAACAGTCCGAATGTTGAACGATGAGTACATCGCGCAATCGTGTTCGGCAGAGAAGGCCAATGTTCAACCTGAACAAGAACATCGGAACCGGTAGTAAGGCCTCGAGACTCCAACAAAATAAAATTGTCCCGACTTGGGATTACGAGGAGGACACAAATTGGTACTGTGAGTATCCGATGAAACTCCTAAAAATAGCATATTTGCTGGGCCATTGGAAAATCACTAAATGAATAGTTAAATTTGGCTCGACAGGTGAGAATTAATTCGCCAATCCTAACGTACTCGGCCCCCCGTGTAAACAATCGAGTTTGGCCGATGGAATGCTAGGGGGCAGTATTGTCAGGCGAGGTTTGTTTTGAAATGGAGATGGGTTATGATGGTCAAACATATATAGGAAATTGTTTGACGCACCGTCAATCATTTCAAATTGGGTGTTGAAACATTCAGGGATTTCTCTCATTATATTATTAGTAAAAATTTTGAATTTATCAATAGGAAAAATCAACTCCAATTTTAATAGACTTCCTTCTCACTCTCTTACTATTTACTAAAACCTTAAGCATGTTCGACCGCTGTTTCTCACTTTTGCTAATTTATCCCAAATTATTGGTTTGATAGGCGGGAAAAAATGTACAATTTTTCTTTAGCTTTATTCTCTATCGACTCCTAAAATTTCATTGTCGCAGACCCATTTTTCAGCGTTTTGTCTAAAGTTTTATGAGATTTTCATACAAGCGTAGAGATAAAACTTAAAAACAAGTTTAGGATGATAAAATTTTGAGAGTCCATAAATAATAATGTTATGCACAAATTGTACATTTTTTTCCGCCAAGAAAACCAAAAAGTTGGAGTGAGTCGTCAAAAGATTGAAAAAAATGACGAATAGCGGTCGAACATCCTCAAATTAAATGGGGTAAGACTAATCAATGGACTCAAATCGGTCTTTACTTGATTGGAATCTTTCTGTTTAATATCTTCGTCGAATTGCTTAACGTTCAAACAAATGTCATGGAATGTATCTGTCAGACTGCTAGTATCGATGCAACTGGCAAAGTATAGTTTGATTTATCCAAATTGGAACTTGTCGATGACATATGGAAGGGCGAGGCATAATGGAATGCTTTGTAATCTTCCTCACATCCTAATATTTCCATCTGAGCAGAAAAAGGGATTGGCAATTAAAGATGATTGCAAAGCATCCCATTATGCCCCTCCCTCCGCAACTTGGATCAAGTATGTATATTTTTTTTTTGGTTTACGTCCAGTGATAGAGTCACTGAGAAGAAACAGCGGATAAATTCAGCATAATAATTCACATCTATACACATATTTTCATAATATTGAATATTTACATTATGGGTCATACAATTGGGTCTTCTAATGTTCCAGAATTATTGATAAATAAAGAATATTTACATGTTCTATTGCTTTAGGAGGGATAGGCAGAGCTTAGAAGTGAAAATACAGACTGACCATTGTCAATTTACGTGAAATTGACTTGCGACGAAGCATATTCGTTGATAGTAAAAACACGAGTCGATTAGCGAGCAACGTCTAATACGGCCCCTGACGAATATACACAGCCTCCAACGTCTCATCTCTCGGTCTCTGTCCAACGTCAGTCTCTCTTGGTTTCTCCTTGCGTTCTGTACCGCATGAGTAAGGCCTCGATTCAGTCTATTGTCGAGTGATTAAGGAGTAAATATCAGTTGTGAAGTCGTCAATCGGGTTAAGTCGATTTCAGGGGAATAGGCAATTTTTGGGGTATATCTTAAATTCTATGGGATAGGGAAGATTTTTTATATACCTTTTTTTATTTTACTGTGCATTGAGGACAGAAGTTTTCCATAGAATATTTACCATATCCATAACATTGAGAAATAGTCAATCGAACAGAAAAGTTAAATGCAATCGTGTAATTGGTACATTAGTGCGTCCAATTTTCTGTAGCCCTTGAAGACGGTTTCCATGAGCATCTCTATATCTCCATTACATCTGAATGTGTTCAATAAACCAGACAGGACAGTTTGGTTGAATATTGATTGTTCTTTCCAAAATTTTGTGTCGTTTAATTATTGTATTCATAGATTCTAACAACAAATGTAGCGAAATTAAATGAACCGTGATTGGAACTATTGGAGCCCATCCGTTCTCATTGAATATAGGAGCGATAGGTCACTCAAATTTTCAATTATCTCAAAAAGTTTTAATGGGAAATACATGATTTTTATACTAGTTTGTACTAAAAGAAAGGTACAATCGACCTGATGACGACTTGACTTATATATCTTGGTTTGTGGAACTAGTGGTGGGATTTTGGGAATTTTTTCGTTCGCCCAGAAATTGCAATTATAAAGATGAGCAGAGATGGTTCACCGTCGCCTCCAAGCACCCCCGGCTCTAGGAGTCGCAGTTTCAGATTAAGTAGACGACAAATGCGAGAGCATGGACCATTGTTCTCATCTCTCGAGGAACTGCGGGATAAGCTTAATGAGCTTCTAGGTAACATTGAATGAATCTTGGCCAATTCAACAGATTATTCAAATATATTTCCATTGAAATACTTGAAAGGAGAACTTTTTCAATCGAGGGATTATTTTCAATTGATTTCAAAGTTCGTATTAAAGGAAAATTAACAATCCAAATTTTAATTTGTGGAGCTGGTATTTTGATGAGCACAGCAAAGTTAGCGGCCAAAGTGATAAATAGGAAATTTTGAAGTAGTATGGTTATCATTGGATTTAAAATATGGAAATAGAAAATAGCTTGTGATCGATTAGCTTACATTCAACACTGCTTTACTAACTAAGAGCTAACCCAGGTTATGGGCATATTATATTTTGTTTGTAAGATAGTTGTACCGATAAGGCAAGACCTTCTTTCAAACCCGAAAATCAACACTACCTATCTACTTTCTTCTTCACGCGTCATCTCTTAATTTGTAATTCACCAGGCTATCAATATATGAAAAATTTGCGCCATGGATCACTTCTCTCGTGAAGAATTTTCTCATTCATCACCCTAAAAATGAAGTAGTGCAATGGCTTCAGATGGATTTCTATGTATTTTCGACTACAATCGAGCCAAAAAAATGCACAACTCTCCATACATTCAATAATCGCGTAGTAACTATTCACCACTAATCTCCCTTTCCTGTATAACCTAACGTGGTGAAAAATTTCGAACAAGCCCGCGTAAAGTTACTCGGGACTTATCGTAAGTCCTCGTGTGTCTTCGTGCCCGAGTTTACAGTGGCGCCCGTATCCTAAAGCCGTTGTATTCCGGCGGGGGGGGGGGGGGGGGGGGGGGGGAGAAGAGTCGGAGAATAGCAAAGAAAGACGTAATAAAAATTGGCGCGAGCGAGACAGATGACCCAAGATAGAGTGAAAACCGGCGCGGTGCGGAGTAAAAATGGCGGCAGCCTAATATTCCGTTGAATATCCGCAAAATAAAAAAAAAGACACCTTTAAAAAAGACTACAACCACTTTGTTCGTTCGTCTAGCATTTTTCGCCGAATGTCTCGCGCGCTCTTGAATACAAATTCAATTCTATGACGTCAATTAGTTTTTGAAGAGGACGCAAGTGGAAGTGATAGTTGGAATTTTGGAGTTACAAAGCGTTACGGGCGCAATTGCCAATTTTTTTGACAATTAAAATTAATTAGTCGATGAGTGATTAACGAGCGATAAGGACGGAGCTATTGACTATTGTATATGTAGGCGGATCAACGCGTGACAGTAGCTATAAAAAATAAATACCTTCAATCAACGAATATGTGACACGCGCTGCGGATTACAGCACCACTGTGTGTCAATTCTCCCTTATTCGTGGTTATTATCAAGCTTTAATAACTGTTGGACGAACATACAAACATCAAGGGGGTTTTTCGTGGCATTTTTGGGGAATCGTGGGGTTGAAGCAATATTTCGGGGATTCCAGAGCCGAAATATGGCCGGTAAGTAGTGCGTGAGTCGCGAAGCGGGGGTAAGAATGTCTTTCGCGTAATATTCGTACAAAAAAAAAGAATTCTTCATTGAATGAGCTGAAGCAAGTGAGCGATGGAACCAACTATAATTACAGTGATGCCATGGAAATCAAAGTCTTCCGTGGATTTGCCACCATTCTTATGTTCACGTGTTTCAACGAATTTTTTTTTTGACGATTTTAATTTCATCAATGGCACTTTGTTAAAAAAAAGCGCCTTTTCCCGTTTCATTCTTCGTCATTTTTGTTTTCCTTTTTTCAAAAAAAATTCTGGGACCTCTAACAAATTTGATCAAACATACAATGAAGATTATGTCTTTGGAACATGTCATGAGTAGGTTTGTGACACTGGACACATCAAAAAACAACTCTCCTTTATTAAATGAGACACTCCATAAATGACATCAAATGTGGAGATCATTCTGCATAAAAAACACATTTTTCCATAAAATTCCTGACGTAATTTTCATGCAAGATTTTCTAACTTGAATGAAATACCTATTCAAAGAGAACAATTTTTCTCTCTTCTCTACTGTATCGCTCAACTATACAGAATTGAACACCACTTCTGTTACTGCAGGTGTTTATCGTTACTCCGGAATCCAATGAGAATTGATTGGTCAGTGTGTTTGAAAATTCTGTCCAATTTTTACTCATAAACCGTTGATTTTTTTCCTCCGACGCTGGAAATATAGTCTTTGCACGATTCACCCTCAATTAGGAGCCCTCCCTAATTATCGCCAACTCACAATTTGGTAGAAAAAAAAATTCGTATCCATTTGCCTTTCTCTCTTGTTTTGTGCTGCCCCTTGCGCTCTCTCAGCCAACATATATATATATATATATATATGGGTAGTCCCTCTCCATCCCTCCGCCATCACGCGTACCCACTTTCTGTGCAGATGTGTTCGTCGACGACGAATCAGTGACGGAGGCGGCCTAAAAACACGAAAAAAAAAACACAACAAACCACAATATTGCAATAGTGCAATAGTGCACCCATTGACAAATAGGAGCGAGTTTTTTTTACGCAACAGCGATGATCCACGAGATGGATTGCGGCGAACCATCAAGTAACCATAACCAATATTTCCATTTTTCCCCACTTGTTTCCCCCCCAGTTTTGTGACTTGTGCCTCCACAACAATGAGATGCCGCACTCCAAAATGTGTTTATTCATTTATTTAGGGGAAAAAACCCCGAAAAGTTGTCGATTGTTTATCAGTGATTGTGTGGTGTCCTACCATTGAAATGTGTTTGGAGCACACCGTGTTTAACCCCTAATTCACAACCACGCGTCCCATTGTCCATATGAAAATCTTAACAAATTCGAGTTTTTTTATCCACGTTTATTGTTTTTGTCGCGCACATTTTACAAATACTAGTGTAGGTGTGGATTATATAGTTGTAAAAAAATGAGTATATCATACTTATTAATTGTCAAATTGCTATACTGTGCATTTTGATAATTATCATACTAAAATTTTTCGATGAAGCCACGACCTACATGTACTTGTTTGCGCCACTCGTTATATTTCTGGTTCAATTATTAGCATTAAATCTATTGTTCATTTCAATATTCAAAGTAGCTCAATCGCCACCTACAGTTTGGTACTCACCTGACTATACATTTCTACTATTCGATCGTGGCCTTTTTTAAGGTGACTCGTATGAGTAGCTTTCAAAGGAAATTGGTAAATAATCAGCATCATTTAACTCACATATTAATCCAATTATATTTTCGTTATAAATGAATATTGAGAATTGTCTAAAAAGCAACGTTCCCCCTTATCACTTTTTATTCCATGTTAAAAAGCTTGTTGCTTTTTTTTTTTCTCTATTGTAGAGAAAAATGTTTGTCCTGATCTATGGTGAGAATTTCATATAGACCACGTGGTTTGTGTCGTTTTTTGTTATTTTTCCACTCCAAAACAATGATTATCACATTGACAAAAACATCGAAACTTGCGCGAGTTCCCTGCTAATATATTCAATTTTTCAGTGACTTCCAAATGGCCAAAATGATTGAGTTACTTTAGAACCAGTAAGAATTAGCGAGTTACTAATTTATGTTGAACCTCCCTTGAGTTGCTTAGAAGAACGAACATAAAATGATTGTTACGAATTTAACATTTATTTTCCCATTGTTACAGGCAATGGTGACATCCAGTGGTGTTTTTCCCAGGTGAAGGGCACCCTCGAGGACGATGTCACCGATGGTAAGAGAATCTCGAAAGTGCTCCAATTTTCCCCTCGAATATCTGTCTAGGTCTTCACTTATTTGCATAGAGTCTCTTGTGTGTAGCGGTGATGCTGCGATATCTTATCGTGTAACAACCAAAATGATGCCTTGGTGGCCTTCGTATGTGTACACTTAACGGATTAGTATGTACAAATTGAAACGGCAACGATTACACATTTTTATTAGACTTTTTTTGGTCTCTCAGTTTTGACTTATTCATCATAGAATATTCCATTTACATAAAAGTCCTACTCAAGTAGACAAGCATGAAAAGAGAAAGAAAAAATAAAAAAATGGCCTTATTATGAAATAATGCAAAATAATTGGAATAAAGAAAATTACTTATGCGAAACGCTAAAGAGACAGCGTAGCCATTTCTGTAGTTTGTTTATTGAGTTCGGGGATAAATTGATTATTTGAATTCAGGTGGGTCATGTGATAAATGGTATTGATCTGTTGCAGCTGATATAATCTCCTGTGTTGAGTTTAATCACGATGGTGATTTACTTGCAACCGGCGACAAAGGCGGCAGGGTCGTTATTTTTCAACGCGATCCGATTGTAAGTTGATGAATATTCGAAGGATGTTGTTGACAATGTAAACAATGCCCTTGTCACTAGAAGAAATCAACTAGTGTCGAATTTGTTTACGGATCGCACTAAGTAATTCGTTGCAAAGTGCTTGGAAATTTCGCTGTATCCGTATTAGAAAGATGTTTTATCCCGTTAATTGTCGCTATTCACCATATTTGGAGTCGCAAGTGGTCGTTTAATCTTACTGTTGTTCGTTTTTAGTGACAAGGGATTGAAAAATGGATATGTTGATATAATTTGTAAAAACGCTTGTATTATTTTTTCAGAGTAAAAATAGTATACCTCGAAGAGGTGAATACAACGTGTACAGTACATTTCAGAGCCATGAGCCAGAATTCGATTACCTGAAGTCCCTCGAAATTGAGGAGAAAATTAACAAAATAAGATGGTTGAAGAGAAAAAATCCAGCCCACTTTTTACTCTCAACTAACGATAAAACTATTAAATTGTGGAAGGTCAGTGAACGAGATAAGAAGGTCGAGGGTTATAACACGAAAGAGGAGAGTGGAGTAATGCGTGATCCTGCTTGTATCACTGCCTTGAGGGTGAGTATGGCTTTAATTAAATTATTGCAATTGGAAGGAGTAATTAAATGGCTCGTTCATATTAAATTGATCCATTATTAGGTTCCCACGATCAAACCAACGGAGCTCACTGTCGAGGCGTCACCAAGGAGAATATTTGCCAATGCACACACATACCACATTAACAGTATAAGTGTAAACAGCGACCAGGAGACATACCTCAGTGCCGATGATCTTAGAATTAATCTGTGGCACCTCGAGATCACTGATCAGAGTTTTAGTGAGTACTCCTTTAATTATGACATTGTATATTATGCAGCACTATAATTTAACTCTATAGTAGACCAATTTTTCCTAGTTGCATATTCCTCCTTAATTTCTGACGCGATTTCATCTGAAAATATATATATATATGTTTTAAATTGCGATTTACTGCGAAATTTATGTTCATATAGAAAGAACCCAAAGCATGCTTGTGAGATAGATATCCACAATTTGCTTCTGTCCTCACCGACACCTCGGTTCTTGGTAAATGTCTGTTGAATTCATGGAATAGTGGACGATAGTGGCACATTGATTCCCACTTCTTTTGTAGAGCGCAGTGAGAGCTACAAATTTGTGCTCACACAAAACACGCTGCCTACTCTACATTTCCAGATATTTCCCAAAACCTGGGAAATAAGTGACCACTGTACTTCTCACATAATTTGAGATTCAAGTAGATGACAAACCATGTAATGATTTTTTTAATCTAATCAGTATCTCATATTCTTCGTCGGATATTTATTTTCACAAGAGTTTATGCGAAAAATGATGATCCTTCATCAGGTAACAAAAAAAAATATTGCTCTACATCTTTTAGTAATGAACCCCATTGGTGATTCTCAGAACAGCCAATTGATCCTCGAGAATTATATCACGAGATCAAACAGCAATACTGTAGTCCCAATAAGCACACTGTTTGTCGAAACTTTAATGAATTTCAAAATTGGAAAAGACTCTTCACCGAATGAAATTCTTCGTTTTTTAATACAACTTAATGTCGTTATAGAATTTTCCATTCAATCTTTCTTTCCAACAGTTGATGAGTTATTTCCAAGTCATACGAAAGATCAGACTCGGAAGGTCGAAAATCATAAACCGGAACTAGAACTCTTGTGCTAATGTTACACAACCACTTGGAGCATAATCTATAGATTCAGGAGTGATTAGGAATTAATTGTTCCTTTATTTTCAGATATTGTAGACATTAAACCAACCAATATGGAGGAACTAACAGAGGTAATAACGGCAGCTGAATTTCATCCAGTTGAGTGTAATTTACTCGTGTACAGCAGCAGTAAGGGTACGATAAGATTGTGTGACATGAGATCAGCTGCACTGTGCGATCGTCATAGTAAACTATTTGAGGAGCCCGAGGATCCCACCAACAGGAGTTTTTTCTCGGAAATTATTTCTAGTATAAGTGACGTCAAGTTGAGCAATTCCGGCCGTTATATGATCAGCAGAGACTACCTCAGTGTAAAAGTGTGGGACTTACACATGGAGACCAAACCAATTGAGTGTTATCCTGTAAGTGACATTCGGCGAATAACAATTTGTTAATTTTCCCCAAGAAATTCAGGGAACACTTTGCAAATTAAGCGAGTCAAATAATACAATTGTTTTGTATTTTGTTCCAGGTGCACGAGTATTTGAGATCCAAATTGTGCTCGCTATATGAGAACGACTGTATTTTCGATAAATTCGAGTGCTGTTGGAGTGGTAATGACTCGGCAATTATGACTGGCTCGTACAACAATTTCTTCCGTGTATTCGATCGTGCGACAAAACGTGATTTAACACTCGAAGCGGCACGCGACATTGCCAAGCCAAAAACCCTACTCAAGCCACGTAAAGTAAGTTGTCAATTAAATTTAATGAATGTTGCAGTGAAATTTTGGGATGAAGAAACATTCTCGCAATTGAAAATTGACTGAAAGTCGCTTTGAATGATCTTCAACGTTGAGAATTATTCAAAGACGTTTGTTCATCAGAAGAACACCAGTAAAAAAATTCAACAAGACGATTGCCAATAATTTGTGAACTTGAATTCACCTTAGGTGCATTCGAAAGCTTTGCGCGAGAGAAATCGTTTGCAATTAAAAAAAAAACTGTTTATTTACATTAGTTTCCGATAGAATAGTAAAACAGTATAAGATTTGGAATGAAGAATCGTGTTAAGGGATTTAACCCTGGCAACGATTTGTTTCTTCGTTCTTCATGGTCCAAAGTCATTCCTGAATTTCAATGATGGGCATTTTACGAGAACTTACTTTGAAACGATTTAAGAGCTATAACAGTGATTTAACGTTTTCATGCAGAAATCCAAAGTGAAATATAACATGGTTTACAGGCACACTAAAATTGAATACGTAGTGAAATTTCATATAGTACAATTTACGTATTGACTATTATTTTTTTTGCAGGTATGTACAGGTGGAAAACGTAAAAAGGACGAAATAAGTGTCGACTGCCTGGATTTTAATAAAAAAATGCTCCATACTGCATGGCATCCCTCGGAGAATGTTGTTGCTGTCGCTGCGACGAACAATTTATTCCTGTTTCAGGACAAACTCTAGCATATTTGCGTACAGGTAATTACATTAACATCCCCATAAATGCTGACAAATGAAAATTAATTTGATCAATCAATTAATGCTATTCGTTTTTCAACAGATTATTCAGCGCTATATTCTGACGTAAATGTGTCATACGGAGTTGAAGATGAGGCAAAAAAATATTAAAAATACGCAAAAAAAAAAAAAAATAAAAAGCACGCCGGCTAAACCTCGAGTATTCCGGGCTATTTTTCATTCGTGGGTGGAGGTCAATCTCGGGATTGACACTAGGAAAACCTCACGAGGCAGAATGACAGCTGATTAATGAATACTCGCGCATATGCTGTACACGTGTATAGAAGACATTAAGTTAAGTTTATCGGAATAATGAACGGAACGATACGTGAAACACTGAGAATCAAAACAATTTAATTAGAATGGCGGCACAATTTCTATTAAAACGCGTACCTGTGTGCACGAGTGTCCCGTTCTGTCGATGGTTTTCCTCTGTGCATCCGTAGAACGAAAAAGACAGGAATGGAAGGAATAATTACTATTATAAAAAAAAAAAAAAAAACAAACAAAAAAAAAGCAACTCAGTAAAGAAAATGGGCAGTGGACGCTGTGTGTCCGTGAAAGCCACGATAGCAAATTAATTTAATCCTCATCAAACGTCTCATCTAGTTTTTACAATTTTGTTTTTTTTTCTTTTTTTTTTCATGATCACACTTCATGTACACCACACCGGGCATTAATCTGCTAATTTCATCGTTGATTTATTTCTTCAAGTGATAGCAACAAAATTATCAATCTTTTTTAAGCAAAACAATGTGAAAATTTATTTATCTCATTTTGATTCATTTTTTATGTAGGGCCTACATCAGCACACATTTTTATTTTTATAATAAAATGGATAAATGTATGAAGACAGTGTAGAATATAATTTATATCACGATGAATCGGTTCGCCATGTGTGGTGTTTGTCTGTCCATTTACATTTCATTATAAGAAATAAGACGGTTGTTTTTTTTTTTTTTTTTTTTTTTTTCATTTTTCGAGCAAGAATTAGGGATTTCTGAAGTGAGATCGTGCTGAAAGCGCAATGCGTGAATTATAATGAATTGTATAAAAAGAAAAAAAACAATGAAAGAAAAATCTGTTTTTCAAGGCATGAAGTATTTTATTTTTCAAACTTGTTCCCTTTTCTTATTTTTTTTTTTTTGTGACTATTGCCATGGGCATGGTGTGAGTACTTGTTTGGTGAGAAATTTCTGGCTCACTTGTGTGTTGTTGATGGCAAATTCAATTATATCGAAAAACATGGCTAGCGAGTGATGGAAGTGACGAGGTTTGAGGGGAAAATGTTGAAAAGGCAATCGTGGCCCGCGCCGAGTATCCTATTATATACGTGAGCTGTAATTTTCTATCGCAAGATGAATATATAAAGTATTTGAAGGACAACATGTTTTTTATTCGGAGCATTTATACTCAATTGTTCCTATTATAGTTTCGTAGTAAATTGTGGGAGGGTTCAGGTACGGAGTAATTGCATGAAAAAATGGAAATTAAAAGCAAAATTGATTTTTTTCTTAATAGTTTTTCTTGACATGCCACTTGATATTTTTTTGTAAACATGCGAAAGGTTTTTTTTTATTCCTGTTATTTGTATTTTAGAAATTTTCAAGAGAGCATAAAAAAGTCGAAAGAAAAGAATTTCAAGAAATGCATATCGAATTGCGCTGTGCAAGGTAAGTTATTCCATAAATTAATAACATTTGTAGAACTCAAAAAATTCGTATAATTTAATCGCTAATAGTGAAATCATGACAATACTGAACTATTGATGACAATTTTTTTTTTCTCATGACAAAATGCTTTTTTGAATTAAAAATCGTTGCGGTTCAAAAAATTACAAGATAATAAATCTGTGATTATACTTTTCAACACTACGATAAAAATATAGGCAACAATGGACTATACAGTGTCTATTCAGCCTTCTGTGTACAGTTTTCGCTCAATCTAACCTTCTCCTGAGTTAATCGTCAAGAGGTGATTATTGCTTATTTGACTCCCAGGCCGTGCTATTACGATGTATATAACTTGGTGATGAATGAACACTACATTGTTTAAAATATAGGAATGTTGCATATCGTTAAAACTGAATTTATGCCCATGACAGCATGCCCTGAAACCGAAAGTACATTTGACCGTATTTTTCATGATGGAAAAATTAATGTATTAAATTACTGGACAGATTTGAACGCTGTGGATTGACAATGTTCGTAATATATCGTCTATTTGTCATCAAGTTATAACGAAAACAATGTGAATCGAAATAAATGTAACTTGTATAGGACTTGACAATCAAAAATATGATGAAGAAGCATTGCATCAAGCACTGACTCTACATGCGTCTACTGAGGTCCATCTTAGGAACCGATACGTTGATACTAAATTGTTAAATACTAGTTAAGTGCTAGCTCGAGTCTATCAACAAGATATATACAATAAATAAATGAGTGTTTAATAGTCAATATTAAGCTCAATTAACGGCGATAGCAGGTCCCAGTTGGCGCATGAGTTCGTAACACTCTTGCAGTCTTTTTCTATCGCCGATTCTCTCTAGAGTTTTGGCTGCTTCAGCAAGCATTCCAGCTCGTTCGCCAGGTGAGGCAAGCAGGAGAGCAGGCAAATGTCGACAGGCTAAACACAATGCGGCTGCGTGCTCTCGTTCCCCACTCGCATTCTCCTGCGATCGATCTTTCCCGCAAATTATGGAAGATCGTGAATTCCTGTGGTGCAGACTGCGATCTAGAAGAATCTGGGTTTTCACAGGCGCTGCACCTGCCATTATTCTGGTAGTGGCCTCATACAAGAATATTCTCGGCAAAACAGACTGAAAATAGGGCAATATTTTTTTTAATAAAACATAACTGAAGTTTTGTCAAATCCTATTTTTCTTTAATTAATTTTCCATTTTTAATATCCTTACAGAGGGGTGTCTGTGTGTGTGTGACGAAACCATTTTTATAAGTAGTGAAGCTTTTTTTAAAAAAATGCTGTTTCAACGTATTTCCTTGAACTCGGTTGCTCTGTAGGAAACATCATGTAATGACAAAGAGGACGAAAATTTTCGGTAAGCTGCGGGGTTTTTTTTTCAGAGTCCATTGAAACCAGAAATTCAAATTTCTCTGTGCAGACTGGTTTATGATGAGTTTAGAGTCACTAGTGATCAAGTTTTTTTTCTCTACACTATACAAGTAACAGCTTTATAATTACCGGAATATCCCGACTAAGTTTTCTCAATCGTGCTAAATCATGTTGGAATCCAGCGAGGAAGGTGCTTGTAGTTGTTGGAGTTGGACTGGAGTGACTGTCCCCTAATTCTTGCCACAGGATGGTCCTCAATTCCAGTAGCCAGTCACATAGCCACAAGTGTACGAGCTGCAGGAAAACCAAATGTTACTTTTAGAAATTCCATCAAATTAATTAATTCTCTCAAAATAACATCGTTAACCAGGTCGAAGTGTCGCTTAACTACAAAACATCGTATTCTGTATAAAACGATCTTATGCGAATATTATAGCAAAGCTTGAAAATATCTTGTTTGTTGAGCACTTATCTGACACTTTCATATGGCTAACATGCGGCAATTCAGGTGAAAAGAGACTACCAGATCACATTTAATGTCCGACATATATTCTTCTCATATTCTTCTCTTCACACCATTGGGTTGATTTTGGACTCACAATATGAGGAATCTAATCAAGAAGTGGGGCCTTTTTAGTTGAACAGCTGCACATCGATAATGTCTCGAATTTTAATAAATTGTTCATACGCTAAATCATGTTGATAAATCCTGCCACAGGAGTTGCACTGTCGAAGTATTGCACATTCAATTATCATGCAATGCAACTACAATGCACACTTGTAGCAGGTTCCTAAGTTTGCCAGGACTCCCCCGAAAAGAACTAGGTTTATCATGCAACTTACATGAACTTACGGATAAGGAATATAAAATGCTGCAGGGTCTAGCATCGAATACTCCATAGTAAAAATTGCGCGTGCCAAATAAAAGTAACAAATGTGCACCTCATTGTAATGTACTTCAGTTACCCTCTACCAAGCATTCATGGAGACATGTGATACGAAATAAAAAATTATACAGGTATAAAGAATTAATTTTTGTTCAGTTAAAAGCTACTCAGTCCATATGAAACTGGATATTATGTTTTTACTAAAATTCATCGGCTCTGACGGCACCGAGTCTCCTTTCTTTTTTCTTGACCTCTCTTTTTGCCGAATTAAACACATCACGGAACGTTACATCATGAGGTACAAGTTTTGCAGTAGTAGAAATTCTGAAAATTGTACCTGAACATTGTGCGATGGTTGTTTCTTGCAGTGGTAATAAACCAGCGAGTGCTCGAGGTGTCTTCCGGCCTGATCAATGAGTCTGATAGAAGCCCTGCTGTTGGGTCGCTTGGCGGCTTGAATGACACACAGTACAGCATGGGGTAGTGGACTTCCGCCGGAGCTCTCGTTGAAGTTCCTCTCATATGGGAATTTAGTTTCAGCCATGGTCCAGGGTGTTGCATCCTCCTCCCCTAGTCTCCAGCAGACAGCAGCCCACAGGACCGCGCCCCACCACAGTCCCACAGGATCTTCACAGACTTGCCGGCCCTTCTCATCACCTGAAAGACAAGTCTCCACTTCTGCAGAATCAATAAGTGCCTTCGACAACTGTAGCATAGCGGACGCATGAGCCACACCATCAGCAGCTGTTCCAGCGACAAGCTTCAGGCACTTGCTGATGAGATGTTCTCTGTAGGCCTTGGCAGCAAACGACAGAGGTTCAGTTCTGCTTCCCTGAGTCGTGAATTCCTCTGAATTGTTCCCAACGTCTGACTTATTGGGACAGATATTTGTTCCCTTTACATCGTTCTTACTGTCCCCTGGTGACAATTGGGAGACGGGTCTTGCGTACTGCCATTTGCTGGAGATTAGGAACCTGAAGCCTTCCTCCGTCATTAGCCATTTGAACTTCGGGGGCACGACTGTTACCGAGGTCAAAAGACTACGCCCCTTACTCACATAGTACTTGTGCACCAGTGGGAAAACAGATTGCTTGAAGGCCAATCCTGCGTTTATGTAAATTTCAGTGAGACAGGTTTTGTTGATGTTCTCTCCAGCAGCTTCTGCATAGTTGACAGCGGACAGCGCTAGGAAGAGAGTGCCCTTAGTGAGTCCTTGGGACAGACGCAGAGAGAGTGTTCTCTCGTAAGTGATTGCGAGCTCAGCGGCGGATGTTTCGGCTTCAAGTCGGTGACTCTTTTCAGCAATCCACTTGCCGACATTCAGGACCCAACGGCCGATCCATAACTTATGGAGAATCTGACGAACAATCTGCCATAGAGTTGCAAGGCAAATTTCAATTTTGGAGGATGGAAGGGAGCGGCCGAAGTACCTGCAATAATAGTCATAATAATAAATTTACAATTCCTTCACGTGTGTAATGTTGAGGTTGTCATAATTTGAAAGACATGTTCAATACAGAATGTAAAAACCATTGTGCAACAATATACAGCAGTGCTTATTTATAGTTTTATTATTTAAAATTAACTAAATTAATAATTGAGGCTAAACCTTCCAAATTTGAAGCATTCAATGCCACATACCGTAAACAGTGTCCCAAGTCGGCATGTGCTTTTTCATACTCATTGAGAGACATATTAAACTCGGCCTGTCGTCTCCATCTCCGCAACTCCAGAAAGGTCTTACTCTCAGTTGGAATGACGGGGTCCCCGTAGACGATCAGCCTGCAGAGTCCCCCAGCTAGCAGTAGAATGTTGATGACCCAAATAAATATGTTCTCTAAGCCCCACAGTGTTTTATTTCCAAAAAGCTCTTCACTCTTCTCCTCATGCGTCAAAATGGTTCTTCCGTCGACTCTGGTGGCTCCATAATCAGCACTTTCTCCCATCGATCTTCCAAAGTTCATCACAATTCCCAAAGGATTGAAGGCCAAGAATATGAGGAGGAATGCACACAGGGTTAGCCTAGTGTTGTCTCTCATTCCGGCGACTGTCTTTGGCGATCTTGATCTCTGCTCCATCTGACTCTCCTCCTCCTTGATGGATGCAGGCGACGCCGGAGACATGGGTGGTATCGTGGGCACAGGAGACAGGGAAGGTTCACTTGAATCCGATCTCGGTGGCGTCAGTTCTCCAATGGACAGAAGTTCCCTCAGATTCTGTCTCTGCGCCGCCATCTTCAGGGTCATATTCTCCGCCTTGAGCTTGGCATTAGAGTTCTGGAGAAATCTTATGTAGTCTATCGTCTTTCTGAGAATTGCCGACTTGTTGAGCTTGGCATCCACACCCACGATCATATTCTTCAGCTCGATAATCTTATCGTTTATAGAGGTTCTGTACCGACGTTCTATCGCGTTGTGGGCACTTCGTTTGACCTCGCGCACCTTGGGAACTCCCAGGGCCGGGCCATTCGTGCTTATTCTGTTTATCTGGACTTTGTCAGTGTCCAGTACGACGGGAATGCCTATTAGGAAGGCAAAAACAATTTTATTGTGAGTCATTGTAATGAACTCAGTGAACTTGTCCAGATGAGGACAGTAAAGGTGGACATAAGAGGAAGACTACAATTTCAATGCTGATAAAATTCATTTAACTGGATGACGTTGAAAATCAAATTGTAAATAATAATTATTAAGAAATGCTGCGATTGATCCCTAGAATTAGAATGATACCGTCATGATATGTCAAACTCTATTAAGTATCTTTGTGCCATTAACTTAGGATTATAATAGATTTGATACAGATTTAATAGAAATTCAACAGTACCTGTAGCGAGAAGTGTCCCGTTGGCTGTGTTCACCAGAGTGTGAATCTGATGTGGAACTGGGCTGGAATTTATGGCCTGAGAGCATCTGGGGTAAACCACGGACTCGGATTTGATGAGTTTTGCGGGAAGGAGGAGTTGGCGTTGGCCCACAGGGGCTAGGGTTACTACTGGAGGTTGAACATTGAAATTAACGTTCTGGGGAATTGTGTATTGCTGGGGTGCTAGAATAGACGTTGGCACTGAAATTCTCTGGGGTTGGTTCAAGCCTCGGGAGTTCTGGCTTTGATGCTGCTGCTGCTGCTGTCGGGGTTTACGCTGGGTCGCATCGGCTGGAGGAATCATTATCATGTTGGGCTCGACGAGTTTATCAACTACCATCTCATCCTTGAACGTCATAGGCTCTGTACCAGCACCAGGGCCCATTGTTAGAAAGTCAAATTCACTCTCCATGGGAATGGTCTCACCCAGTTCGGATAAGAATCCATCGTCGGTGAAGAGATTCTCATTCTTCATGAGCTCACTCTCACAATTTTTTAACAAATCTGAAATTTAATGGATAACGGTATGTTAGTAAATCTGGTAAGCACAGGGACTTGATTGAGGATGTCAATCTCAGGATGATTTCGAAATCTCCATAGGAATACTTTCACATCTGTGAAACTATTTATTTATATATAATTTGCACGAAACCAACATAGAACCGTTTGATGTTTTCAACATCTGTCACAAAGTGGTAAAATTTCATAATCAACTTTTTTTGTAGTACTCGAAAAATTCTCCAATGCTCTTTAATTTTCGAGATATCTAGAAGAAATTATTGTGAAGTGAAATTGCCATTCGTTCTGGTTTATCAGTTGGATAAAGATATTTTAACTGAATTTCTATAAATGTTAGGCTATCATCTGCTGCACAGGGAAAGCAAAGCAATCTACACTTGTCTACCTCCAAATCTAGTGTATGTCTGATTTTGTCGCTGAAAAAGTGGAATGATTTTGGAATATATAGTCGTGTCAACATTTGAATATGGCATCATGTTACATATTCATTGTCACCATGCAAATTGCGAAATTATAAATTAGTAAATGCACTTCATATAGTGGCGTTGACACCAATTTTCAAAGAAAATCAAATTATATTGATTAACAGGTGTAATAATTTCGTTTAGAAAAATTTGTTCCATCAATATTGTCATTTCCCAATGTTGTGAAAGTCTTTCAAGCGAAGAAAATATCGTTCGATTCTCGATGAAATAGAGATCTGTCGAATAAACAAGTGGTAAACATGTTTTGAGGCTTCTGTTATTTATATCGTGTGTAAATTTTGACGTATGGAGATAGTTGTGATACTTGATAACTGATTAATCGGGTAGCTCAGCAATTTGAGAGGAAAATATAAAAATGGTAAATAGGTCGTACCATCGAATCCCGTGAGCTCATTGAGATTGAAATTTTCACCAGCCTGAAATGTTGGAAAGTCATTGTTGTCCTGGACCGGAGCCCAAGCCCCTGAGTCCGCCATCGCCCTGTCAATTCAATATTTCTCTCTATAGGTTCAATGCCTAGTCTTTAATTTCCCACCGAAACACCTGACAATTCTCCCTTTATCACAAATTCCAATCACAACTCGTGTCAATTAATTCCACAGGTGTAATTTCTTTAGTTTTTGGGGCGAATTAACTCGACCGGAGTTTACACCGCACAAACTAAAAAGCAGAGAGTAAAAAAAATTACAAATGATCATCCGACCTCAACAACAACCAATCGCTGCGCCTCCACGAGGATCACACGATATTGCGTCACAATGGGCTCAATATATCTATATATATGACAACGTGGGTAATGCATTGAATATGTGAATGACAAGATTGACTTTCGCGAATGAAACATCGTCTCACATGTGAAGTTAACCACATCACAACGATACAATGGTTGCCAATTTTTGGGAATGGAAATGTCAGGTTAGGTCACACCTTTTTCGCAATTTAACATAAATGATGATAGCTGGAATTAATTGGTCGACAATTACGATGTGGCTTTCAATTTTTCCATTTTTCTTACTTCTCCGTTCTTTTAACTGACCCCCCCCCCCCCCCCCCCCCACCTTTTGACTTATTTTTGTGGCGCTGTTGGCGGCAGTTAGTGATTGAAGCTAACTTCACACTGTAAATTGCTAACCCTTCTTGGTCCCGGATTGTGCTTGTGTCGAAACGTGGAAAAGATCTGTTACGATGCAAGTGCCTGCGGTTTTTATGGATTTACCCCCTGAGGATCAGGTGAGCGATCACAAATTGTTCAATTAATTTACATGTAATTCTCCAACGTGACTAATTTGTGCAAGTTGTGGGTACCTTCGAGCAATGTAGTCAATGCTGTGGTTCATTGAGGTTAGATTCCGCGTCGGCTTCAATGTGTCATGTATGTTTAGACCTTCAGGTGGGCGTTCATTTCAAAGCCCGGTCCGGTCGCCTCCTTACGCAGTAACTTGTGAAGGAAAAATATTTTGAAACATGTCGCAGTATGATCCACGTAATTTCTTTACTGTATTTCTGAGTACATTCGAAAAGTCATGTCAAAATATTCAGTGCATCTGCTATATCGTTTTTGGAGTATAAAATGCCAGTCTTTGAAGGAAGACTATGCTTTGAGTTCCCCCAATGTTACTCTACAAATCGAGATATATAGCATCAATATAAGAAGAAAAACAAAATCTTAAAGAGAATTGGAAAACCCTGGATTTAACAGAAATTCTATGCATCTTCATTGTAGGAGAATACAACTCCAGGGAAAAATAAAAGAATCTATACTGGCTCGCTAATCAATCAATAGTTAACGAGTTATCGAGTTATTCAACATTGTTTCTCGATGCATCACAATCGAGATGGTTTCTCGTGAATTTCTTCTTTACCACAATCTTTGAGGAATAATTCGAAACAAATGAATTTCTGCAATCTCTAAAAGAGACTTCTTATTTTTTATAAAATCTATGGAGCAAATTTTTCTTTTCAAAAGACGATTTCTTAGAATATTTGCTACATCCCATGAATATCGAATTATTCTGTGAACATGGTGGTAAGGTCCAAGTATATTACTCCTAGTTGTCTTTGGTACAGAAATATGATGAAGAAAAAATAATGTATTTTCAGGCCCAGGAATTACGAATCTATTTTAAGAGTCTGGGGGCCGAGATAAGCGACGAGAAGTCACCTCGTGGAATTGAGGATGATTTGCACAAAATAATAGGTGTCTGTGATGCCTGTTTTAAAGAGGGAAATGAGGTGGAAATTGAAAATATTCTCAATGACATTGTTTCCATTCTGATTCACATCCCAGTTGAGCGAGCAGAGAATCTAATTCTGGCTTTTTGTGAAAAACTTAAGAAGGCTCCGGGTCAGAAACTGGGACTTGTGTGCCTCAAGGCGCTGTGGCTGCTGTTTCAATCTCTCGAGGAAAAATCCCCAATGAGATATCACGTTTACTACAATCTGGTTCAAGTTGCCAGGAATGTCGACCAAGTCAAAGCTGTTTACAGTGGAGTTGAACAACTCAAGGAGCAGTTCAAGGCTTTTCCACCCAACAATGAACAGATGCAAAAATTGTTGCGTTTGTTACATGAAATTTTGTTGAGTTGTAAACAGGGGTAAGATCAGTTTTGGATTATATTTTGATCAGATAAACTCTGTGATGAAGTGCTATACACCATCCAGGGTGTTAAGCTTAAAGCTTTCTACGTAAAGTACCAATTATCATAAAAAAATGTGTCCACTTTCGAAGAATCATAGTTATTGCAAAGTTTATTTATTTGCTTTGAATTCATTAACTAAGTGTTACACTGGGATAAGTGCATTTTCAGTTTATCACGATCCTTGGAGAATGTCTCGAAATCTGAAAAAGATTATAAATTTTCTGAATATTCTTTTTTGTAGAACTTTGTTATCTCTATCAAAAAGGTTCATATGGATATGCTCATTACAATTTCTCCATTACCACCTGGTAATTTTGTTCGTCAAACACCTACAACAGGTGAAACATTAATGTGAAATTCTACACATACTTTCCATATACTTTCCTAATTGGCCCTGACGCCAGGATTTCTTAAAACACCTGGTTAATTTTAATTAGATCTAACCTCGGATGGGAAACTCTTTTCATTTTCAACATCTTGTTCATTCATATATTTTTGTAGTGATCAGGCAGCAGCAGTGATGGTGGAGCTCTTGGGAACTTACACAGCTGAGACGGCCTCGGAGGCTCGAGAAGACGCCATGCACTGCATCCAAGCAGCCCTAGCTGATCCAAATACTTTCCTCTTGGATCCTCTCCTCGCTCTCAAGCCAGTCAGGTTCCTCGAGGGAGAGCTCATTCACGATCTCCTGCTCATTTTCGTTCAGGAAAAATTGCCATCTTACATTCAGTTCTATAGTAATCATAAGGAATTCGTCGAACACACGGTTGGTGAGTGCTAAATCAGTCGTGGTAAACTAGGACAAGTATATCTTTTATGCAAGATATCACAATTTTCAAAGTTTTTTTTTTTGGTACAACCCCGTCATGTTAAATGAAGAATAGATTTATCCTAGATTACTACTTCACTACTGAAATTGAATCGTTATTCACAATTTCTATCACAGGATTTTTCTAGTAAACAATGTCAAAAAACTTGTTTGTAGGAAATGAAATGTTACACAAAATCGTATTTTCTTCTGAATCAAGTTAGTGGGAGGTTCACTTTATGTTTGTAAATACGTATGAGACAACCACTTCTTTAATGAAATTGATTTTCTAATTGCAGGTCTAAACCACGACCAGAATATGAAGAAAATGAGGCTTCTGACTTTCATGCAGCTCGCCGAGACAAACCCGGAAATGTCTTTCGAGACAATACAAAGTGAGCTTCAGCTTGAGGAGGATAATGTTGAGAGTTTCATCATCGATGGTAAAATAAAAATGAATATTATAATAATAGAAACCCTGGTTATGAAAAAACAATCCCTATACCGTTGCTATAGCGGAATAAAATTTCCAGGGAAAATTAAAAGTATCTATACTGGCTCGTTAATGAATCAATCATTAACGAGTTATCGAGTTATTCAACATTAATTATCCTATGATCTTCACTTTTTGTTAAAAAAATTCTTTATCTAGATAAGCTGAAACACAGTTATTGAATTACTTCATGAAAATTGGTATCTTATTTCAGTTCTGAAGACTAAATTAGTACGTGCGAGAATGGACCAAGCTGGTCGTAAAGTTCTCATCTCCTCGACGATGCATAGAACTTTCGGCAAACCTCAATGGATGCAACTGCGCGATCTCCTCGTGGCCTGGAAAGATAATTTATCCTCTGTCCAAGATGGAATGCAATCAGTTGCATCAGCGCAAATGGAGCTTGCTGCTACAACGAAAGCCCCATTGGCCCACTGATAGTTGACATTACTATCTTCAAATGTCACTTGATATTCCACCAAATTTTTATCAGCATTTGATCAGAAATAATTTAATGAAAACCCATTTCGTAAACTTCCACAAAATGCGACAAAGTTGAATGACTGAGACGACTGGATAATCAGAAATTGATGCAAATCAATTGTTTTTGTACAGACACATGTGGATTTCAGTAAACAATAAAATTATATATAATAATCCAAGAAAAGATGTAATCGTGTGTTATTTTCCAAGCAGTGATTACAATTTAAAAAAAACGTTCATTATACAAATTCCTAATATTACATTTTGTACAATCAACAGTACATCATGTGTGTTCTACACTTTACGAATCTTCTGTACGTGATCACACGCGTCTTCCTCCAGAGTTCTCTTCCCGGGATTGTCACTAATTTCCTCTTTGTCACTCCTTTTTTCCACCTTGTTGCGTTGTAGAAGAACCTTCTGGTAATCCTCCTCGGTTAGAAATTTCTTTTTCATCTCTTCATAGATTTTGATATTGGGTAGAACAATCGCAAGGTACCCACCTTTATGCGGCTCCTCTCTGATTAAATCTGGATTTTCAGCGAGTGCTTCATTAACTTCAATCAATTTTCCCATCATACAACATTTGATGTTCCACTTTTCCCCGTTGGTACATGATATAATACAAATGTTGGAGCTTTCCTGGAGGGGTTGCGCTCCATGTTTTCCTTTTCCCGAAACCCTGTTGGCGGCTCTGTCCAATTTTTCTGTCACCTTGAAGCTTATGCTCTCGATTTTTGTATTTTGGTGAAGAACTGGGTGGCTGGGGGCAAGAGTGAGCATGCAAATGCGATTGCTGTGGATCCTTATGCAGATGTCGTCGAGGGGTTTTTGTACATCGACTTTGTAATACGGAGTAAAATAGCGATCTGTCACACTGGGGAACTCTGTTTCTAGGGGAACTTGATCTAGCATGTCAGAGATGTCATTGTCCTCGGGGAACTCGAAAGTGTCATCCTCTGGTATCTCCTCGTCATCCTCCTGGTTGGAGCGATTCACCAAACTTTCCGCCATTTTTTTAACGTTACAGATTTTCTTCTGATGACTCCGAAAGCGATTTCGCCTTGAGCTGTGCCTGACGATGTAGCGATTTTTCGTAATTTGCTGCTGCTAAATTCAGCTTCTGAAAAATTATTTCACGTAGTTTTTAAAGAATATCTTTGAAAGCGAGCAAACGCCCGTCAATTGTCCGTATTGTATTCTAATATCCCATGTGACTTGACTGTTTTGTTCCCCAACTAGCTAATATTGGATAAATAAGAATTTTTGGTCAGGAAAATGTTTTATGAAACAAAATTCTGGTGTAAAATTGTACATATTTGGTTGTTTTTTAGTTATTCCCGAAATAGGAATGTGTTTTTTATAGACGATAATTCTGATAATGTATTCTATATATTTAATCGTTTTCCAGTTATTCTTCAAACATTGCAGTAAACTACAAATGCCCTCATTTCAGCTTACCCCTTCATCGCTTAATTAGAATATTTTTATTAAAATACTTACATTTTGCCTCATGCATCTGTTCAAGGCGACATGTGCCTCGGAACACTTGCCGAAGATTCGGCCAATTGGATACTAGAAAATTACGCTAATTAACAATCAAATTATTTATGATAATTAGATAATCTTCCCTACCAATTTCTCACAATCCTGAACCTTATAATATAGATCGTTACAGGCTGATTGATGAACAGCTAAGCGTGCGTAGTTATCAGACATTATTTATCCACAACACCATTAATTATAAACAACGTCTTTTATGTAATCGCTTTATTTATGCAAGGCGAATGCTGCTGCCACTCATAGGCCTCTAAATTGACGAAAATTTGTGAGGTTATAATTTTTAACCATATGCTTCGGGGATACCGCCGACCAATCACATTTTCCAATCGAAATTTCAGAATGTTGGTAGCATTTATGCGCGGCACTTTCAAGTACCACTTTATTAATTAGATTTTTCCAATTAATTCAGAACTAATTTCATCACCCATTTGCGCAATCAATTATCAACCCCACGTCTCGGTTTGATATCTTCCACATTTTTCAAGCTTCCTCACAAAGTCCTCAGCCTCAGAATTGTCAAGACCTCCATAACTTTGAGCTAAATCAACGAATTCGTCTCTCACGCATTTTGGCATATTCTTTGAGCTCCCAGAAAGATAAATTTTACCACCATTCATCAGGAAATTCCAGCATAGTTGAGCTTCTCTTCTAATTAAATGTTGAACATATCTGTAAATAAAAAATTGATGAATCTTTTCGATTTGACAAAACCCGAAATCCAAACTGGACGACTTTGGAAAAGACGTTTTTTGTTGTGCACTTTTAAAAATTCTTTACAAAAGCACAACATGCCAGAGAAATATTCAATATCATGGAATCAATGTAATAAATATATTAATTGGCAAACGATGCCATTATTTGGAATTTAATACAAAAAAATAGCACTTGAATTGATAAACATTCCGTAATATTTACATTTTATCCTCCTGATCTCTCGAAAAGGCGCAGAAGATTTTCAAATTATTTCTTTCGACAAGTCGCATATAATCTTCCCGACAATGGAAGTCTTTCTGCTCATTTCTGCATCCAAAGAACAAAACAACATTCCCCAGGTCATTGTTTTTGGCTTCGCGCTCCAGGAGAACTGATCTGAAAGCAGCGACACCAGTCCCAGGACCCACAAGAATCATAGGTTTTTCCCAATCGAATTTGAATGTTCCTTTTTGGATCCAGCAGACAAACTCCTGCTCTCTATCTAAAGAGGCCAGCCAGTTGGAGCAAAGTCCAAGCCTGGGTTCCACCAACTTGGTCCTGTATTTAACGACAGCCACGAGCAAGTCCACCTGTAGAAAATTAAAAATAAAAAGAAACATTTTGTGTCACTGCGAATTTTTGGCTTTTAGGGAAGATATTGAAAGGAGATTCCCCTACAAATTTTGCGAATTACTGCTATGATCTATATGATTTTTGTCTTACCTCGCCAGGAGTTTTTTCTTTGCTCGAAGCTATGCTGAAGGCTCTGGGTCGACTAGGTGCCATCACCTCGAATAAGACCTTTTCATTTAACCTCTTGCAAGTGTGCGGAAAGTCCCGCAAAACCTCAATGATATTTCTCCTCGGTCTGTTGACATACCCGTATAGTTCCTCCTGCCCCACAGCAGTAGAAAACTCCCTCAACTTGTCCCTCTCCAATTCATTATCGCTTATCATTGATAAAACCTGCATGGTGGACCTCCTGGGCTTGTAATTGAGATCCCAGTGCTGCTCGACAATCTGCCCCAAGGTGAGCGGCTGTCTGAAGCAATGGGGAAGTTTTATCTCGTTTGCTGAAACCCTCAGAAGGGTTTTTGCAGTTAGGGAAATATTGTGTTCCTTCAGAAGGTCAAAAAAATTCGATACTTGCTGAGGTGAATTTCTCGGTTTAACGTATAGAATGTCCCCGGGCTCATAATTCACATTTTCAATGGCCAATTTGATCAGTCTGACATCTTGGAAATGGTCCTCAGCTGTCGTTCTAATATTCGCCTGGACCTTTGCAAGCTTTAGGTGACTATTGACGGAGAGCTCCTCTCTATGAATGTCGTGAGAATTTGACGAAGCTGAGGGCGAGGGCAAAATGGAGATGTCAAAGCGCTGAATAACCCCGGGAATGGGGTTAGCAGGTAGGGGAATGTTGAAGGTGCTTGAGATCATTCTCATGATGGTCTTCATCCAGGGTTCTATGACAGCGTCAATGCCTAGGTCGTGTTGGTCGTCGGCAAGGGCTAGGGGTGATATTTCCTGGGCACCAAGTTGCGAGAGGCGTTTGCTGAGTTTTTTTGCTGCAAAGTTGTACTTTTCGTAGGAACTATCTCCCAAGCCAAGTACTGCATACTTTAGGTTCTCCAGAAAGTATGGGGGAAGGGATTTACGAAGAAGGAACTTCCAGAATTTGGTCATGTTGGATGGTGGATCACCTTGGCCTGTCGTCGATGCCACGAAAATTATCAGGAGCTCCGAGGATAAACGATCGATCCGGTAGTCGTCCATCGCTGTCACGGAGCATTTTAGCCCGTTTCTGAAAGAGGCATAGATGATGATATGTCATGGCTGAAAACTGATTTTCTGGCGGGTAAATTTTATTGCTTGAATCGTGCGCTACTTAAATGAGGGAGCTATTAATACAGAAGTTTAATGTTGGCAATTTTATAATTTTCGCGAAAAAATCGCATATTGTTCATTTCGTTTCGACATTATAGGGCTTTGAAGAAGAAAACAAGATTTTTTCGACAGCACATTCTCGGCACGAAATATCGTTTGAGGTTTTTCCTGTGTACTCATGCAACTATTCAGTTATACCTAAAGTTTGGTTGCGTAAAGCATTTAGGGAGTCTTTTTTTCCGCGAGAATCTCGGACATTGATTAGGATAATGAAAAACGTTAAAGATTCTCATTACTGAAGTGTTGGCGAAATCGAACAACTTAAATTTTCCCCTGTTCCACACTAATTTGTCGTTATCCATTGGCTCATTTTATTATCGAAATGATTGTCAACCGCGCAGTTTAAAGCTCGGCATGTTCCTGTCAATAAAGTATTCAGTAAAAACGCCAACCTTTTGGCGTTTATCCAAATTTCCTCAGCAGTGTCTTGTGCAGTTCCGGTCTCACTTCCATACAGTACAGTGATGTTAATCTCCTCCCTCGTCATCGTTCCCCTGACTCTATGATATTCTCAAACTTATTAACGAATTATCAAATCTCAAAGTCCAGGTGCGTTGAATTTTCCAAAGTCCTCTGCATTCAATTTTGGTTATCCACATCTTCAGTTGTCGCTCACATGCATGTCTAAAAAAACAGTGCCAACAATAAATCATCGTCATCCTGTTAGTTCGATAATGACAGCAGATGACAACAATCACGCAAACCCATCAAATGTCAAGGATAAATTGTCTAGGCTAAGCCCCGTTTGGCTACCCTCCCAGGCTTATAAATAACAAAATAAAAATCAAGCAAAATTCTCTGTTGCAACATAATAATAATAATAATAATCATCCCCCTTGAAGGCTGCAAACCCTGAGAAAAACTAAAGCAATGCAAATCCCGAAAGGCTAATTTACAAAAAAGTTTAAATGTAAGAAAATCGAACCTCAAACTCCGCTGTCAAGGTTAGTCAACCACTTTACCTTATTACGTAATTACCAAGCCCATTGTCATCAGTGGCCGCCAATTTTATTATTGGGCATCATTGGTGTGTCGAAGTTTTTCTCACGTGGGTGGCAAAAAAAAAATTCAATTAAAAATCCAAGGTAAATATAAGAAAGTTGGCAACACTGTTTATCGTGGCTGTTTGGCCTGATGACTGTCAAAACCTACTTTCCCATTTTCCCGAGTAGCGCTAGTACGTTTTAGCCCCTCGGTGCCCCAGGACAAATCGTTGTTTTTATGCATTAGCACTTGATTTTTGCGACAGAACAGATGAGACTGAGTAAACATTAGGAAGTTGTGTGGAATAACGAGCTCTATTTCGTGATATTGAGTGGGTGGAAGTGATTATAATCCATCAAAAAAAGTGAGAACATAGTGAGTTGAATGGAGTGAATGAGAGAGCGAAAGAGACATTTCTTTAAAACGAGAGCGAGTGAGAGAGCGAGAGCGAGAGAGAGATAGGGGTAATATTGAATTCATGTTTTTGTTGTGATTAATGTTGGTCAGCGAGGTGCTTCGTATCAGGTAATAATTTAGTGGGTGCAAATGTACGACAGGCGAAAAGTCTCCTTGGAATAATTCACCTCAGTTGTGGTGCTAATGTGAGTTACTTTGCAAATTAATTGGCCGCGAGTGAGAGGGAAATAATTGTTTTTCTGTGTCGTATTGTCGTCTTTAGGTGATGAGACTACTGGGGTGATCAATCTGGGGAACATCAGCGATTGATCATTGTTGAAACTGTGATTTTTGCTGTTCTACAGTGGTGGATGATAATTGATAGGTAGTACTGGAGCTTGTGGAGCCACTTCAAGATTTTACGAATGAAAAATATCTATCTCAAAGTGAGTAATTCCCATTATTTATTTCATAATGAAATAATTATTTTTTGTGACAACAATTGGGCTAACTTTGGCGCAAAAAGCTGGCACTGGCATTTTGTGAAATTTGGCAAATCACTGGCAATTTATTCATCATATGGAGACAACTCAGTAATGAAGCTATTTTTCAGGTATCGTTGAAAGATTGGGCTTCCTGTCAAACTATCATGCTATTTGAGGCAACTCACTAAGATGTAAAAGGATCCGCTGTCTTCATTTTATTCTCGTTATTTGTTCGCCACTGGAGGGCCATTAGACGAGAGAGGAATAGGTGGGTTTTTGTTTATTTATAGGGGGGGGGGGGGATATAGATATGAGCCGAGTATGTGAAAGTAGGAGAAATTCTGTCATTTTCGATTGAGGTGAGAGAAATTATGATGTGAGGCTTCAGAGGGATTTGGAGCACATTTTATTAAAATGATTTTCAATTTGTTTGCCCAAATTTTCTCGGTGTTAGGAAGAGTTTTCATCGCTGCTAGTGCAATATCAGATGAATCCGTTGCACTAAAGTGTATTGATTTCTATGAAAATGTTATAATTTCAACATTACTTTTTTTACTTCAATTTTCATCTTGTTTCAATTTTCTATTGCATTCCCCTGGTCATTAAGGGAAATGGTATACGAGGGATCTATTTTCCAATAATGCTTCACTAATGGCTTACGCAAGGTCCTTCAGTATCAAATAGAGTCGGAAATCTGTACAGCTTGCCAATAGTTCATCCGCTGTTATAAAGGAGTTCCGCACATAATTGCGCTACTTCTCTTTTAGGCATAGGTTCATTTGTCCTGATATTTCAGCGTATAATTTTCTATTATCTAATCGCAATAATTACCTATTATTCTTAATTGGCACAATTGATAGATTTTATATACGGTGTGTAATTGATGTTCGTTTGAAAAAAGTGTTTGTTTTTAGGCAACATCAATATATTTGATTATTAATAATAATATTGTTATTAATTTTATATAATTATTAATATTATTATTAATAATTAATAATTCATTGAATAATCCTAGTGAACACGGTTTGTCAGTCCGAAATGTGCTTCTCTTCAATTTCCAACTTAGAGAGAAGCTAAATATGGAAATTGAATGAAATTACAGTCAAGTTTATAAAGTTGAAGAAATATAAAGAATATGGAGCGCTTTTTTTTTATTTATTCTTGTTGCCTCAGTAAATAGTTCTGTATAGTTATGAAGGACAAAATGATACATATTGTATTTGTAGTCCCAGGTAATACGCTGGGGAATCGATTTGTGCAGCGATATAGAATAGATGGCCAGCAGGCGTGGATAAACATTACTAAAACCGCATCATTCTTGCAGATCATCCCCATAAAAAATGAGCGGAAGTTTCGACGAGTCTCAGTCAAAATGGCACTGCGAGTACTGCACATACGAAAACTGGCCGTCCTCTTTAAAGTGCACAATGTGTTGCGGTGCAAAGCCCTTTCTGGGTGAGGACATCTACCGCTTACGTGATCCCTCGCCGCAACGCTCAAACGTAGCCTCGGGACCAGTATCCTACGTCCCCACCACAGAGACCTACAACCTCAGTCCCCAGAACTACAGTCAAAACCTACCTTCGGGTGGCAAGTGGTCCTGTGAAGCCTGCACTTACCTAAACTACCAGAATGCCACCCGTTGCGTCCAATGCAGCACAGCAAAATCATCAAATCCCCAGACCATGAATTCTGCTTGCAATCTCCACGAGCACTTAGCACCTCTTCGCCTGGGTGATCCACCGCCAAATTCCGGTCAAAATACCCCCGTGGAGCCTCCCATTGTTCCCCAAACGGATAAGTGGTCCTGTCACGTATGTACTTATGAAAATTGGCCAAAAGCTACCAAATGCATTATGTGTGCGCATCAGAAGGAGAGGGACAAGCGAGACAAATCTCATTCAGGACATTCAGGGCTGATTTTACCGAGTCCCGAGCGAGACAACCAGCAAGGCCTGCCCTCATCCCCTCAGTCGTACGATAATATTGCAGGAGCGAGGAGGAGTTCCCATCGATACGACACACGAAATGATAGTCTGCCGCCTCCTCAGGGCCCCAACAATGTCGACTGTGATTTAAGAGTCAAGCAGTTCGGCAGCCGGCGCAAAGACTGGCGCTGGCTCAATGCATGTTTGGGCATTGTTGATGGTCACAATCTTCCTGTGGAGGCCTACCTGGCTAGTGGGGGGGATCTAACTCGCCAACTGACCCATTCAGAGGTCGCCCTGCTCAATAGAAGCAGTGCCTTCGACGTGGGACACACCCTCGTTCACTTGGCCATTAGGTTTGTTAGATGTTGCAAGACTGCTAAACGAAATAATTATATCGGGATAAGGGGAGACCTTACGACCGGAATCTTTCGCGAGAATCGGGTCCAATTAATATCATACAATATCTTTAGCAACTTTTCATTACCATAACACTATGGTGGTATAAGATGGACACAATCTGATTATTTAGTTGGTCTATTTACCTGGCAGCGCCCTGTGCGGATCGAAATCAAAAATTTCCATGAATTATCTTATAAATATTCAAAATATATAGATTGTTTTTTTGAGAATGGGGAATTTTTAAAAAAATGTATCATAGTGAACACAAATTAAGAAATAACTTATATCATAAAACTACTCATGGAAGAATAAAAAGTAATAGAATACAGTGATGTAGAAGAGCGTTTTATTCATGTGAGGATATACATAAAAATTGTTCATCATCAATCAGCAGATAATAGTCTTAGGTTAAATAGGATGTGAAGTGAGGTTTGCATGGAGATACTGTAATTTCCACAGTACCTCACAAGAGTCTTCCGCATTATGAGAGAAGCCTATCTACCAATCTTGTACATTTTACAGGTTCCAGCGAGAGGATATCCTAGCGACCCTTCTCTCCCAAATAGAGGGCTCCGGGTCTGGGATTAAACGAGTGCCCAGCTACGTAGCCCCAGATCTCGCTGGCCAGATTCGCAGACACGTGACTAACAGCATTAGACTGCGCAAAGGCTCCTTTCCCTGTTATTTCATCACTGACGTTGCAACGTTTGCTCTTCCAGCTGAGGTAGAGGATCTGCCGAGTAATATTCAGGAGCAGATGCTGGACGAGTTGTTAGATCGAGAAGCCCAGCAGCAGTTGGAGGGAGGAGGGGGCGAGCCCCCCGCTCTAAACTGGTCGTTGGAGATAACTGAACGATTGGGAAGTCGTTTACATGCCCTCTGGAATAGATCTGCTGGGGACTGCCTCTTGGATTCTGTGATGCAGGCGACCTGGGGGGTCTTCGACAGGGACAATGGTCTGAGGCGAGCTCTCGCTGATTCCCTTCGGGTAAGCACAAAAATAAACCCTTACCCCTTCAGTAGTCACTCCTCGCTGCCCGACATCATCAGTCCCATTGTAAAGGCTGCATTGCGCAACGCATTTTTCAATTTTATTCAAAAAAAATCGAAATTACACAAAGTCATCATTAACTTATAGAGTTTCCTGTATCATTTCTATGAACCTTCTTTCGGTTAGACAATTATTCAAGCAAACACATTTTGCGACATTCATTTATAATCCACTTTACGTAATCTCCGAAGATTAACTCAAGATCGAACGAAAATGTAAGATATTTTATGAGAATCTTTTTCATGAATTCTCCACAAAAAAATCTCATCAAATATTTTCTCTTCTCAATTCTGAGTCATTCTATGAAAATTGTGGTAAAGTCCAAATGCAGTTGTTCTAACAATCGAACTTGCTCGAATTCGAATACGTTACCAACGTATTTGGATATTACAGATGAATGTAGAAACATAGAATCTAATTAAGATTATGATGTGTAAATTACTGATTACATGATAAAGTCTCTACCCACCACCAATTGCATATCTTCAATTGATAATGTTTATTATGGCCCCAAGAACGTTGTTATTTTACATTTTTTGATGGTACTGCCCCCCGACTCTATACTGATTCATGTTTTTCTTCTTTAGAAGGTATCATCCAGAAACTCCCTTTTGCACAGAAACGGCCTTTAACACCTTACTCATATGGAAATAATTAGTTAGTAATAGGGACCTAATTTTTTCTAGCAAGCGGGACATCAATTGTACCCACGCTGGAGGGAATACGAAGCGTCTCAGGCTTCCAGAATGCTGGATTTTACCCTGGAGGAGGCCCAATGGCAGGACGACTGGGAGAGCCTGTTGGCAACTGCAGCCCAACCCGGTAGTGCTCTGGAACAATTGCATATTTTTGCTCTGTCGCATATTCTCAGGCGACCAGTAATTGTTTATGGAGTGAAATACGTGAAGAGCTTCAGGGGAGAGGACATCGGCTATGCTAGGTTTGAGGGGGTGTACTTGCCTCTGCTGTGGGACCCATCATTCTGCATTCGTTCGCCAATTGCTCTGGGGTATGGGAAACTTATGAGATATTTTAATATATTTCATTATGCAACTTTGGAATGTTAAAAATCCCCAAAAGCAATTGTTACGGGAAAATTTCGGGAATAGGCGATAATGGCGGAGACAATTCAAAGGATGGGGACGTATTGGCGTGGATATTGGTATGCATAAAATTTTACAATATCGATATATTTAATTACAGGTATACAAGGGGACATTTTTCGGCTCTGGTACCTATTGAGCCTTATGCGTCGTCTCGGCTGGGTTCGGGAGTGAGGGTCGCTGGGGGAAATAGTCCTATGCAACAGCTACAGATTCAAATGCAGACGACGTTTATGCCGTTGATGGACAGAGAGAGAAAATTGCTGCCGATACACTTCTTGAGCCCAGAGGAGATTGGCAGAGAAGAGAGTATTCTGAAACAGTGGCTGGATGTTTGTACCACGGAGGGGGGTATTTTGGTAGCACAGCAGAAGCTACATCAGAGGCCATTACTGGTTGCGCAGATGCTTGAGGAGTGGCTCAATCACTATCGAGGATTAGCGTGAGTTGTGAGAGTTTTTTTTTAGAAGTTTTCGAGTGGTTTTAAGTGGATCAGGGGAGCTAGGCTTGTAGTTGAAAGCTGGATGATAGTCTTGACTTGATAGTTTAGACTGCACTTATTGTGTTAACAAAATTCACGAACTATCTTGTTTTACAAAACGCGTAACTGAATTGTCAATCAAGGAAAAAAACTGATTTATTGTTGCAGTCAGAATAACGACGCGCCATTTGTTCCTCCACCAGTGCTCCAGGACTACAGCAGTGATGGTGATACAGAAGATGAATAACGTCCGACGGGTGCAATTCATCAGTTATAACATAATAAAACAAAGTATTTCAGGGGGTGGGGAGGGAAGGGGGGGGGGGGGGGGGAAGGATTGAGCGTGGGTTCATTTTCGAGATTCTCTTCAAACTGATTTTTCCCCCCTTTTTTATCATTATTCATACTATGCAGGGTCTCTCAAGCGATCTCTAAACGTGAATTGAGGAGCCAAACGCCAATTATAACAATAACTAGTGTCACCATTTCTTTACAACTCTCTCTGTCTCTCTCTTTCTCTCAATGTCTTAGTTTCGGAAAAAAAATTGATCATTGAACTATTAATTCTGTTGCACCTATAACAAAATTGGATCCCTATTGATTCGCAACATTAGGTCACATTAATTAAGATCTTTGTTATTTATTAATTTATTTAGCGCACGGATTAAACAATCCCACGTGTTCTATTTTTCTTAAACTGTTGCTTCGCAATTTTTGTTTATTATTTTGGATTTGTTTGTTTTTTTCAATTCTAGGGTAGCAATAGGGATTGGGAAAATCAGTCTTAGGCATAAGATAAGTTTTATCCTTGGATAAATAAAACAATTGCTAAAGATGAACGATACATTGGATTACCATAATTAGATGGTGAATTTTACATTTTTTGAGGAAATTTTATGATTGGGACATGGGGGGGGGGGAGAAGGGGGAGAAATGATTTGATAAATATTGAATCGTCAATTATCCACTGTTTCCCACGGATCGTTATTAATCAACAAATTGAATGAAAACAAGTACTGTAGATTTTTTATGCAGCCTCTTTCTCTCTGTCGCAAAAATCATTGCAATGTAATGAATATAATTTTTAAAAATATGTCAAAGAATTTATGGAGAGAGTCTAACGCTTGTTGATTAGATCTAAAGTGGATACAACGATCCTTCGATTTAATGATTAATTATCATTATTAAAATTGATACGAGTGGTGGGTAGAATGGCTTCCGATAGAATGCCAAGTGAGTTAAATTACAAATGGAAATGTTACAAAAAAAATATATATATATTATGAATATGAACGATTGAAGCAGCTGTGAAGTGATAGAGCATTCGCAAATACTAATTTGCAGAACGCTGACTTAGATGTAGATTAAAATAATTATCCTGGAAGAAATCATGTCCATTTTCTTCTGATACGAATGAACCTTTAAACCAACTGTTGAACCCAATCAAAAAAGTACAAAAAGAAAAAAAAAATGCGAAATGTCAGTGAAGAAGGCAAAAAAGAAAATTTTATATGATTTCTGTTATCACGAGGTTGCTGTCCGCTTTAATTATTGTTTTGTTTTTATTTTCTTTCAAATACTTTCTTTTTCTGTAAAACAAAAAATAGGTTCTAGTCCATTAGCACTGTCGTACTTTTTCCAACCCATAAAAGGTGATTTAGCTGTATAATTAATAATCATACAGTGTAATTAAGTGAATGAAAATGAAAGGAAACTATGGAAAAAATGTATTGACTTGTCTGGGATTGTTATTTCCCTGAGATGTTACCTTGGTGTTGATTGTTTTGATTTGCTGATAAATCTGGGCAAGATTTACATTTCTCTCGTATCGTGTTCCGCGATTGAGAGACAATGATCATGTGATTACGAAAATGAAGGAAAAATTGCGGTCGGCGAAAACTGAGGACGAGCCGAATGGGACCTGGATATCTGATCCAATGGATAGAACTAATGAAATATTGCATATTATGTGTTTTTCTTGGCCACTACGATACAACTTGTTCAAAGTATTACTCATCAATTTAATTGGTGAGACGTCACTATCAATATAAAGTCTATAAAATCAATTATGTTGAATAACATATGAATGGAAATGCATTATTGATATTTTTTCCTTATTGGCGGTTAGTGTTTTCGGTTTTTGAGGGTTTCCGACAATTGCAGTTCCTACAATTTGGAATCAAAACACGGGATTCATGGTTTTTTAAGGTCGCTTATCTTTAAGGATGTTTGTTCAAAGAAAGTTATGAACTTCCACTAAAAATACACGGTCAAAGAGTACTTTGCATAAACCCCGAAATGTTCAGTTTCAAAGGTTTTACCTGAAACAATTCCATGATGATGAAATAAAATCTCAATAAACATTCTGAAAAAAAGGTCCAGTAAAAAATCTCGAATTTAGAATTGATCCGCAAAACATCTAAAGACTCGGCAAAGAACTGAACAATATAATCCAATCAATTGTTTAAAAACTTATTTTATTATAAAAAAGAGTTATCTTCTAACTTGTTTGATCGAGGGGGTATCGTGGAACTCTCGAATGGTCCCACTGCTCTTGGAGTCTCCCGTAACACGCATGAGTCTCACGACGTTGCGGTCCACGTGACCACTCAAAGGGTAATAATGACCTATGTAGTAGGCATATGTCTATGTGTTAACATAGCAATTGACACGTTTTTGGTGTGTTCTTTTGACATATTGTTAACTGCCATATCCATCAATGTCAAGTCTACCTATCGAGCAACGCTACCCAGCGATCACGAGACTAGGAAAAGATTAACTTGTAAATGGAGGAATCACAATTGTTTCCTTTGAAAACAGCACTGTTTCAGTGAATTCACTGTATCATCCCTCTTGGATTAAAATTCATACATTCGAGTACCTGGAATTGGAGCATTTCAATGCTTCAAATTAAAGCGTTAAACATCTTAAACATCTTTAATCCAATGAATTAAGATCCTTAATTAACGTATTCCATAGAACTGAAATTGAGCTTATACAGGTGGAAATAATTGTTTTTTGAAATCATAATACCATGATGTTAATACCAAAATATTTACTGTCCAATTATTGGTAAGCACGCATTCTTTTGATTGTTTTGTACATGCATCATATGTAAATTATTGAACTGCCCAAAAAAAACACACACAGTGGCTGAATCGTCCTAAATTTTGGAATGAAATAATTGGGTACTCTCCATTGAGAATTCTACTGGTAGCAACTGTGACCCCGTTACGGCGGTCCGAATTCCGATCGAAACCACGAGAATAGGAATATATTGAGGCACCACTGATTCAGGTCCTATCGATTTTACTAGCGCTAAAATATTTCAGTTGTATTGCCATTTGGAAAGACGTTATAGTCCTATTCATGCTTCGAACATCAGCGCAAAACTTATCACGAAGTAGGAACTTCGATTCTAAACTGATTTGTCATTTCTTAAAAATTCCACTGCAGCAATTAAGACTTACACACTCAGTGCGTGAGGCAGCGTTTCACGCAGTATTTTCGTGGGTGAAAGCCGGCACCGCCCTTCGTATCGAAAAATACTATTTTGAACGAGTATGTGGAGTTGAGAATACTTATAGCACTTGTACTGGTATGTACAATTGCCCATTATTTGAGACGTGATCAAGTGACGACTACTATGATGCAATATATGCGAATTTATAGGATTATTAGTATGAAGCTGGTAGTGGGATTACCCAATGCGCAATACCTTTGATGAACTCCACGAGATGAACTCATCTGTGGTGAGGACGTGTCTCTTACCGGGTCGTAACCCCATACCTGTGCATTGCCCCCATGAGATAACAAATTCCCCCATTTTTATACGTGAAAACCCCATTCTTTTTTGGTTTAAGAGGCCATGCGGGCGGTTTACGCCGGGAATCAGGCGGTGAGCCAGTGAAATAAAGTGGAGGCAAAGAGCTTTCACGTGGAATCACAGAGAATCCAGTTACCACCGTCTCTGGACGGGGGAGGAAAAAAGAAGACGGCGATAAAACAGCCGTGGGCATGTGCGTAAAGTTGTTTCGCTTTTATCTACTACTATGTTGTACTTTTTCCCTAGCTCCTCGACGATTTCAATCTTATCTACCTTGGATTCTGTCGGAATAGCGTGCCATAGCGGAATGAGAGTGAGTGAGCCCTTGGTGGGGTGGGAAAAGGGCACTTGCGTGTCGGGGAATTGGGGGGAAAAAAGTGTGATTGCCGACCATAAATTGGGGAAAACACTGGGTTATGCGGAGGGGGGGGGGGGAGGAGGGGTGGAGGAATGATGCTCCCTTTCTCGGGGGAATGAATATTGGTGACCTTTACCGACGACATACGTGGTACAAATAATAATGAATTGTTTAATTTTCTTCAATCATGAGTATTTATAAAGAACGCTTCGAGTATTGGATGAATATGGGAGGGCCGGGGGGGGGGGGGGGTAGAGTTGTCTATCCCTAATTGTCACTGTGTGACATTTTTATAAATACATTTTTTGTGACCCAAAAATGCCGCGATTGTGTCGGTGGAAAAATCTCTTAATCGACAAGAAAAATCGATTGCTTCAAAGCCCCCTTAACGATGTTTTGAACCCTTTAAGTCGGTGCGATTTCGATATTTTTCAATGTTGGCCAGTAATTATAATGAAAGAGTGGCTAAGTATGTTTGTACACATTGAAGGATATCCAATAGTTCTCAGTAATGCTGCTCATTAAGCTTGTTATTGTGCCGTATACACTTTACTCTTGCCTGCACTATGGGTTTGGGAATTTTAATAATTAACGTTGGCAATTAAATAGTATCGGAAAAATTCATCCATAATCAGTATCATCCGCAGTTCAGTAGGGTAGACCGAGGCATGACGGGGTATCTAATAGCATGGGATCCGTACTCCGTCATGCTCCGGTCTACCCTATAAATAAATAACGGATATTCATTAAAGAACAGAGAAGTGACTTATCTTTTTTTGTTTTAATGATTGACCCGATTTCCACCATCACCTTTTTTTTTATTTCAAAAGCATCAGGCAAATATTTTTAATAGATTCGAATTGCCAGAATTTTCCTTGAATACCTGTGAAATCAGAAACACTTCTCCCGATTAAAAAGCTTCATCTCAGGTTGGTAATGGATAATTCGCTTCGCTGATTTTTGAGAGCGTTCACCAGAAGAACGCTAAGTGGAGGCTTCGGAAATCAATTGATGCGAAAGCAATGTGAGAGCGATAAGACTTCTCAAGATTTTTATCCGACGGTCCCCAGTCGAAGCTTGGATGCTTTATACAGATCCGATTAGCAATACAGATAAGATTTTGAGCAATATCGTGTTGATCACATTCCTTTGGAAATTTTCTTGGATTGTCAGCATTCTAATGCATATCTAATAGTAAGTGTGAATTTCGCTTGAGCTATTGGATGAAGATTCACCGTTATATGTAAATTCAAGTTATGTAAACTCTGGTGAGGTATATGTTGGATCTCGCATTTGTTTTTCACAAAATTTCGGCATTTTTGGACCTTAAAGGTCACAATGCTGCGAAATGAAATGAAACTTGTATTCACACCGCGGAAAATTGGAGTGAAATGATCCATGGAATTTAAAATTCTTCCAACTGTGTATCATTAGCCCCAAAAAGGAATTTGAAATAAAATGTGATACGAGGTGGGAATCCTCGTGATAATGAATGAGGTCACACTGGGAGAGTGGAAGGGCCCTGGGCTCATGAGGTCACATGCGTGATTCAATCTCATCCCTCAATTGCAACGTTTTCATTATTTTTTTTTTCTCTCTTTTGCTTTCACACGTGTTTTTCTTGACACCCTGGACAAGCTGAGCGTGCTCGACACGCCAACAGCGCACCGGCTAATGGGTTACCACTCGGTGTTTACTGGAGGACAGGAGATACTGCTAATTGGGCGGTTTCGCTCTGGCAAAATGTAAAATGTCAAATAACGGGTTTAAAATAAAAGTTACAAGTAGTGGAATCAGTATTTTTCTGTCATTTGGTATCTCGACAGTTTGTCCTCTGAGTTTTGGGCAAAAATTGGATCCTTCATACCTCAATTTTTTCGTGAGCCTTTTCTTATTTTCAGGACATTTCTTTCCTTCTCTCTATATTCGTTTATTACTACCCAAAATTGTCTTGCTCTTACTGGCTCTTTGGTTGTAAATTTGAATGCAACTTTTATAATAAATTTCCCGGTATTTTTTACGTTTCATTAGACAGCGCGAGCAGATTCAAAGTCGAGGTTTAAAATTCTGACGGTAAAATGTTGAATTAAGGGAGCAGTTCTTGGTGAGGCGACAAGTTAGCCCGAAACTTTGAAGCTGTATAAGTTCAATCAAGCAACGAAACTTGTGCGGAGGCTCTACCTTTCACTCCGCACCAGTGGGTTTTCCCTAGTCAAGCTATTCTTCACTGTTAAATCGGAGGTTTGGCAAATAGGTAAATACGGGAGGAAAAAAAGGGCAAAGCTGATGGAAAAGTTTTTTCTTTATTTTCCCGAAGGGTCTCTCTGGAGTTCAGAGGGTTGTTGACTAAAAATCACCCCAATTGAACAAGTAAATATGTGCTTTTTTTCTTTAGGAAAACATAGTGTGTAGTCTAAATGAAGATAATACAATAACGCTCCAAACATTTCAAATTAATCTTCACATCACGTTCTGCATGAGGTTTCCTATTTCATTTTTTAACTCACGTGCTTTTGTATCAAGTGAGGTCAGTACCTTTCAGACTATTTTACATCAATTAGTTCAGTAAGAATCACAAAAATCCAGAAGAATCCTTTTATAGACATCTTTTAATAACACCTTCGGGCCTTCTAAATTTCATACAGCGTTGCAATATTTTTCCGATATTCAATTTTAAACCTTGAAACGTGAACATGTGATGAAAGAAGACTTTTTGATTTTCGGGGGTATTGCAATAACATCCCTATATCGGCAATTTAAAAATATGAAAATTGTGCTACCTGTCTGTCAATGGAGTGATTACATGATCAATTATGACCGAATTGAATTGAGTAGGAAAGGTTATATGAAGTAGGGCATACACGGTTGCTGAGATGATATGATTGAAGATTATTCCTTGATTGCTGAAATTTTTGGAACATTGACACTTCAAGTGTCTCTTGACCCTTTTCAGTATTGAAATTAATACTGTGAACTCAGAAGATATTATTCAGTTTCATCTCTACTTTGCAACTTATGTGATGGATCAACTGAAGTTATTACTTCTGATTCACCGTCAGCAATTACACGCGCAAATATTAGCATCTGAGTGATGAGACGGGTTTGACGTCGTGCCGGAGGGCATTGGACTGAAATACATCCGAGCTAAGTGCCTGGAAATCAATTAGAAACCAGAGTGAGTTGGTCCTATGCACTAATTAACCCCACAGTGGTTATCAACCCTTTGAGCACGCATTACGATTCCGGGGGACATTATGTAAACTTGAAAATCAATGGTGTCGACTGAATCGAAGAAGTGAACTTCATTTATTCAATGTATTAAAGTAGCAATTTTTAATTATCGAATTTCATCTTGTTGACATTACATTTGCTCATATGCCTATTTTGCTCGCTTTTTTTCATTTTTCAAAGTTGCTTTTGCTTTACTTGTATTGCTTTCTACTGAGTAAATAATAAAAGCGTACTCTCGACCGAAACACGTTTATAGTTTTTTTTCTATATCCGTCTGTTTCGTCCCACTTCTGTTAAGCATTCCCTCAGAAGGACTACTGGACATATCCATCCATGCGGCTGGGGAGGACTTTCGCCATTTGGGCCGTCGTATTTCCGAACACAGGGTAAACCTCCAGAAACCCCTGTGCTACGATGATTGGTGCCTATGATGGACCTCCTTATTAGTATACCCTCTTCCCCCGCTTGCGTCAGGTTAGGTTCCCGCCCGGCCGTGCGGTCTCATTTTATGGGTAACGCCGATAGCACACACGGAACGTTTCTGCTATCGACCGGAATCCATGAGAAAATATTTCATCAGCTGACCAATTCTCCGGCGGTCGGGCCCGCATAGGACTTTTAAACATACCTACATAGTGGTTCTATAAATAAGACATACAATGGAAAAGGCAATGATAAGAATTCATAATTTTTAGTTCTTCTTACTTCGTGAATGTATGTATGTATGCATCTTAAAATTAAAAACAAGGTGTGTATTGATGTGAAAATGGAATGAAAGGAAGAGGGGAGAGAGAGGGACAGGCAAATTTTCATAATCCATCCTTTTCCCACATTTTCTTTCTTAAAATATCTTTATTAATGTGCCTCAATCTCGAGCCAGCGGCTTTCGACCAATATTTCACACCTCGACATTCTCATTGTTACTAAGTTACAATAAATCTCCATGAGAATCATTCGACGTTGCGACACACACACACCCACACACACACATACATAGGCACACACTCGCGCTTAGCAATTAAATTCGTCCGTTTAATTATTTCCCATATACTCACAGCAATAAATTATTAAATAAAACTTGAAATTTCAACAATTTTTCCCATTTCATTCAGTCAAAATGTTTCCGTATACCGTAAGACACCAATGTTAATATTTTTAGGTACATACATTAGGTCACTAGTCACTTATTCGCTACATATAGGTACCTATGTGTCTTCACAATGCTCATATATATTTTTTTTACTCATTTCTCATTGAACATTTGAGGTAATCCAGGGATTACGTTTGATCTTAGCGTTAATGATTGTTCTCCATTTTTTGTTATTTTAATGTTTCGATGTCAGTGGAAAAATTGCAAAATTATATAAATTTAGTCTTTGAGTCTTTCATTATTTCCACTATTATTTGTTTTTGCATGGAATTTTGGATTTTAGTACTGATAAATGGGATCATTCAAATATAGTTTATATTAAAATGGACGCAACGAGTATGTTTATCTCACCGTAGGTCGGATTTTCTTTACATTTTGCAATAACTATTACCCGATTCACCATCAAAATCTAGAAATGAAAAATTCATGTTGCTCCTGACTGGGGGGATCACAGCAATTATGTCTCAATTTTTTTATGATGCAAAGAAGTCAAGGGAAAAATTTAAACAGGCGTTACAGAAAGTGAACACGGGTGGATAAAAGTGTTTATTGAATACAGGGCATTCCATGTCACCTCGGCCCCCCAATTTTTAGAGTTTTGTAGACTCAAAGTGACACATTCAGAATCTAGTAACTAACCCTGGGATAGCGCGTTGGTCTAACACTCTTGACAAAAACTTGAATTTTCCAAAACCCAATTCCCCCAAAACCGATTTTGAAGTATTACCACTTTTTTTAGTATTTAAATTCCTCAAATTCAATGTTTCATAGAAGGTTCAGTGGACAATTCAACAATTTTTTTTCACGACATGCTAATCGAACTCCTGAGCGGCCGATTCAATATGGAGTGCTACAAGTCACTCCCATGGATGGGCACAATCCATTCCGGAGTCCTTCAAATGGAAGTTTTCTTTTCTATTTTTGGACAATAACTCGATCTGATCCAAACCCATAAATTTTACTACTTCACCACTGGCTTGTTAATGAATCTAGGTGACAAATGTGCGCATATTTCATTTCTTTTCTCCTTTAATTAACGATAATCAATAGATTTCATAACACCATCACGGTAAAATAAACGCAATTTGAATATAAAAAATGACAGCTAACGGTAGTCTATTGATCAATTGATGCAATGGACCTCGTCACCGACAATCAAATAACTTTCGAGGCATTGTCAATCAGTTGCGCACCTCGATTATCACTAACGATACGTCAAACTCATATTTGATTATTTACAATAAATCCTCAATGCTCATTCAACATCATCACCATAATAATTTATATATATCTATATATTTATTATGTACAAAATACCGTATTAACTAACAAAAACAACTTAACTTACACAACTTGCGCAATTGTGCATATATAACTAATAGTTCCTTTGGTTTTCACTGAAAAAACGGACTGTGCTGGGAAGCTTGGTCATTTTTTTCTTGGTTTGTGTATTTGTGAAGTAATTCAGTATCGATGTGATCCATTGAGGAAATTTTATGGGACGGTAAAACAATTAAGGTAGTTTCTCAGTGAAATTTGTGACAAGGTCATTGAGCAATGTAATTCTGAATACTGTCCTTTTTGATTTTGTATATCTTTATACCAATGAATTTGGTATTCCATCAAAATTGAAAGTCTTGGGTTAGTTAAGAATGCAAAGTTAACTAATTAATACTCAGCGTTGTTTTCGTAAGATGCAACTGATTGGTCCTACAGTCGACGACAAATTCTTATATCGAGGCATACGTTAAGTGTTATGCACGCCCGAGGATGAGGTCTTGTAATGTCTTAATTCAGGGCACGTATCCCTCGAATTAAGGCCATCAAACGCTTCAATTTACAAAGGACTTTGTACGCCTTAACTCGAGGTGTTCATACGCGCTAACGTGAAGCCGCTTCACGGTCAATGAGTGGCTTAAACATTAGGGCGCCGCGACAGCTCAAATTGAAGCATCTGAAGTACCTACTTTGAGACGTTTCGGGCATCAATAGAAGATTTTGGTTTTCAATATGTAAGGAGCACATTCAGGTCTAGAAGACCTTGTTAACTCGAGATACAGTAAGCGACTCGCTGGTCCCTATCCTAAGTAAAATGATGAAATAGGCTAAGTGGACTTATCTCCAGGTTGGATTCTTCATGAACAGCTCAAAACTTGGAGATATCGGACAAATTCCATAAGAAGCTTTGTTTGTATGAAAAAAAGGAGATGTTCACGAAAAACCTAGAGATTAATGTACATACCCGTTTTATCCTTTCACTACAAACATTTAAATTAGTTGCTGAGAATCTGTATTGGACACATATACTATTAAAAATTCACAACGTCGATGAGTCGTTTAGAAATGCTTGGGAATTTTCAACTGCCACCGCCATATAAATCTCTGCCATATGTGAGGTTGAAAATTAAACTAACGTTAGAATTAGTTTTTTTTTCCTTTACAGATACATCTTTTGGAAAAATGGCGCACCCAAAATCCTGCAAATTTAACAACCGCTTGGCAATGGTCGCAGCGATAGCAGAATTCCATATCTTTAAAACGTTGTGAAAATTTTCATATATTTTTGCTGAGAAAGCACCATAAGAGTTTGATTGAAATTCAACAAAAACTCAACTTGTTTGTAATTGTGAAATCCTTTTTATCAAATATGTTTGAATGTAATAGATATTTCTATAGAATTTGAGGAGCTGAGGCTCGTAAACAGTTCGCTATAATTGGTCAATTGATCACTTCGCTACTAAAATTCTTCGGGAATCATTTAAATTAATTAATCCCAATTCACCCTGTGAGTATTCCTCGTTAATCAATTAATTTGATTAATTTTAGCGAAATAACGAGGAAAGTGGACTTGAACACTAGGCAGCTTTCACTCTATTCCATCATAGTTTCTTTCGATTATTTGTTTTATCAGTAGACCGTTTGTCCCTTCTTAAGGATGTAATGGTAATTGTGAACAAATAGTTTTTGTTTATTATCTATAGTATAATTTCAGACTGAATCATTATGAATGGACTCGTATGGAGCAGTTGATTAACGTGGCTTACACTCCCTCAAAATCTCAATGAAATTGGAAAATAAAATGACAATTATGGCAAATAATGTTTTGTATGCGAGGAGCGTGGGACAAATAGGGTAGCGAAGTGAATAATCAAGTTCGGTATTTCATTTTGCGATATTAGATTAGTTTTTTCATTAAATAATGCTATATGGTGAAGGCTATAGTAAAAAGAATTGATAATTTTAGGATGATAAAACAAGAAAACATAATAACATGGCATTTTTAGCAAATGTGTTTTTTTTATATCAATGGGTTTGCAGTGTGGAGGAAAAACAAGCCTCAAATATTTGAGAAGTTTTATCTACCAACAGAGTTGACAATATATAAAAGCGAGTTTATGTTTGCCGTTATTGGCTTGATTGAATGCCACCGGAGCATGGATTGCCCAGGGCAATCGCAACGTTACACCAATTACATGCTGAAATTTTGTTCGATGATTTCCGTACCAGTAAAAAAGTGTGTTAGATTTTTTATGATCTTGACAAAGCATCCATTACATCCTTAAGTCTGATGACTCCGCAAAATTCCCCCCCCCCCATTTTTCTTCACAAGAATTTTTTTTCGTGAAAAAAAAACCCGAGGCGAGGGAGATAAACCGATACCTCTGATGGGTATAGATGTTATATTGATTTTTCTAATTATAAACGTTTGACGAACTCTGGTGTATAGTTTAGTGGGCGCTCGGGGTTTTTCATCGTTAATTAATTACCTGTGGTGAAAATACACTCCTCTATGTATCAGGGACGATCCTCATCGCTGTCTTTCGCGGGCTTTCAAGCATCCGGCAGACTTTGCAGTATTTACAGATTCAAAAAAAAATCCCCTCGGAGATGATTAATTACTTCTTTGGTTCTCTCGTCTCCAAGATAAAATAGAAACGAAAAGAATGAATTGGCACAAGTGTTAATTCAGGTTTTCTTGAGGAGCAAGAGAAAAAAAATCCCTCAATACTCACGATTTTGGATGTCAGCATTAATATTATCATAGAAATTAATGATCATTTAGGGTGATTAATGGGCTCTTTTAGAATTAAGAAAAAAGTAGCTTATCGTGAAGATTCAAGGATTTTTTTTCCAATAATTCGCATGGAAAACAATATATATGCGAATACATATGTAAGATACATGTGAAGACGCGTGATTTATACCACGTATATTTAGCAAAAGATATAATATGAGACATTCCACAAAGCATCTTGCCTCCACTTTTCTAATGCTCTATTTGGTATTTACCATTAATGAAGATCAACAAAACAAATGTGGTGCTGAAAATTTTGGAAATAAATTTATTCCGACGACTATGATAGCTTGACAAAGGATTCCGGGAGTATTGCTATCCACGGAGGGGGGTGCGGCGCCCTCGGAGGTTCTCCATGGACAGCTCTCCCCCGTAGGCCCCTCAATCCAGCGTGAATAGTACATTTGGGGGAGGGTGCCGTCAGATGCCGCGGAGCTGACGGCACACATGACTGGAGTGGTCCCAATTTAACTTAGGGTGTCGATGAAAATCCTAATTTATTCATCAAAAAATATCCTTGCTTCGACTATGCATTGTTTTAGGAAAAAATTTAGCGAAACACACTGTTCATTGATATTTGTTAATTATGAGGATAGCGCCCTTTCAGAAGAAAAATTGGCTAATCTCAAGGTCATGAAAGTACATAGTAAAAATGAAGAGAACTGAAAAATGAGGGCCGGACTGTTTTACAGGTTTTTCTGGAGTGTCTCATATGCGAGATATATGTGAACGATATGCGTGCACATATGTAGGACTAGATGGAGAGAGAAGTTGGATAAAAAATTACCTTTCCGTTTGACAAAGCTGTGGCCACTCTCTACTCGAATATATTTGCGCATATATTTTCCTTTCCATGGCGAAATTATATTTCAATTGTGATTGTATTTTGGACTTTAGATGCAGGCCTCAATGTGCACATTAGTCATTTCACTCGTGCGCAATTGATTATTAACGTGTAACTCCGATGAGGCATTACTATGCACAAGATCCTGTTTTCTGTGCACTTGCCGCAGGTCACGAACTGGCGCAAGTGCTGCACAACAACTCTCCAGTGTTTTACTGAACGCAGCGCGAAATTCACGGTTGAAGTATGCGTATATCAGGGGATTGAGAGCGCTGTTGAAGTAGCCTACCCAAAAAACAGCTCCAACTACAATTGCACTACTCTCGCAGGTGTCACAGAGGGATGTCGTGAGGTACCTGTCACCAGAAAACAGAAAGAAAATTCATCTTCAACTTTGTACTGTGATAAATGGTGAATGAGCTCGGTGATGAAAGAGTTTAGTTTGGATCGTACAAATAGATTTTCTTTTACAAAACATGTTTGGAAAGAAATATAACATGACATAATGAATTGCAATAAATGTCTTCCTTCACACTGAATATTATTTAATTTTTGTTCATCAAACAACTTTTATCCGAGAGAGATTATCCCTTATGACCTAACAGTTGAGAGTAATTAACATTCAATTGTAATTAGTATCTGGATTTGCACGTCGTTGTTTCCAATATGTAGATAATTTGCTACGAGCTAATGAATGCCCAGCATCAACTCCAAATTCCGGGCTGCAACAGTAGCGCACATCACAAATTCTTGAAATACTAAATTTTTCTCAATATTTTATCATTGAAATAAAAATTGCATTTCTCCAATTGTACAGATCGAAAATGACTCTCTTATCACAACTCGTATTTCCCATTGGCAGTTGTTACATAATGACGCCTGTCGTATATGTTGTGAAGTGTGCTCGAAGAAATATGAAGCTAAAATCGTCGGGCAACTCAAACTGGGTAAAAATGAATTCACATCGAGCAAATCCCACTGACTCCATAAAGTGGGTCATGTTTATACTTGAAGTATCGCTTTATTCACCCCATTTCCCTATTTTTGTTATTTCTTTTCTCGGGAGAATGGCCCAGCTGGCGTTTTGCATGTGCGTCCTTACGTTAGCCACAATTTTCTCATCTGTGTTTTGAGACCTCGCTTTTTCGATATTGGATCTCTCTGCGCTGGACCCTGGGGAAGAATATATCCGTAGGACGGACCTTTACTCCCTACAACGATATTTTTTCTCCTTTATACACACCTCCTTTTTGGCTGCAAGCGTTTTTGTACTAAGAAATTTTCTTGAAAATTTATGACTAGATGAAATATTAGAGGAGTACATTATAGCTTGCCATACTGCGCATTCAACAAAGTGACTCATATTCCTCTTTTTATTTCACAATAACAATTTATTGGTTGGATAATGTGGCGCTATTTGGGAACCAATGACTGCCCAATGTATATGTAAGGTCGTATGCACATGTGCTTTCTGATAGGCGAAAAGATACAATTCATTAGGCGATATTGCCTCTATTTGTCCTTCCAACTTCTTGTTCACTGTAGGACTATTCTATTGCAATTTAATCCGTTCTCTATACCTAACAAAAATTCACTAGGTACTGGAAGATAGTACGTTCTTCACAGTGTACAAAAAGCGCCGGCCTGCTAATCTCGTCTAGAACAACCTTCTGAATAATAGACGTCTCAATGATTAATCTGATTTGTTTGTACTCGAAAAAATTGTTCTGAGACAGATGCCAAAACAACTGCAAAACGTCTCGAGCTTTCCATGTTTTTCAACTTCTTCAACTACACCTTAATTATTCTCGAAATGAAAACACTAATTCCGTGAATGAGAATTGCGCGACAATATGACTTGACACTTTGCAATCGGGTTTGTTACAATCTCGTTATTATTTTCACATGTTACGTGATAATTAAATAGTTAGGCGTACACTAGTTTGTGAGTTTGATTAATCCACTTTGCCATGTCGCTACGTTGTTATAATCACCTCGACGCAATCCCAGTGTTTATGACCTCACTGATGTTCAAAGGATACCAAAATATTCCCCGATAATTACTCAGTTGACCTTATGCCTGTGTTTAATTATATGTTGAAGAAAAATGCATCAGTACCTACATTGTACTGTCGATATTAAATGTTTATCACGGTCTACCCATGCCATGCTAATGCAATTGTACCAGCCACATCCTATTCGGCGTACACAGAATCAATTAATTTACAATTTTATTTTCTTCTGATCCATCTATTTCATCAGAAGGGTTTTTTTGGGGTGCAATCAATTTCAGTAATAAAGCTCGAGAAAATAGTCTCGATACACTAAACTCTATTCAATTTCTTCTTTGTATTCTTGTGAGCAAACTCTTCTCCTAATTGCCACTGGAAGATCGATAGAAAACGTGTGTGAGAGAGCCGGGGTCATCCGTCTTGCAATCCGTCTTAATTAGAAGAGATAAGAGATGAAGAGTGAGGCACGGATACGTATAACAAAAGGGACTGTAGCCAATTTCGATCAGGCTAAGCACTCAGTGAATGTTTCCTCTCTCCATCAATGGTTTATTTCACTCTTCGGGTACTAAGAGATAGTTCTGGACTATTGTGAAGTGACATTTGGATGCAAGTGGAAACATTTCATGAATCGAGATCCCCGCCCCGTCTACTTGGCGACAACTCTTGCTTTGATAAGTTTTCCGATAATTCGCGGTGCTTTGCCCATTTGTGAAATGGAAAAGGTGTGCAATTGAAAGGAGGAAAGAGAGACAGAGAGAGAGAGAGAGAGAGGGAAATGGAAAATGAGAAATATGTGATGCAATTAACATCCTGTAATATCGCCGAATGAAACAAAATATCGCATTCGGAAATATACGCTATTGGGAACGCGTGAGCATGATATTTTAGGCGTTCATTTAACTTGCCGAATCTCGGAAAGTTATTGTAATGACCCCGAGATCGCAGAGTTTTTTTACCGTCTGCGGCTAGAGTTTTAAGTATTGCGAAATGATCCCCACGATGTCTGTGCGTGGATGTCTATATGAACGAGGTTAAATTGTGATTCTGAATGGCGAACGAACGAATGACAGGGTTGAAGGCATTAAGGTCGGAAACGAAGTGTTCCCTTGTAACTCGAAGATGATCAAATTTTGGATGAAATCGGTTCTTCATATATATTTTTTAAAGCGATTCTCATTGTTTATAACGCTCTATTGCCTGAACGCTTACAGATGTTCGGAAGGGTGCAACTCGACCAGTTGCACTGCTGGTGTTGGTGTCGCTCCTGCAATGGACATGTTTCTCTCATCGTGTATGTGTGGGTGTGTGTATAAATTGGGAATTGGCAAGTTTTCGGTGTGATCCTCATGGCGACAATTTTCTGATTGAAAAAATAATGTATAGTAACGATTTTTAAGGTTTCTGAAAATCATGAATTTCTTCAGAAATTACTACTGAGAATGTTTTCCCTGAGGTTACCGATTTGGGCGTATAAAAGAATACTTTTCGTAGCTACTTATGAACTTACTATGCATTTATGCGATCCACTACCTGTTTACGGATCTCCTTCGCTTTTACAATTCCAGACTTTCTGATTTAAATTTCAAATTCCCTGAACTTTTAATGCAAAATGAAAAATATTAATGCCTGAAGTGAAAATGAAAAGGATTTTGTAAATCATATGTGAAAAGGACGGCGGACTAGATTTATTATGAACGTCCCCAGAAAAGGTGATATTGACAAGGAAATTATCGAATTGGTTGTCTTTCAAGGATGCGAGTAGACATGAATGCCCAATGGAAAAAAGTAGTTCTCATTGATAAGGAATGATCCGATGGAGTTGTTCAATCCAAGTATTTGGGTCGAGGGAATGGGTTGAGTCTCATTGGCTAGGAAGTGGAGAAGGTCAAGGGTTGACAGAGCCAAGGCATGTGGAGAATAGTATTGGCTATGATGGTGAACTCCCACCTAAAGTGGAAAATAAAGTTTGCGGATAAAAATGGGGAATATAACGGTGAACAATGTCAGGGCAAAGTTTAGCCGCAGGATTTTTCTTTAGTGTTGTAAATAATTTTGTCTCGGAAAAGTTTTTTTATGGGATTCCTTGCCACCGGCGCATGTGACGTGACAGAAGTTTACGAGGGGGGGGGGGGGGGGACAAGTCTGTGCTTGGTTTCGTTTAGCTTGGAGGAGATGAGATGAATCGGATGAATCAGACGAAAAAACATTGGAATTTCAAATACTGACCCAGATGTATCTGTCATACTAGAACGAATTATGATTTCCAGAGTTATCGATTTCGATGGGAATAGCGAGCATAAAAATATCTTAAATTTTTTCATTTAATCGTGCTTCGTGCTGTACCAAAATGAAATTAAATGAAATTTTTTGAACGAAAAGGGCCCACAATGTATACCATAAGCCATACTTGTATTTTTAATGCAAAAAGTGTATTACTTATTCGAATTATACTGCTAAAATAGTTGAACGCTCCGAGAGAATGCAAAACTTCTATACTTCGCTGACTGGTATTTAATTAAGTTTATATAATGGCACGTTTAAATTTTGGTGAACCTTTTTAATTGATTAATTCTGCCATATTTATTGAACAATAATTGAGTGATTGAGCCCAGAACCGATGGATTGTGATGAAAAATTGATCATGAGATACTGTGAAATGTAGACCGCAGGTTGAATGTAGGTCTACACGTTTCAAGATTGCACTTGACACACAGCCGTCGGTGGTTTGTATCGAATCTCGTGGTGCATGGGCCTGGAAGCTCAAGATTACTTCTAGCACTACTCGAATTGCGGGAGACTATCGACCACCCCTCGCCCTTCTTTTTCCCCAGTTGCATCAATCTGACAGACTCTTGGGAGTCCATCTCAATGTATCTAGTGTCCTCTCGAGTGCTTGTTAATATTCCATTCAATATTATTTTTACCGCAAATCACACCAAAACACAAGTTCATTTCATTCAAATACGTTGTGAAGTTGTTGATATCTTATTGGACTCATCGCGAAAAATCAATGCTACGGTTGTGTAATCTTTTTCCGTTTTGTCATCACCAAAAGGGTTTTCAAGTATTTTTGGAGAGCTGTGTATCTGTCTTTCTTCTTACTCTTTCCCTATTCGCATTCATCCACCCCAAACTGCCACGAGACCTTCTTTGTGGGTAATACCGCGGCGAGTGCCCACCCAATTGCACTAGAGCCGACTTTCCCCGTTCAAGCTATCATATTTTCTAATCAAAGAGCCCCGAAAAGCTTTCTCAAATGATAGTGGTCGTATATTTTCCGAGGTTTCCTTAAAAACAAATGTCATATTGTGAGAGAATTCTATTTGATTTTCGATGAACCGAGACTAAGGGGTGTTGTTCATGCGAGCTAGCTATTAACAAATGCGGGGGCTCTGAGAATCTTATTAAAAAAAACGTTGAACCCCATAACTAGATATACGCGGAGCCTTTTATCAGTTGCTATAATGGTCTGAGTCGAATCGTTTTTTGTGGCCCCTTTTTTTTGTGAATGGAGCGAGCGTTGACATCGGATATTATTGGCGAGGGGTGAAACAACAATTGGCGTGTTTTTTTGTTGACGCACGGAAATTGGCGAATGTGGGAGGGGAATGACGGATTACCAGAGGAAGAACGGCAACCAGCACGTCAGAAATGCGGACATGATGATGCCAAGTGTTCTGGCAGCTTTTCTCTCTCGTTTCATCTTGCTGCTACTTGTGATTTGCGGCTCCTCTGGCGGAGGCTCTGGTGGTGACTGCTCAGGCGGCGGGAGACCCGCTAAACCCGCTGATATGCCGTTGAGTTGGAGATGCTTGTTTAGCAGCGCAGCTGCTACTTTACTTCTAGAACAAAAATTATTTGGTTCTGATTATTTTGGCCAACCTAGGAGTGCGACACTGGCCTATGAGTTTAATCAGAATAGGTGGTAACTGCATTTTTCATGGGCACCACTCATGTCAAAGTAGTGCATTCGAATGTCCTAACTCCGGTATTTGGATCCCGCCCATATCCCGTTTCGATTCAGTTCTCTATAATTTACGGTCATGCGGTTTTCAAGGTCGCAACCTTTTTCGTAGATTTTGAAAATAGGTTATTTCAGTAATGCTATTTTTTTTCATATTTCATGGAACATTTTGTTTCTAGGAAAAGTGCCTCCTTAACTCGACAATTGTTGGCCGTTATTTGTCCCGAAGGCCGGTGTCATTTATTACCGTGCCATTAGAGCTGTACCTCAGAATTACCGTTGCAAAGTTCATATTAACCCTGACATTGCGTTGTGTGGCTTCTAAATAATCGAAAATGAGGCCGTCCCCTGGCCTACGTTCAATGGAAAGCCCAGTAGTAGTTGCCGCGCTTAGGTCGGACTTTAGCCTTTACCTGGCATTCTAACTGGTATTTCCAGTGCAGATAGAGCTCGCCTCATCAATACTTTGCCATCGATCCCATCCCAGAATAAAGCCGCGGATTTGAGTTAAATATCGGCACAGTGACCGGAACTACGTATTTGGGTGACCAACTGGCTTAAGAAATTCAAGTTTGTGGGAAATTATTTTTTTTGCATGGCCATGGCATTTATCATTGAGGTATTTCTTGGACAATATGGTCGTATCAAGAAGGGTTAATGGGGTGCGTGCACTACATTATGTGTATCTGATGGTGATTGCAGACATTTCAGTTTTCATTGCCAATGAAACATTTGTTGTGTAAAAATTTTCTTGTAAACCCAATTTCCATATGGAAATATTAAACGCAGAAACTCCTCTCCATTTAGCGTGTTTTGGCCGTTGCTGGCACAACACAGGCGCGCAACCTGTGTACATATGCTCACAGATGCACACGTGTTTGGCCGCACAACACCGTATTTTAGTGAAACCTAACCCGTTGATCTTATTTGTCTACGGCCTAAAAAAATAAAATAACCAAAAGAGTAAATTACCAGTTGCAATTCCCACTTGTAATTTCCCGCTTTCGAGCTATTTTTTTGCAGGATGTTGAAACCGTCGGTTACTGCACTGGACCGAAACACTAATTAACCATTTTTGTGTTTCCCAAAATTTCATGACAACTCCTGATTAATCAAGTTGAGAACGCAGTAAAGTAAGGTCAATCGCAATGGGAATCAGATTGATTGATCACTGTGTTAGGTACTCTATTTAGGCAAGTTATAGTACGTTATTTTGAGTGGCTTCTTGCCCAGGAATATGTCGTAAAAATTGCAGATCAATTTTGATACCTCTATGTTTAAATTTTATTCTGCTAGCGGCGAAATTGCTCTAGCTTTATGGCACAAATGTTGGCACGTAGTAAATTTTATTTTTTAAAGAATACTACACCATCTGAGCTATGGTCTTAGCTCACTTGTTCATGAGATATATCTATATATATATATATAAATCACTGGACACAGTGGTGTTCAGTAAATTTTAGCTTGACAGAGCACTAACTTTTATTAAGGAGCGGGTGTAAACTACACAAATTGGGATTAATTTTATTCCAATGGGGCAAAAGAAAGTGTCAATCTCACTGACCATTTGAATGGAGGGGTAATTTTTATCAAAATTTCCTCTCCGTGCACGCAATTCGCCGCAAAATCTCGGATTTACTCAACGTAATTTTGTCCGCTTGACGAAAATAGGGACGATCGTCAGATTGGAAAAGAAAATATGGTTAGAAGTTATGATTCAATTCGTTGACTGAACATCGGATATGTTGGGCTTGATATTTAAATGAAATCGTTGCTTCTGCATAGACCAGGCATCGCATACGACAAGTGGATGAAGTGAACATTACCATATGCAACAATACAGGTGCACATCTTCCAGGTGGCATTAATTTTAAATGCAATTATTGGAAAATTTCTATTTCTGTTCGCATAACAGTTCCACTGAATTGGCGAAAATTTTATACAACCCAGGGGCTCAATAATTATTGGCTTCGAGGAAATGAAGGTAACGAGCAAGTTTCCTGGGTAAATATCGCATTTATCATTAAGAAAACGGCAAATGTACACTGCCGAGGTGGGTCTTGCATTTTATGCTGAGAATGGCCTCACTGAATATTTCATACCAACACCTCTAGCCCTGGACTTTTCTCCAAAGCCTGTCTCTGGGCTTTTGCACCACTCTGACAGGATATTAACAAAAAACACCAGTTTTTTTTTCAAATATCTCGGAAACAAAGGGTTTAAAGGAAACATCAAAGCAACCCTGTTTTTTTTCCTTCCGCAAAAATTCTCGACAAAATGTCCTCTGATGTTTCATGCGAGCACTCCGTGTAACCCAGATGTTTCCGATAATTTGAAAATTGATTTTGCGGCGTTCCGTCCATTCACCAATTTTCAATGGGAAAACAATATTTTTTTTTTTTTTCGATAAAAAGAAGTATTTTTCAAGAATCGGAGACATTCCAGGTGATATTGGATGAGCGCTGTGAGGGGATCTTCCGCATTGCTTGAAAACTTTAGCAGAGGCGTATGTGGGCGTCCACGTGAAAATGGGCCACTTTGACGATATTGATATATGAATAGCTTGGCAATTTCGATGAGATTTTTCAGATTTTCATCCTCACCAATTAATCCAATCAACTCAACTTAATCCAATAAATCGAATTAACTTTAGTGTAAATGGGAGACGGGAGAGCCGTGAAATTTTTTAGGCTCTTTCTGGGTAAAGTGGACGTTGAAGAATAAAAAAATTAATTTTTGTTGTGTTTTGAGTGAAGTAAAATCCAAAAGTACGTGCTATAAATTGCAAGGGTAGCTTGTATGAAAAAAATTCATAACAATCCGATAGATTCTGTCCATAAATATAATGGTTTCTGGGGTAATTTGAGGAGTGTTCGAGTTCAGTTGGTGTCAATTTGAATGAATACTTTCGTGAATGGGGTTCCCTCAGTTGCACCCAAAATCGTCGATAAAGTGGAAAATTAGCCAAACAATTAGCTAGTTTAATTTTCCGCTCTGGACCTACTATAGGTGAAATCATTGGACCAATGTTTTTCGGACTAATTTGAGCGCGGTAAAAAAGGCGGTGAGTGAATTTATTTCGGAATTGATACTGTGGTTTTTCCTCGATTGTGTGTTTTCTTGGTATTATTGAATTACTGAATTAGTGCGAATTGGGAGGGGGGAGGGGTGGCGGTGGTGACCGCATCCGCGAAATTGCCCAGCTGAATGAATATCGGTGCGATTAAATGGAGCCGATATATGTGTCAATGGATTTTACCAATGACCGAATAAATTAAAATGCCGATAAGGCTCAGTGTTTTGCTCCCTTTATTGATATCGCTTGTCGTAGTGTGGTATGTTTTGTCATTTTTATTTTGTTTGCTTTGTTCTTTTTTTTTTGTTTCTCTGCTGTCAGATAAATTTGGCTTTTTTCATTCTCGCCCGTCGATTTCGCACGGCCTGGATAAATGCCAGGATGGTTTTCCATTTGAGGGGCATATACCTAGTTTTAACATTTGTCTTCGGCGCAAGTATAATTCTCCGGAGAAATGCCGACTGTGTATTGGCAAAATTGGCGCGATATTTGATGGGAGCTATGAGATAACCCGATGGGCAAACGCATTCTCGGGCTCCGCCGTTGATTAAACCCATTCTTCTTACCGTCCAATAGATGATAACCTAATTTGAGAACCGCTGTTGAGGCGCATTTCATCGCTTAAATTTATGGAAAAGTCCAGATTTAGTGGAAATATTTTTTACGATGATGTCACTCGGCAAAAACGCTTTAATAAAAAATCAAGAATTCCGTATGGTTTATTACCATTATTACTTGAATAATCAGCGCACTGCGCAAAAAAAATTAATAAACGAGAAACAAGTTTAAGGAAATGATCCAATAAAATAATTGGTGGTAAAAAACAAAATATGTAAGGAAGAGAATATCCTTTTGGATTTTTTCCTCGATATGGGCAGTTTGAAAACTTTGGATTAATCACATTTTGATGTATTGATTCAACTGTTTTTTGTTTTCGGAGTAATGGGAAAAAGGTCTGGATTTCAATCAAACTGAAAGTGATCGATAAAGTTGATTGAATCAAGAAAAGTGTTTTTTTTTGCCATGCAGAGATTTCCGAGAGTTATTTGGTTTCATTCTATGGAAAATCTCCGAGTTTGACGTTTTCACTTGATATTTTAGTGTGATCCCGGAACTGCGATTTCGCTCATAAAATTTCCAGGAAAATTCATGGAAATATCATTTCACGCTTATCGTAGTAGTACACGGAGTGGAAAATTTAGCGGACCAGAAAATCATGGTAATGCCAAAAAATTTGTTATTTTTTTGGAAGTAAATTTTTGCTTCTTTTTAACGTCAGTAAGATTGAGGTAGGTGGAGTTTCTACTAATGACTAAAATGGTTCAGGAAATTTAGTTTACCCCAATTGTTAAAATTATGGATTCACATATTTAAGGTGTATACAATAATGTTTGAAGAGTCCCGCTGGGCAAAAAAATCTACTCACCTCTAAACTACATGAAGACGTTGCGATTCTGACCTGAATAACGTGAGCCGTGTCGACTACGTCATACATACATACCCACATACGTGCGCACGTACCGATATCATTTCAAGATTTGTTGTAGAACATTTTCGTAGAAAAGTACTAAATAATCCATAATCCATTCTTCCGCATTCATGATTATTATAATAATTTATGCAATCGGTAAGTGTTGCGTATGCTGTTTTATCGGCCGTGCACTGATAGAAAAAATCTCTGACGCGAAGAATCCATTCTCTTGAGACAGGAGATTTTCTTTGCAAAAGCCAAATTCTCCAATTTGCCGGGAAATCCTCCCCATGAGGATGTTCGAATGAGTTCCGAATGTTACTAGAACTTTACATTAGGCAATAAATACATCATATATCGACATGTGCTAAGTTTATACAGACAAAAGTGAAAATTTAAGTTAATAACAAAAATATAATTTTAGAAAGAAACATTCAATAAACTGATATGTAACTATACTCATTCTCAAATATCTAACCATTGTAAAGCATAAGAATTATAATAGACGGCATGAGGTACAAATGCCGCTCCGATTTGAGCATTCGAAAGCAATTCTCTTGTCTCAAGAGAATGGATGTTTCATGTCAGAGATTTTTTCTATCAGTGTGGATAGACCGCTTCCGGTTCCTCACGCACCGATTTTCTCGAGGACTCAGTTTGCCACCGCTCTAGAGTTAACACGTGTTGTGAAAACCCTTTCAGTATTTTTCCCAGTCTCTTTCACCATGATTTAACTTTAGCCCAGAAATCATCGGATTGTTAATCCGCCCAGAAGATTAACAATAGTCATATATTGTTAATCTACTCAGAAAGTTTCAGTGACTAATTTGTAATTAGTTATTGCCCAGTGTTTTACGATAGACGCCAACCGTTTTATTGTAAAAGTTATTGACTTCACTTTGTTAATTAGTGTAATAATATAGTGAAAAATCACCCAGAAAAGCACGCATGTGTTTCGTCATTTTTTCTCATAGTTAACTTCCCGAAACGGCAGTTAACTATGGGAAGAATAAATTGCCTCAAACTATCTCTCTCACACTCACGGGTAAAATTATACCCGAATTTTAAATGTACAGTCCACTCGCTCAAGGCCACCGAATTAACCAGTAAGTTTAAAATAAATACATGGAAAAGTGGATAAAATCGTTCGTCTCTGCTGTAAGATTTGTTTCCCTTTAGATTTCCGCATAAATCCAGGGGATTTGTGGTAGGACAGAATGCAGGAGGAAATAATGCCCCCAGGGAGTTGAGTTCACTCCGGAAAGAATCCAAATCAATTAATCCAGAATCTCGGGAGGACTAATGAAAACCCAGTTTACATACCGTTGTACCAAGCTTGGGCATTAAACACTGGATAGTCGGGCGCTCTGAAATCCCATATTGCCTTGGTGGTCATCCGCATGGACCGCAAGGCAGTACATCCCTTATACTCCCATTGTAATTCACTCGGTACTACCTTTGGCTTTGTAACCCATAGGTACTAGGAGGCTTGCATGCCTGGCTTTTCGGCAATTTCAACAGCTACGCAGCTACTCCCCACGCTTTTTGTTTAATTTCCCCTTGGAACGGTATTCTACAGGGAAAAATGTTCATTAACAACTACATGCAACAGATACTATGAGGTACAATATGTAGATTTTTCATTTCCCAATTCTAGGAGGAAGTTATTATAATAAACTTGGTAACCATGAAGTTTTCAAGGTTTTCACAGATTTGAAAGTTCTGAAAACATTGCACTGCCGTCTTGTGGTTCCTGATATTGAGGATTCCACCATTGTTGGGTGACCTTCGTGTAGAAATCGCCACAATTGTTTCGGATTTGTCTGATGGGTGGGAGGTTCTACATAGAGTAGCTGCCGGTACCGACATAGGTTTTCTGTAAATTCGTATGTCCTATCATACGAAACAGAGCCAATCAGAGCAGGTTATGTGACAGCTGTCCACAAAAGTTATGAGCCATTCATTTTACGGATAGTTTTTTGACCATATGCGCTCGGATTGGTCAGGAGGCGCTCCGACGATATGAAACCCCAGTTTACATCGTAATAATACGCTCTCAAATCTATGATAAAATGCATATGATAAAGCCCCCCCCCCGCTCTTCTTAAAAAAGTGCAGATTAAGAATATAAAGTCAAGGTCATAGTTCGGCCCAAGCTCGAAGCCAACATTGCCGAGCTTCGGGGTCGAGATAGGTCGATTTTAGTGCCGAGGCTTGGATGATAACACCGGTGCAATGCTCACTATCAATCGTGGCCCAATGCTCGCTAACAATCGTGGCCCAATGTAAAATTACGTTAATGGCCAATTATTTAATTTAAATTCATGATAAAAACAACTTATTCATGCTTGTTTTTATCTTTAGTCTGCATAATCATAGCTTGAGTCTCATCCCCAACTCGCAAAAAAGAAACTGCCTCGACGGGAATCGATCCCATGTTCCTCCAATCTCTAATCTCACACTACTAATATACACTACTACTACTAATGATTCCCTATATACACTAAGCCGTTTAATTTTTTAATTATGACATTTTATACATTAATTCACTTAATTGATGGATTTTTTTTTATTATTCAATTAATTGATTTAACATAACAATGCGTCTCTGATGGAGCCCTTGCTGCGAGCCTTGGCCACTCGTTGGCGCAACTCTTGTGGCTAAGGCTTCCATCGAAGCTCGGCGAACCGATATTGGCCAAAGCTGGAAATGGAAATATATATATTTTGAAATATATCACCGAATCGATGAAATATATAGAATTTACACATATTTAATGTACATGAACAATTATATAGGACTAATATAAACTTCGTTGGTCCAACGAATTATTTTCACTTATATATTTAATATATTGTCCATGTATGAATTGTACATAGGTCATATAAGATTTCCGCGTATATGCTTGCTATATAATACAATATATCGGAATTTCTAGGTTATTCATAAATATGATATGGGTATAAATATATAATAAAATTATATATTTTGACATATATTCTTCATGTTTCCATGCATATATTATGGATATAGGACAGATATAAATGTTGAAAATATATGAATCTTATATTCTATTTTTATTTGTTTAATGTATATTTTTTCCATTAAATTTATATGAGATATATTGAATATATCATGATATATTTCCTCATCTATAAATTCATATATATTTTTCCATGCGGGTCGTTTTACCGAGCATCGACCACCCAATAGTGGCCGATATATTGGCCGCGCCCGCTAGATCGGCAAACCCTGTTCGGGTTTGGGTTTTATCAGAAATCCAACTTTTGGCAACGCGCCCATATAATTTCACCTGAAAAGCGCTATTTGATTATCATTGGTTTTTCGAAGAAAAAGAAACTATAAACTTGATAGTCGGGGACGGAAATGACTAGTCGAAAAGTTCGTTATGTGACCGCAATGGTTCACCCTCATGTTAACCAACTAGTTCGTGGCTCGAATTCGAGTTCTATTGGAAGTGATATATGTATATATGTATAGGACGTGCGCTCAATTGAATGATAAGATCAAGACTAAGGGGGGAAATAACGATTGATGGAAAACCTGAATTACAGGTGGCAGTAAATTGATTCAAAAGCAGGAAGTGTTTACTATAGTCACTGAAGACGTGAAATGTATCACATTTATGAAATGGATCGTAAGAATTGTGTGCACTTCCTGTACATAATATATAATGTGAAAGCCGATTTGCGTATATAAACGTGGTCGATTCGGTGATAAGCTATTCAGGGATATTTTTATCCCCAAACAAGCGTAAATCAAAACCATTATAACCCACCAACCAGATTCGCATGTGCAACTGATTAAGATTTTTTTCGGATTGGTTAGATCTAACCACCCGGTCCATTGTTCGCTGCAAGCTGCGGAACGAAAGGTCCTTTTCGAAGGAACCTTCATGCCAAGTCGGAATTTCAAGCCGTGGTTCCTATAGTAAAATTGAAACACGAAAGAAACTATCGATATACATCCAAATTATCTAAAACTGCAAGAGTGAAACCGGCGTGATACCAGTCACCGCGGCGGTAAAAGGAAATGCGTGTGTGAAGCAAGCGCCGCGGGACTCGTAGTCAAATAAAGAAGACCAGAAGCCTCACTGAGGTTGTAAAATACTCATTGACATGTCAAATGCACATCATGTGCAGCTTCCATCGAACAAATAATAAACGATGAATGTTACTCCATAATACCCTAACTATTGCACATTAGAGCTTATTGTTAGATACATGCTTGCTGGAGTGTTTAAGTATCGTGATGAAAGTTGATAGTCAAGAATCGAGTTCTTCTCCTTCTTTTCTAACTACCAAATTTTGAATGTTGCACTTCTGTCTTTACTGATTTTACAGCGTGGATGAGGATACAAAGAGGGTCATTTTTCAATGGAGAGCGGGTACGGTCAATATTTGATTGGAGGATGAATCCGTGAGGGCGTGAAAGCCTGCTCCAGAATTTCCGCTGTCGCAGAAGGGATGAAATTTATAAGCTCCATGTGTCGCAGAGAAAAGCATCCAAAAGCTCGAGTTTTCGAAAGAAACAAATCATTATGCAATTGTATAGCATTCACAAAATTGAATCTATCATCGAAAGTTAAGCTAATTAACTTAAACGAATTTTGTCGCTGGGTTTTCATCAGACGAACTCCCGTGCCAGTCCGAATAATACATGAGTGCCTTGGGGTGCTGTCCAACGATCGGAAATTGGGCGAAGTAGTGTACACACCCGTCTGACATTTTGGTAGAGAGCAAGAGTTGTAAAACAAAAAAAAAACAAGACACGGAGTCTGCCAGTGAAGAAGACAAAATGTGTCGCAAAAAGCCTCGGGTCTAGCTTTATCGTCCCGTGGGTGGCATCGGCGAGTCGTAGAAGAGAATGGCAACTTTTACCCATTTTTTGTGCCCTCTCATGAATGGGAAAATGGCGCGTCCTGGTGAGCAAAAAAAATGGGCCAATTTCCCCTCATCTTTTTACCCCACTCCGCATCCTTCGACTTTGCCACTTTAATTGTCCATTGATTCTCGATTATTGGAACAAACTCAAAGGGGATTCCCCATGAGTCTCATGTGCTGAGAATCCCTTTGGACTTATCAGAGGAAAATTCAATTTTGCGGTGAGTCTTAAAATGCCACACGTCCACTTTAGCAGAGCCAACTATAGCACAAAAAAGAGCAATATTCTTGTTAAGATTATGAGTAATTAAGCTACTTGAATGGGATTTTTGTTTTGTCATTATCTCGTAAAATCCTAAATTTAATTTTTACTCGGTTATTGGGTTTTTTCATGTTCCATCAAAATTTCATTGGATAAAAATGTAAACTTATTCCAAGAATTCAGTTCACATTTCTGCCTGCCAATTGAACTTGCGTAGATAATATGTTAAATTCGTTTCTTATGGTGTCAATATTTGCTTCATAAGATGATGAACGACAACACGAAAGAAAATCAATTCTCCTTGAAAATTGTGTATGGCTGCCATTGAACCATGAAAATTGACATTTCTTCGGTTAGCAGACTCACTATTCACAGATAGTCAGAAAGGGTACATAGTTAATCTCGGATAATGGTGCAAATAGCAAAGATGTTCATTCATGAAAGCCCCTTTTTTTATTTGTCTTGGCATTGAACTTCCACACAACCATTTACATCACTTATCGTACGTCATCGGATCTCCTCCAGTGCCGTTTGTCATGCTCATGCGACCATCGATCGTGTCTACGTTCCCCACTGCTGTGTATTTTTAATAGAAAATTATCCTCACCCGTTAGCCTATAAATGACCGACCATGTGTCACCCGGTTCTTGCCAAAGATAAGAGTCTTCCTTTAAAAGGTCCTCTTCAATCAGTCGAAACCTTCACCAGTTTTGCGAGTAATCGACTATCGATCCATTTTTATGTAAAGAAATCCTACACTGGTAACACTTGTCATCTGAATTTTACCGGAGAAAAATATTGAGTGGAATTCCATTGTGATTGAACTCCGTCGAGCGAATGAAATCAATGCGTCCAATTAGACTTAGGGCTAGTCCGAAGAGTGGAGTGATCCACTAGGAAAAGCGTCAATTCGTTACCGAATTGATGAAGATAAAAATGATGAATACTCTCGTGTAATTTTCGCGCTGAGTAATACTTGATAAATGCATACTTGAGACTATTGACGACTGCGCATTTGCGAAAACAAAATCACTCCCATCTGTCAATGGAATTCATTCGTTGCCATAAACTCATTGCATATGAACTGGTCTATCAGTGCACTCCACTAATATTGTGAGCACCAAACGGGAGAGGCTATGGAAGGTGGAAAAACAATCATTCCTCATTGGTTTAAATGGACGCACGTGTCTATGCCCCAAGCTAGATTCAACAAAGTGGGCCCTTCTCTCCTGCACTGTCACACCGACTAGGCTTCATTCGCGAGATCCCAATTCAATTGCCAGCAAGGCGTCACATATGTTTTAATTACTTCTTGATCTTTCAACATCCAATTTAAAATTCAGCATTGAAGCTTCAGTCATTGATTTTTTACAATCTGGTTTGTAGTGTTGTAGTGATATGTTGAGGGTGCCGTTTCATCCGGATCAAAGAAATGTTCCCCGAAGATTTCGAAGCACCGCAATATTTGGTAATTATATGCAATATTTCTACATGAAGATTACATCGATATAGTCATACTTTAATACTAAATTTGTGTAAAGCTGATTGGCGTCGAATAAATAAATAAATAAATGGGCGGTGGGTTTGAAGCTCCGCGGGCCAAAATTATAGCTTCCCGATATCTTACTTTCTTTCCAATCTCTCATTTTTTCACCACAGAGCGTTCTAAATGATTTCAATTGTTTACAACGCTCTGACACCAAAATGGTTATACATATGAAAAAGCCCAACAATACAAAATATCTATTTTTTCATAAGGAACAACATTTATTGTACAGATTTTCGCACATCTATAATATTCCGTGAGACACAGCGTTATAAACAATTGAAATTGTTAATAGCAGCAGAAATCATTGTTATTTCACTTTAACACTCCTTTCCGGTCTCGTCACCATGAAGACTCATCGATCAGAAAAAAAGCCCAAATTGGTCCATTGGTTCTTCAGGAAACGTTCGACAAAGTGTTCATGTCCACAGGCCGACACATACGAACATGTTTCAGTAAACGTGTCAGCATGGTGTCACGCATCGGGAAAAGTGGAAATTTCGTGAAAATTTCACTTTTCGTTTCTGGGGTGTTTACAATGACTGCCCTTGATCGGGAAGTGAATAAATAAATGAATAAATAAATAAATTTAAAAAAAATCAATAAAAAAATAAAAAAATAAAAAAATAAAGAAATAAATAAACAAATGAATAAATAAATATTTATTATAAATAAAAAAGGGATATATAGTCTGTGTCTTGAATTAAATTGAACCGTATCAGGATTTTTTATTGGTATTCTATATGCCAACATATCTATATATATATATTGTATATAATGAACTCAATCGATGAGGCAAATCCATTTCATATTTTTCTGATCATCGACTTGGAAGTTAATAAGAAGTAAGTTACGAGATTCTAGAATAGTTTGCGCTGTAGAGGTCTCGTACTCGAACGGTTATGGCATTTATCAACTTTATATTTATAAGCTTTTTTTCCGTTAATTGGACCTGATGAAGGCTTACCCGGAGCAATGGAAACGTATTGCAATAATATATTGCGATTGAATTATAAAACATGTGTAGTTGAAAAAAAGGTCAAGACATTGGCCAAGAAAAATAATTGACTCCTAATTTTGCATCATAGTCTGAAATTCTGGGACACTGGTTTACCCGTTAATTAACTGCCCGATTTTTCAAAATGACCCCTAAATTGATTTTTTTATTTTCGCTTCGTAACTGGTGTTTTAACTTGCTCTGTAAGTGGAAATTCATATTTAATTCCATGTCCCTTTTTCCATATTTGTCATCATTAAGGAGGTATGATGGGTCGAGCGTTCACACCGCTATTGGCGTTTCACTCGCACTCCAGTAACGCACATAATTTTCGTCTACACACTGACTAGACGTAATTATCTGTTTGATGAATGAGATTAAATTTCCCAAATTTGCAAATCTTCGGTGTGAACCTCACGGGTCCCTTGATTTACCCACATCAGTATTTTTTTCTGAATTCAGTCTTCAAACATTCAATTGACGTATCGGGAAATGTAGGGATGTTTTGTTTATATACACAACGGGGACACACACACTTTTATCCCACTAGTTGGAATTAAGGATGAGGAGAGATGGAAACGTCTGCAAGATGTTCCGGATATGCGCGTTTAATTTCATGTACACACAGAAATTTACATTTACTCTTTCACTTGATTACATCAGTGGTTGAGATGCCTCTTTAATTCCATCCATTAACCAAGTTTTATGTACTTATCGGATATTGAAAAGAACTTCATCCTACCTTTTCGCGCTTTTAATGAAATTAGTCACTCGTAATTCAATACCTTCTTCAATGTTTCTTTTAATGGTCCTTTGCGGGAGATTCTCATTATTTCTCATGTGGTTCTTCCGTCATATGAACTGCTACTTTCTGCCATTCCAAGAGATTTCATTCGAAGTAGTTCGTTCCAAGTGCATATACAGGGTATACTTTATACGGATAAATTTACAGAATATAGGAAAATACTCGGATATCTGGGTACTATTTTTGTTGTAACCTAAGCAGCCTCGTTGATTACATTTTATGTCTCATTACAAACCGTAGATAACTGTGCAAAACTGTATCTCAGTACTCTGTGGGTCCTTCCGGAATTTTAAATGACAAGAGAGCTTTATGAGTAGTTCTCAAACGATTGAAAATTCTCTGAAAAATGAAGCTATTAGCTTCGAGAACATGACTTTCTCCTACAAAATACTCTCCGCAAAGACTGAGTTAATTAAAAATTCCATGGAGATTCATAATTCCTCGGAGGAGTGTACATGCGACTATTTTCCTAGAGCTCACGGTATTAGGAACCCAAGAGTGTCATTTTCAGCAGGAGCTGCAGCATGACAAGCTCGTACTTGATTTACTCAGTTGCTTGCTCAACTCCCTACGCCCTCGAAATGCCACCCACCTGTATCCTCGCGGGTGCTCACGTTTTGCAAACTTTCTCATATTAGCGTGAAAGGAAAGTTAGCCCACTGCACTGTCGCCATACCACCTATTTAGCGTAACGAGAAATTGAATACCTTGTCCCTAAAACACGATGATTAAAATCTCCAAGGGAACTTTTGGCCAGACAAGTGCCCCTGAGTGTCCTAAGTATTCAATGAAACATTGTGGAATTTTCTTTTGCACGGCGAAGTGATTAAATTGTCGGTTCAAGGAAAGTGCGCTCGATAACCCACCATAATCGATTATTGAATTCCTTGATGTGCCGCAAGATTGGAAAGAGGATGGAACTGTATTTCAGGTGAAATCCACTTGAATTCGATTTGCACTGAGAATGGAGTTGTGGATGTATCAGTAGGATCTTTGAGAAACCAGACGAATTGTTCCCATTTGTTACTCTTTTTTCGCTGCGATATTGGGCGAAATCCAATTTTAACCGAAAGTATATTATACGTAGTGCATAGAATGACGATACAATCTTTTCTTTTAATTGCTTGCTCTTTTGACAGTTTGTACAGGGAAATGTCTAGAAGTTTCGGTGCTAACGAAAATAGAAACCGCTGCGCAGTAGACTTGTGCGCATGATATTGCGACTTTTTACATGGTATTTTAAGGCTTATTTTACAGCAATCATGAGTGATTAGACAAAATTGAATAAATTGCAGATCTAAAATTAAGAATAGACTGGTATTGTCGAAAATACAAGCCACGGAGAAACCACTGAAACCATTTTGTTCGCTGTGAAATTCGCTCATTTTCCTGGACGTCTCGATAGCTTGCCACCAGTTCCCCAGATATTTCAATTACCAGTAGGTTCTTCTCCTCATCGAGAAGCTTTCCCCTGCTGTCTGAGTTTGGATCGAACATTTGATCTGGCAATTCCTAGATCTCAATGACCATTTCCAAGAGATGTGGGCTCTCTATTACAGTGACCGGATGCCATTGAAAGGCTATAAGCAACTCGACGCGGTAGTCTTCAAGTGGTTACTCTTAGCCCAGCGGAAACTAAGGAAGTAATGAGGAGTTGAGGAGTGGACAAGAGGAGAAACCGATGATATGGAAGGAATGGAATGAGTAAGGAGCTTCTTAGAAGTTAAAGGGAGAACGACAGACACCTTCCCAACGCGTTGCTGATTACACCTTCTTCGTTTTGAGTGCCTCTCATATATGGGCTCCATCTTTGGTTAACGCCTTCGTGAAGGCTTGTCCCATTGAGTGCCCGATCAAGGGAGGCTGTTATAAGGACTCCAAAAATGATAATTTTCAAATATTGACAATTTTCACGTTCTCCAATGGTTGACATCATTCTGACACGTTCTTGTGTGTGTATGTGGAAGGGGGGGAGGTGTGCGGGTGTATGTGTGTCTGAATGGGTCGATGGGTCTATGTGTGGTTGGGGGGGGGGTGTATGGGTCTGTGTGTTAGTGTGAGTTCGTATGTGAGACTTTTTCGCCTCACCATTTCTCGTAAGCGAATCGACCTAATTATTTTTTTTTCCTTTCAAAATTGTTTATTGCTGTAGTTCAAAGTGTAAAGGAGTGTGAACCTTGAAAAATAATTCCTCAGTATTATTGATGATCAGAAACAGGCAAAGAGTGGAATGAATGTTATTTCTTTGCACAAAAATATGGAGATAATGGTCTATGATTTTATTTCATAACTCTCATAATTTAGAACATGTAATTGTTTGAAGCTGCCCTGGTAGTGTGCGTTCTGCTGCGTGACGGGCACGTACTCTTTTATCGATCGGAACGTTTCACTCTTTTATCGATCATACTATTTTGGGTAGCGTAAGAAAAAAAAATTGGTGATTTCATTTACTGCGTTTTAATTACAGAAATTGCTCTCTCCTACTTCAGAGATTTAGTAGACGCTTCTCGCTCCAACAAATAATTTCTCAATCAAATATCTTAATGAAGACAAAAAGAGCCATAAAATAAGGAACTGCTCTCGTAGAAATGCACTTCACCATTAAAGTCGGAATTGGATCTAACGGTGAGATCGTTTGCGCCTAAATTGAAAATAAGAGGGTATTTCAAGTGAAACTTAAACGACTCGTTATATTAAAAAGGTTATTCATAAGAGTATCAAGTTTTTAATCATCTTTTTTTCGGTGAAATCACAAATTACGGTCGAAAATGCTCGTAAACGCTTGTCTTCGAACGTTTAAAATTTTATGGGTCACTTGACTCTAATATATTCGATACGAGGTTTTAGTATCTTTGAGGTTTGATTTCAGATCTCTCCAAAACAGAGGACAAGATACATTTTTTACAATTTTTTCTTATTTTTTTAGTAACAGATATATCTCTGTATAGAGTGTGAGGTGTTTATATTGTAAACATATGCGAGCATAAGCTCTAACTAGAGTTTGATAAAGATTACTCTGCCGATTACGTTACAGTAAATATGCAGGTAGTGGTTTTCATTCAACCCTTATGGCAAACTTTCTCAACCTTACTTGAAATTGTTATTAGGATATTCCATTATATATTCCCGATATAGGAAAGTTATTGGTGCGCCCCAAAAAATGAAAAATCGATTTCACTTAACTTAGAACTGATTAGATTTTGGCTTAAATTGGTGCAGTATTTATATATTGCCATTAACAATTCCACTCGTCTATAACGTACTACTGCATGAACTGCATGACCACAGTTAGTAGAAACATTATACAAGAGAAGTTCGTCATATAAAAATAGACATATCATGTGTGAGGACTTTTTTTCATAATTTGCATAATTAAGGAGGTATGACTGTCTGAATAATTATGTAGGGAATAAGTGAACGAATCAAACCTATCGGAAAGTTGTTGGTATGACCTGGTCTACGGGTCAAACTCAAGGTTTCATGAAATCACCGCACCATGTACACTATAAACGCGCGGCCAGTTAGCATAAAATTGCCGAGGATATGATTGTCTCAATAAGGAAAAATCGAAGAAACCAGACACTTCCGTAAAGCATGAAATATATGCAAAATAAGTATAGTTCATTTCTGTGAATCCTTAACCCCTCAATTATTCTTTCAGAATTCCACTGGCGTATCTTGAGAAGGATTGTCTGAAAAGAGAGGACCACGGGCAAAATTGTACAAAGGCTTGTCCTAATTGAGGCAAGTACATTTTTAGTGAACTTTATATCTCACTTGCCACACGCGTCAAGCTCATATTTCCTTGAAAAAAAGCCGTCAGTAATTTTGTCTGGCTCACTGAAAATACCCAATGGGAAACTAAGCGGCTGTTATGTTAATTACCAATTAACACGACCGGCGAAACTGCTGGGTATGAAATTGATATGGGTCCCCCGCTGCAGCCGCAGCCAAGATGAATTAAGGATTTATTGGTGTGTTTAGTGGTTCCCGGGATGCTCTCAATTTTCACGCCATGATTTATTCACTCAGCGCCAAGTGCAGGTGTAACAATTCACTTGCAACATTTATCACTTCATTTCTGTCGAGTGATTTTCCTGCTGCACTCAGATTCATATTGTCAATATAATTTTTTTTTTTTTCATTACATTTTCCACTTTCGAGTGGCATTCCAAGGGATATACTCGTTTATAATGGGTTATGAGTGTGAGCTTCTGTGCAGGGCAACAATGGCTTTCCGATAGAAATTGAAAAAGTTGATGCGCCAATAGAAATATTTTCTGAACTCCACAATACCAATTTCGTTCGAGAAGCATCTCGTTTTAATAGGGCATTTTTTGCCAGGTCAGTAATTTCAAGGTCATTTCAATCAGGTACCTTGAACGGTTGTTGATAATGTTAAGGGGCCGATTTTACTTCGATTTGATTGATCTTTCAGGCAGAAATCATAGTAGAATCTCTCAAGTTATCTTCCCATTAAACGTATTCTCCCTATTTAGGAGATTTGTGTACTGCTTATCAACTTCCCGATAGGGAAACTTAGTGAAATGCCCCCGATTTAAGAAAATTGACAGAGAATCTTCAAGATTTCTGATAATTTAGACTATTTTCAATAAAGAAAGAAGACTGTGAGCCGCCATGACACTTCTCAAATTCTAGGGGAATTTATAATGAGGCGCCATTTTTTGGACAAGCCATAATTAGTGAGAAAGCAAACATTGGCGAACGTTTCTCATAACTACTGCCTGTAGGCAAATTAAGCCAATTTTTTAATGAGACGTAGATGGAAGATTGTCCGTCCCAGTGGTTACTTTTTTCCAGCAGGTCGAATATAAACCTTTTCTATAGGCAAGTAACTCCCGGTGAAAAATCGAGATTTTTCATCCGCTCCTCTCTAATCATGTACTTTTTTATGTACTTATATTTTTTCAATTAGTAGGGAAAAAAACCTCAAAAAATTTGAGCACAGGTGAGAAAGGTTACTCTTTGCAATAAATAGAAAAAAAACATGTAGAATGTGACTGATGAGGCTTTCAAAGTAGCTTAACCTGTGGGAAAATCTAGAAATGACAAATCGGGAAGTTTTGCTCGTGCTCCTAACGGAGGCACATACACTTCCATCCCACTAGTTATCTTTGTTGTCGAATAAAATAAATTGTTGTATGATTGTTGACGAATTCCCTCTGAAAAAATATCTACATGAAATGTGGAAAGTTTTTTTATTGGACTATTGGAGAACTGATTAACCTAGTTGCACTACACAAATGATCTGAACTGTTCAATTGCCAGAGGATTGAATATTCAATATTGTGAGGATTATTGGAATATTTATATAGGGAGGAATTAGTTATTCCGAATTTATCGTTGGGGTTTGGGCAATAGGCAATTTCCAAGCTAGTCGTGGAATAGGATTTGTCCTACTCCACACACCAGATTGCCATCCAAGGCGACGCCGAGGATGGCAGGAACGCGTGGACCGGTGATTAGGTTCCCATGGCATAACAGGATCTATATTTTGAAGGTCGATGACCTCGGACCCTTCCCAACCAGCGCAATCTAGGGCCGAATACCTGTAATTTGGGTTAATTCATTTTTGATTTTATTGCATGGGTTTTCCGAGGGCAATTACAATAAACTGAGTGAGTAGAATCAAGTGAAATAAGACTGGTGTAACGAAGAAGGAGCAAACATGAAAAAAACAGTTATATTGCACAATTGAGTAGAGAATAGGAGACGTGCACCATCGACTCTGGAATCTTTTTATTCATCAGACGTAAGAGATTCTAAGGCTGGCGCGAAGGAATCCTCAGACACGAGTGATATGCGACCTTCCCCTCGCTTCTGCGTCCATGAAAATTTCATTATCCTTGTCTTCGACTTTCGTATGGAGTATATACTACCGGTGGTTGTTTGCACTGCCATATATGAGTGGAGATAGATTTGGAAGGACGAGTGATTCAGTGGGAAAAACCGATGGAACACACTGATGATGAAAAATATTTGCGACATTTGTTTTCATTACTGAAAATCACTATTGATATTGTAATGGAAATTTTAGATTAAGCACACGAAAAGAGTCTCTGCATTGACTTTCAATTTGAATTGTTCCTGCAATTTTACATTTTCTTTAAAAAATTTATGCTATTTACATACTCTCTCAGGTTTTTATGATTTGCCCCTTACCCCTCCGCCCCATCGCTGAAAACCAACCGTCAAGAAAAAGGATAGTGCCCATCTTGCCCACCAACCGATAATGAGTGCTGCAAAATTAATCGTCTACGAAAAAGAGTGATAAAATCCTAAGCAACAAGTTCGCTGTAAAAAAATTAACTCGTGGTGTGAGCATGTGTGTACCCCCTTCGGGGCACAAACAAAACTTCCCGATTTGGTTATTCAGCACAGCGTACTAAATTTATTCTTATCCAATATACCTCGGTTAATCAGTGGGACTCCTATTAGTGTCATAATGAAAACTGGCCGATGTGAGAATACTGAACCGATTCATTTATGAAGCAGATAGTTATGGGTATCTGAATGGACGCAAGGTGAGCATGAGGCTTATGCGCGTTACTCAAGTGGGAATGAGACGCCAATAGGGGTGCGGCCGCAATGAAAACGATAACTTTAATATATTACCCAGAGGAACAGTATAAACAATTGCAATTGTTAATAACATTACATATACTGCACGAATGTCATCAAAAATACAATTCACTCGATTTTGCATGGAAACATTTCGATTAGGACAGCGCTGGGTTCATTCGTTCACTTATTACATATATAACTGTTGAGATGGCCATACCTTCTTAGTTATACAAATTATCAAAAAGAAGTCATATTACATAACATACGTATTTTTATATGGGGGACAACTTTTCTTATATAAATGTTGGCTAACTTTAACAGTTTATGCACTAGAACATTATAAACAATTGAAATTGTTGATAACAATGTATGTACTGGACCAATTCCATCCAAAACCTAATCAGCTTTGAAGATCACCAAGATGCCTCGATTGCGCCATACAACATCTCGGTCGCATAATTTGATGGTGAGAAATCGTTGGAGAAAGAATTTGACTACACACATACACCGTCACACACACACACACACACACACACACACACACATCTTGTTATAAATGGTCGAAAATGGTAGAAATGCCATGAAACGTGGAAATAAGAGAATGCCCTGTGTATGACACAGCCAGGGATACGCTGACGAAACATCTGCGAGCTGTGGTTCTTTCTCTCTGTACCACATCAATGTTTTCTTGTACACTCTTGAAAAGCGCTTATTACACATAATCACCACTTTCTTTAACAATACTCAGCTCAAAATATAATGAGAACCGTGTGCGTTAAAATCATATTTTTGTAGTAAAATAAGTACTTCACCATATGTACGAATTACCTTTAAATGAATGAATTGTGAGACCGATTTCATGTAAACGTGATTACATACGATGCAGAATAAGCTATATGGCTTCAATGCTTAATAAAGAAAAAAAACAAAAAAAAAACGTGGAAATATGTTAAAAAATCCTTTTTCGAAAATCGGAGGCATGTCAATAACTTCCCCTTTCGGGAAGTTAAAAATATTGGAACAGGAACAATCCGCTTCATGGTAGTTGAAGAATTATCAAGACACTACTTTCATAAATGTTTTGAAAACAAATTTCCTCCATTTTAAAAGGCAAAATTAGTACCCCAAGAACCTTAAATTCTAGAATAATTTGAAAATGCCATTCTATTTCAGCGCAATTCGCACCGCAAAAAAAAAGCATAAACGTTAGATCTCCAAAATGCTCGTCCTTCGAAATGAAACAAAAACAGTAATTCCCATAAAACCGAAGAAATGAAGTAGAAATAACAATTCCACCGAATCGTCTGAATATTTTTCAATAAATTGCCAAATTGGTAAATTGCTTTCCCCGGAATTTTACGCATAATCCCACCCAGACCCGTAAATCCCCCAGTAGATTTCGTTCCTCAGAGCCAGTGGCTCTGAAATTCGATGATGCGATATCGCCCGGGGGGAGTGAGTGCCGTAGAGAATAGAATCAAGGATTCATGACTGCGCAATTCACTGGCAAACTAAGCCGTGCATACTGTCAATTTTACGTGAAAAATACTATTTTCTATCCTTCCGCTCTCATTGATTATTATACTCGTGGAATGGATCTTTACCCATGAGAGTAAACATGAAAAGGTCCGAGATATCCGATAAGATCCCTGCATAAATACTATGGATAATTGCGTCCTTTTCTCTTGTAGTTATTTCGGTAATCCTGTAGACTTTTTTGTAAGTAGTGGCTGAAGTACTGTGCTTATACCAAACAAGCCCGAATGCCTGAATTACATTTTGAAATTTGAAGTAACAATAACTTTTCCGCAGTTGAAAATGTTCAGCTGACGATGTTCAATTTTGTGTATGCATTTCCTTGGATAAGCCCTCCGAAAATCATAGGTTCGAATCCGGTTTTGAATGACTTTTTCTTTGAAAATCTGCGTTACGTAGGCTGCTACGAATTATGAGCCAGGTGGTAAGATCTAACGGTGTAAATTCTTGATCAGCAGCATATCTCGGAGAGGGATCGACCCCTTTAAAATTTTTTTCCGAGCAAACTTACGGAAAATTAGACGAAACACGAAAACTGGCGATTCATGGCATAATTGTTCATCCAACATTTCTCTTAAGATTCAACAAAATAGAAATTATCTATTGCAAGATGCAATTCATCTATCGAAGAATACACCTGTATTCTCATTTACTAATATTCCTTGTGTTTCTCAACAAAAAAAAAAAAACACCGAAGGGTAATTTTTATCGGCCTTTCCTCTCTCCATAGAGTGATGGTAATTTCATAGAAAAAGTATCCAAAGAGAGAAAAAAAACATGAAAAATATTCAATAGCTTTTTTTAATCTCAAACTTTTGAAATTACTTTATCGGAGTAAATTAATGTTTCTCCTCATCTCGAAGAACATCGTATTTCCTGAAGCATGAGAAAATAACTAATAATGAGTTAAAGTCATCTAAATCTTAAGCACTCGAGCTCGTGTCGTGTTTAAACTCACATTGGCAATTTAACTTCGGAAAACTTGATCGACCCCCGATCTTTATTCAGACTTTGCTCGCGAGTCGTTCGGACTCTTAGCAAGTTTTTCATGAGAAAAAAAAAATGAAAGGGTGGGGTAGGGGAGTGCGCTTAATGAGCCAAGGTGGATGGATGTGGGTTATGAACGAGGCCACAGGAAAGAAAAGCAGTGACTATAGGGGCGAATGGCTAGAAATAATCGCTCGACTATTATGCAAATTCACGAAACAAACTGTTGCACTGCAACGAGAATTCTTCCCTTGGGGGGCCGATATCGTTTGCCATTGGCTCGCGTGTCATTCGTAGTTAGCGAGATCTTCAAGGATTTTATTTGCATTCACAATTGGCCGGGCTCGAGGATTGCGAAGGACTCGGAAAACTCGTGGGTCGAAGGTTATTTTTTTTAAATTGAAGTTTCTTATCAAATTTATGCGCCCTAATGAAATTTAGAGGTGCGTGAATAAAAGTCGTATGCAGTGCCTCCCTCAATCAATTATTCGTCTCAACTTGTGGTGACAAAAATTCTTTTTAGTCCACGAGCTTCTATTTATTCTCTGGTGGGCGTTGTGAATTCATCAACCCTCATGAAAGTTATGATGGTTGCCACGAGAATGGATGCGTGTACATTGATCACCCCAAAAATTCTGAAAAAAATTGTATACAAGATTTTGAAAAACGTTGAAAAATGAAAAGGTTAAGACATTTGAGAAATTTGGAACTACAGCGGCGTTTGTAGTGCACATAGTGTGTTGATCTTATGAAACCGTGAGTTTGGTCCGTGGACCAGGTCATACCGGCAGCTTTTCGATAAGTTTTGATGGTGCAACATTGGACATTATTTTTGCTATTTATTTTCCACGCACGTACATCGGTTCGGTCCAATAATTCGATTAATTTTGTTAATGGTGTTTGCAAAAATTTGCAATATCTCATTAAGTATGCGAGTTGGCGTGAAGACTCATATGGCTTGATTATATGCATTTTTACACGTGAAAGATTGTGTATGAAATTAGTTCCATTGTGACCTTCATGGCAGCGCTAGTTACATGCGGTCACTTACTCCATACATGAAACTTCAGACGGCCATACCTCCTTAATTATGCAAAGTATGAAAAAAATGTCATCTCACATAAAATGTGTATCGATATGATTTTTTTTGTAATCCAATTTTTCGGGAAATTGTCGATGCGCAAAGGTGCGCACACACACACACACACACACACACACACACACACACACACACACACACACACACACATCCATAGAAAGACATTTGGTTAAAAATGGTCTAGAAATGTTGGAAACACCTTGAAATGTGGAGATATAATGAAACATCAATTTTCATTTTCGGGGGCAAAACAATGACTTGCCCATATCGAGAAAAATTGCGAGTATGAAAAACCTCGTACGACGAAAACGGTGGCACTGAGGGAAGCATACGTTCAAAGCTTAAAAAATGTTCGGAAACAGAGATTCTATACAGGGTGAGGGATTGACAAGAGTGTGCATGGTTTCTCCGCAACCCAGATGACATTTACCCTAGATGTTTGCGCTATTAATTTCGATGTGACTCCCCGTTGTCCCGTGAAGCCCCGAATTATCGTGGGAGTAACGCACCATTGAATTCCCAAACCCCCTTTAGCCCATCAGTTTCGACATTATCAGTAATTCCATTTAATCGGAAACATTTGGCTGGCGAAGCTATTACACAAACGCAGTTCAATAATGATCAATTGTCCCCGATTATGTGAAAAGTCTATTGCTAACAGGAATGTAATATTTTGATAATACAATTTCTTGTTGTCTACGTCAAGCGGCTATCAATAGACGGGTGTCTTTTAATAATAGCGCGAGGGTAACAGCGAGAGTCAGATAAAAACGATGGATGTGACGATTACACGGTGAGGAGTGTGAAAAGAAATTACACTTCCATTCAGTGGAGCTGGATCAGGTCCCATTTTTTGTTTATTCATTTTTTTTAATAATATGAATTTTTAAAAATCCTTCAGGGGAAGTCAACTTTAGTTCCTTAATGCATGATATCTTATTAGAAGTGAAAACAACTGTGATCTAATATTTTGCATATTGAGGCATAATGGTTTCGCGACGTGTAAAATATCCTAAAATTTTCTATTAAATATTCACGAACAAATTTCTCCATGCGTCAATATCTCCACCTCGTAATATCCACTTGGACCTCGGTATCTATCGCTGGCTCCGACTTGGTGACCCACAGTGGACCCCTCGCTGGGGCACGGGTGCACCGAATAGAGGTCCTTGATCAGTCCTCGCCTGTCCCTGCGCCCTCAAAACACCACGTATATAAATCATTAATTGGACGAAATGAGAGAAATACTTGCATCATTTTATGGGTTATTAGACGCCGGATATTTCGGGGTGGATATTTTGGGATGGATATTTTGTCGGGTCTCCAGCATAATAAATTTTATGCCGCGAAAAATTATTGTGATAGAGGGGTCAGTTGAATTTACGATTTCATCAAGTTATTATTCACGTGAGTTTAATGGAGCACGCGTTTTCTTTAATTCCTCTATTTATTGCTCAGATTATTTATACTCACCATTTTAATTTTTTCAAATGTAGTGTTGTATACAAGGATATTGTTAATGATTTCCGGCAAATGTTGTAAAAAAGTATACCCTTGCTAAAACTAAGATCTAAGGTAAATTACTGTAATACCTTCCTCGGTACTTTCCCGATACCTGAAATCGCCAAATGGCCCCAATTGCAGGATTTTCCAAGTCAACTCCACTTACCTCCTGCAACTTAAAACCCTTCAAAATTTTCTCTCACCTACATCATTGACCCAATCAACACTTTGAACTGACATCCTCCAAACTTCCAGCAGTCTCCTATTTTTGGACTTGCAAATTTTCGTCATCCCTTGTGTGTACCAAAATCGACAGACACCCTCAATAGCTTTGTTTTTCATAATACACGTGATTTCGAGATATTTAGAGAGTTTTCATTCCCTCTACCGGGATCCAACAGCAATTTAGTATAGCGGCAATGCGAATGTTCGTAGTCATTTTTCTTTCGTGCCCTGCTCTCGGGGTTTTCATTGACCGCCCTCAACAAATTTATTTTCAATTTTTCAGACTAGGAGCCGAAAATTCAGAAGTTCAATGCAGATGACAATACATCCCTCGAACGTAACATAATTCGAGCAGCTCGTTAATTCAATTTTTCGGGTTGACATAGCGCAGGAATGTTGACTATTTCGCTTTTGAATTCTATACAAGGGCTTCCAAAATGAAGCGTATGCTCATGCAATATTCACGGCTAGATAAATGGAAACTGGAAAAATTAAAGGATAACTGATTGAAAATTGCGAATTGAGGGAAATACCTATCGTCCATTGAAGGTGAGGCTTTTCCAACGACACTGTGCTGAATAAACCAGACAAGAATATAAAAGATTTTCTGATGGAAAAAAGAATGATAACAATTTCTCAAAAATGCTGCAAGGGTCATTGACTGACAGTATGAAGCAGGGAAGATTAGTATTTTAACTCAACCAATATATATCTACTTTATTTTCCTTCCCTATTATCGCAGTAGTTTGTCGATTTGACAGGCCCCTCTGGTTTCAGCATGCCTTTTTCCTCTCAGTATTAACCCCCCTTGTGGTGCCACCGGGACCGGCTTTCTATCCAAACTGCACTGCATTTGTCGAAGACCTGAGAGAAACCATGGAAAACCTGGTCGTACAGCCGCTCGAGATTGTAGAAACTCGATGTACACCTTTAGGCCTACATAGAGGTTCCATATCAGTGCCTGCCGTTCAGCAATCGTTCAAACGGGGTGAGTAGGGTTAAGCGGCTACCCATCATGTGCCGTCTTGAGCTAAGTGAACCTGCACATGGAGTACCTCCATTGCTTTCGGTTTTTGAAAAATAGTTATTTTAAAAAAACAATAATGAAGATGAGATCAGAGGTAGTCTGAAAATTTCACGGGGATACTATGCACGGGTATGCTAAGTAAAAGCCACTAATGATGTCTTCCGGCACCGTTCCAGGTATGCGATTAACCAAGCTATAATTTTCAAGCTCCTGTAGTGTTATATAAGTGAAAATTTGGGAGTCAGACGAGACAAAATTTTGCCCACTTTGGGTAAACTCAGATAGTTCGCGTGTGGCAGTCTCATCGATAACAACATCAGTTGCGTTACGTAGTTTACCGGCCATTGCCGGCGGCGGTCACTGAGGACACCCCCCAAAACACCAGAAGCAGCTCCTCCAATTTAAGATTACTGTTTACGATCTTCCCCAAGCTCTCACGTCGCTGTTTATATGGGTTACGTTCCGTGAACTATGTGCCGGGAGGCATGTAGCGCAAGCCACCGGCTATATATTTTACCCCCATGGGGTCAGGTGTGCCTATCGATCGTAACAAGACTCCCGAGTACGATCGAGTCACAGTATCCTATCACAATTTTCGGATGGTGAAAATGTCATACGAGTCTATAACTAAATCCTCTTGGTTCGGCAACAAAATCATTTCGGATCGACTATTTTTAGGCGATCTTGCTCATTCAGAGCGCCGTTTCTTGATGATGATGATGATGATGATGGAAATCGAGGATGTTGCGATTCGTACATTTTTGATGGATGTCAAACTAATGTAATTCAAGTACCCTGACAGTTTCTTATTTTCGGATCAACGACACGATGCATCTGGAGGTTTTCAATTAAATTATATGCTCCGAGAGGAGAAGATATTTCGGGCAAGGAAATTCGAGGGTGGACCAACTGATAGATGAATGATTCTGAGCCGAGAAGCTAGGATCTCTCAAAAAAAATGGGCCGAATGAATTCCACTAATAAAAGATCACTAAAACCACATCGTTAGAACCGCTCCTTATATTCCAATTAATTTGTCCTCTTCTTCTGGCCATTTCTTGCGGTTGATTTCCGTGCAATTAATAAATCTCTCCAAGTTAGCTTTTTATTTCTGCGGACGTTTCGGGTGTTCAATACACCCTTTCTCAAGGCAATTTTATTCATAATATTACGAGTTATAGTTTTTGATACAACAAATCATAGTCACTAAAACCGATTTGAAAAGATCTGCAAGAAAAATAACAATGATCAATCCAATTCGTCGAAATATTTTGACACTAAAGGAACAATTTTTGGAGATGAGTGAAGATTGAGACGGATCGCTTCATCACTTCAATGTTAAATGCGACTGAAAAAAAAAATGGTAAATAAGCGGAGTTTGGTTCAGTTAAAACTTTTCAATGATTTATAAATTTCCATCGCACGATAAAGCCGCAAGTTCGTAAGAGATTTCCAAACTTATTCTACTTGAAAAATCCACTTGAAACGCTTTCATCAGCGTTAACATATCTCTGTCTTCTCTAGGCCATTTAGCGGTCTTTCAACAATTTTAATTAAAGACTCAAAGAACGAATTACAATTGAAAATGTCAACGTTTCAAGTGGTAAATCCACTTTTCATGAAGGCAGTTTTATTCAAAACTGTTACGAAGTTGGAAAAATGGCTCTCAAGAGGCAGAGATACAAAACGATTCGTAAATTGCTTTTTTCCACATTTACATTGTTTTGAACCAATTTTACCAGCGAAAAAAAGATGGACAACAACTTCAGGCTTCAATTTCCCAACTGCCCTTATCAATTTTCCTCCCGTGATAACGAGCGTTACAAAAAAAAAACAAATTACGGCAAATAACGTTAATTGATAGTGAGTTTAATTGCCCGGAATAAAGTAACTTTTACGAGTTCATATTGACATTTACCCAGCGCTCATTTCACCTGCACAATAGTCTCGGCTCCATCGGTACCATGAAGTGCCTGACGATTTACATCATTTTTATTTCATTAACGAATATGAGTATTTCCAAGGTGAGTTATTTAGATCCTCACAAAGCGGGGCGCAAAGAGTTGAATTAAAATGACCGGTGCGGTTCCTCCTATGATACAGTAAGAATGTAAAATAAAATTGACCCACTTTAAAAATTTATATACTCATGGTCCGTAAATTTTATCGTAAAGACTTGTTCTTCAGGCTAAAATTAACAATCCGCAAATGGCGAATTGCGCAAACCGAGTTGAAATTACATTTTATGCTTTTCTATGCTTTATCTCATTAACACCCGCGAGTGTTCCAAAGGCAAGTTATTTTGATTTCACCAAAGTATTCAAAAACTCGAGTTTGCAGAGTCTGGAGGATTCACATGGGCTCCATGGGAAAAGTAAACGGATTGGAAGAAAGTCGAACTCACATGGGATCGACGTCGATGGCAATATCTCGAGGCGTTACTGCGACCGCAATACTGGAAATTTGTGCTGGGAGGAAAGTTCGGAGGAAGGAGAGTGCATGGTAAGAGGAATATGCAGGAATTTCAGAGTGGGCGATAAGTCTGAGAGCTTTGGCTGTTTGCAGAGTCATCGATGCACCCGGGAAAATCGAATAGAACGCCGAGACCTGTTGCGCAGAGGAGTGAGACGCAACAGAACTGACGTCAGGACCCATCGTGCGATTTTAGGTGACTTAGTTGATTATTACGGATATGTTACGAATTTCCCCGAGGATTCCACCCAATTTGATTTGAATCAATATATTTAATTGTTCTCTATTTGGTACTAGACAAACAAAAATTGTGAGGAACAAGTGGGGCAGATCAGTGTGACTGGTTCAGGGCTAGCTTGTGAATCATTATTAACTCATCAAAAAGTCCGCTCCCTTTAGAAGTCGAAATTTCATTTCCGAAAGCGGAGTTGTATGTGCGGCACCGAATTTTCATCGTCGGTGTCGGACAAACATGGGTCAACGAATTCGCTGAGGTCGTAACCAAAACGCCGTGTAACTTAGAGGGATATGAATTATTTGCTCCAGTATATTGTTATAAACAGTTTCAATTGCTCGTGACACCTCATTGCATAAACGGTTGGAGTTAGCCGAATATTTGTTCAACAAAAGTTATACATTTCATGTTCATTGAGATTTCTTCTAGTTTGCATAATGAAGCAGGTTGCTGGGCTTCAATCCTTGAATATTCGCACTGCTGTTGGTGTCTCGTATGATCCGCAAGAGTTTCTTAAAGTCGCGCTCGTCGTGGGACCACTTAAGTATGAATCTATGTGGTAAATGATTAAGTTCGTATCTGTGCGTGTGAATTATAAATCAGAAGTGTTCGTTATCATCCTCCTCGATCACGATAATATACTGCACTAGATGTTGTTATTTACCGTGGAGGTAGTCACTAGTTTTGCGGTGTGGAAGCGACCACAGTATTTTGCACAAAGTATCACCCTCTGTTTTTAGGCAGAATTAGTACCAAAAAAGTCACGGGTAGGCCTGAAGGTGTGGCTGCACCAACATTTGAGGATGATGGTGACGAGAGCAAAGCACATACTAATGAGGTACCCAACTTTTCCGAGAATCAAGAGGTAGCTCACGTCGAGGTCAACGAGAATGACAAGGGGATGAAGGTAACTGGCACTCTCGCTTCTCCCTTCATCTACAGGAGGACCTTCGGTGTTTCCGAGGTAGATCAGCCATTTCCGTTGGATACCATTCCGGATGTTGAAACTAATAAAAAAAAACGCTGTGTACCAGAGGCAGGGCTCCGAAATATATGGCTTTATCATATTTTTTAGAATCAATAGCATGAAGGGCTCTGGTTTTTAACTCTTCTCAAGTACTTGTCTACTTGTTAGAAAGAAATTAATGGCAAAACACTGAATTCGTCAAGGCAAAAACATAATTTCCCATAAAAAATTCTAGAAATCTTCGAGAAATCTCGACGAATTGCAAGAAGTTTATGGGATTCTTTCATAACCTTGAAAGATCTAAAAAGTCACATCAATTGTCATTAGTCTCACGTCATACCAGCGCCAAAAAAACGCATGAATAATCTAGTAATGCTCTCCCCACTGGAGACATAAAATTCAATTTGGACGAAGAAAGCTCATGAAATTGTAAATTAAGCTGAAAATTCAAGGAAATCAAATAGTTATAAGTAGAAACGAACCGAATATTCGTACCGCACCTGAATCTTCAATTAATGCATGAATATTCAGTATTAAGTTGAACTGAACTTCAGATGGATTCAAAAGTGTAATTTTCTGCCAATTTTTAATGCCCCTGATTGAATAATAGAAGAAAGCTGAAATGAACGGCGTCCGTTGATTTTCTCATCAAATTCTAACTTACAATGATGATGGAATTGCGGTTGAAATTCCATTCGGTGAATATGCTGTGGGTATGCATACGAGATGAGGGGTAAAACTCTGATAGTGAACACGATGGGTCATGGATTTGTGTACGAAATCCAACATGCATCTGAATTTTAGTTAAATGTCCATCTTCGGTTATGGGGTAAATTTTGCGGGATAAATTTTTGGTTGCACTGCAAATTTTGAAAGAAAAAAAATTGTCAACATTTGCCACGGTACACTCCGTAAGACTTGATGTAAAGGTAATAGATATTAACATGATTTTTCGTATTTTCAGGATGAAAAATTGGAAAGAGATGGTGAGGAGATGGCTCATCCCAGCCGTGAAAATGGCAAAAAAATGCTGAGGATTCTTCACATGGACGATCCGCCGGAATTTATCGATAAACTTGAAAGTGTCTTTTCCCTCTTCGGCGATTATATTATCGCCATTATGCTGAAGAATCTTAAACTGCGATTGCGCCAGGGTAACATCGCCGAGGTGTATCAGAAGAGAATTGAGGAGGAGGCACGGGAGAATGAGGGGAATACCATAGAAGCTGCTAAAACTATTGAGGAGCGGATAAGGGAGGCGTTTGGGGAGTCTTTTCAGGTGAAGATAGATAGATATCTCAAGTCACTTGTCGAGCATATTGTACTCCCACAGAGATGAGTTATCTTGGAACTCTGGGGTCGGCGATGGAGTTTGGCAAATTGGAATGATCTTGTTCAATTTCCCGAAGCCATTTTGTTTCCAGACTTGGTAAACGATTGGCAATATCACTTGAAAATGTATTATATAAACAATAATTAGCATTAATTCCTACTGTAAATTAATCGTAATGGTGTACAATTTCTTGGTTGAAATTTTTTCTTCTTCATTAACAACACTGCTTTAAAAGAACCACTGAAAAGTTAAGATTGTTCATTTCATAATGTAGATCACGACGCCAAGAAGGTAAATTTGACAAAAAATCCTTATTTTTTAATGAACCGTCTGTTGTAAATTCCTTCATCGGTATGATGTTGTTGATGAAAGAATAATGATTGAAATTTTTTTAAATGAAAGAAAGAGAGACTCACCGATAGAGTAGCCTCTCCTGTCTATCCGCCTCCCTATAAATTTTATAGTACATCACCAGCATAATGATACCGGGTCCCCAAAAACTGACACTTGAGCTCACCACGGCATACGGTTTATTAACACGAAAGACACATCGTTCTGGATGCATCTGTCGTTTGGCCAGATGATCCGACGTCGCATACCATCCCGCAAAAATAGGTAGAAAGCTTATGATTGTCGGTGAGCACCACACAACACCTAGCATAGTGGTAAGCCTGAGATTGGTCATGATAAGAGGATAATCCAGTGGTTGAACAATCGCGTAATACCGATCAACACTGATACAGCACAGATGGAGTATCGATACAGTGCTGAAGAATACGTCCAGTGAGTTCCACACATCGCACATAAAATAACCAAAAAGCCAACGACCCGATAGCTCAACACTGGCATTGAATGTCATGGCAAATATTGCTACAAGCATATCAGCCAGTGCCAGAGATACGACAAAATAATTCGTTATGACTCGGAGCTTCCTGTGCCTCATCACCGACACAATTACCAACAGATTACCAAATAGGGCTGCAAGAATGATGAAACTCATGATTATAGCCTTTGTTATCCAGAGGACTACGGTCTCAAGATTTTGCCCCTCGTTGCCACCAATTGAGCGATTCTGAGTTGAGTTCATCAGATTTAACAAACCCATTAACGAGTCGTTGTTGCGTGCACGCTCGAGGCTTTCGTTACGCTCCATCCTAGGCTCAGGAGGCTATTTATTACACTTGCCAACCGCTATTTGATGCAGCACTCTGGTCCTCTGATTGCTCTTCCTCTTCCTGACTCATGCACTCACACATATTCACATTGTTCGATGACTGCTGGGTGCGGCTAGTTGTTACATCATTTTTCCGAGCATCTTGGAGTGTCGATTGACTCATTTCATGGAGGCGATCTTGCGGAACGGCGGATGCGTGATACGGTGATATCCTGTGAACATCAGAGACATTTTCATTATCATGAGTCATTTGAATTTCTCACGCGGTTATGGTGAAAAAGTCTGCGGATCATTTTAGAGGCATGATGGATTGACGCGCTTATCAATGTATTGAGAAATTTGCCATTACTTCAATTTTGCTCAATTCAATTGTTTTTTATTCTCAACTTACCATAGGGGAATCAACTACTTTCCTCTATCCCTTTTATGCCCTACAAACATTTCTTATTATTGACACGTAACGTACTTGGTGTCTGTAGTGCGTAAGAGAAAGTTTGGGGAGAGTGGGGCACAATGGAATACGCGCTCAAACTGGGACATGGCACTCAATGTTACACTCGCCGCCTCATTCTGCACTCATGTCCCATTATACCCCACCTTTCCTTACTTGATTACCTCTGTAATTGCTAACTATTGCTAACTCGCCCCATTATTCACTGCAATCCATTCCCTCTAATGACAAAAATTTCAGCAAAAATAACGAAAAAATGAGATAAGATCATATGTGCTAAATTGGTGAATTCTTGGATGAAATACATGAAAATCATTCCCAAAAACGAAGTTTGCCGTCAATGAAAAAAAAAAGTGAGCCATGCGAATATCATTAGAATGGCATTGCCATGTAAAATGACTTGTCACCGATATGGTTCCTGACATGTGGTGATGGTTGTGTGTGCGCACATGGAACCCGAAGTGAGCCATGAAAATACGATATAGATGCTCAAGGTCATGGATGCTCATGGTCAAGGTCATGCAACATTAACGTTAAAGTGTAATCTTCCCAAAAAAAAACTATCGAGTTTGGCTCATATCAACAGCAAAACTAAATAATTGACCTATCAAGTTGCAAATAAAAATTTAATATTTTTCCGGAATATTCAATTTGGTCTCATTTCGGTTGCACCTTGTTCAACGTGCCGTTTCTGATAAAACTAGTGAAAATTTCCTCCTCTCATACGTCCCGAAATTCATATTAATCCACTCGTACAGTCTTTTGATCCCACACAGCCTCAGGACTGCAATGAATGGATCGCGAGATGCGTGGGATCCAATGGTGCTGTTAATCCGCGGGCATTGGACAACATTGGGCGGAGACTATTTATTGAAAGATATTCTATACAGTAGCGCGTTGACATTTGAGTATTACGCAGAATACAGGGAAATACATAGACAGTGTGGGGGAAATTTTGTGCGGATTTATCAACATGAAATGTGTTTGGAAAGATCAAATGTGGAAAATTATTGAACGTGATTTATTGAAAAAATGAAAAATTCAGATAGTTTGAACATTTTTTCATGCAAGCGTTTGACGATATCGTTCATAAACATTTTTATGCTTATATGATTGTGAATACTTAAAAAAAAACCTTTCGATACCGACATTCCATTACAACTTTGTAATTTTAAAAAAAATTTCAATCGCGAATTCAACGAAAGGGTCTCTTAACTTCCAATTCATTCAAAATTCTCAGAAATGCGGGGACTTTGATTTCTTTTTTCGATACCGTTGAACAACTACCAATTTTGCCCACACTTCCCAAAATATCAGGAGCGAAAAAATTTTCAATTCAGTGCCATGTCTACCTAGTTTCCATCGAAGCCTGTGAAATCGAAAAATTCAATATCTCTCATGTTTACCACTCTCGAATCCCAGCTTCATAATTCAGGTCACGCGTAAGTTCACCTAGAAAGCCTGAACTTTGCAATTTCCCAGACCAGGTATCAACTTCGAGAGCCAAAAATATAAAAAAAGAAATCTGTAAATGTCTAAACTTTATTCCTATATACGATAGATAAATTTTACTCATATATATAGAAAAAAAATCTAAATTTGTCCAAATGCACTTTACATTAAATTGGTTTTAAAGAAAAAGTATTGCCGAAACTTCACATTTTTTCAGTTTCAAATTGATGAGTTATGCAATGAATTTGAAATCGACGGAAGAAAAAATATACAACTTAATCAAATTAAGTTTATAAAATGGGGAAATGAAAATTTTAACATGAAACTGGAAACTGTGAAAGTTTCTGATTCTACCGAATTTATAGTTACAGTTTCAAGGAAATATTCAAGTGAGTAATAATGTGTTTTGATTCAAATTTTATGAGTTTATGTCGTAGTGCTGGATAGTTAAATAAAACATTGAATGAATCGACGTAATATTTCGCAAATAAATTATAATTTAGTGTGACCCTTGAGGGTCACCACGAACACTTTCCAATTTTTTATTTACACACACACACACACACACGTTTCCCGTCTTCCTCTTTCTGTTAGAAACTCAAGCACATGCACACATCGTCTCAGAATCTGATGGCAATTATGTCGGTATACTAGAAACCCTATGATCAAGTTTGGCAGAAAGTTTTGAATTATTAATTACAGCTAAAAATAGCGGAAATTCGCCGTAAACGTGAAAATTGCTTCAATTTAATAATACACATAGTAAATGTTATCCCGATGAAACACTTTTAAAACATAAATCGACATTTTAGTGCAGATCGTGTTTGGCCTACACTCTATTTCACTGCTATAGAAAATGGTCAGCAAATAAATATTCCAGAAATGTTGCCCATTCTCTATAATATTTGTATAGGAATATCCGAATAATTCTTGTAGGAATTCTAGATGTTTGTTATAATATGGCCCGGGCAAAGCTCGTGATTAATAATGGTAAAAAAGAAGTATGCGTCCTTCCCATTCATTACACGTTATCGAGCTCCTTTACGCATCGACAGAAATCAATTACGAGGTTCGCAAGTTATTCCGTTTGGGAGGAGAAAAAAAATTCGCAGTCTGGATAGATTTAGAGCGGCCAAAGCCCCCACCCCCAGTCGGGATGAATAACCCCCGATCCGTTCTTTGTATTGCGCCTTCGTTGTAAATGTCTAATGTCCTGAGTGGATCCCTCCCATGAATTGAGGATCTTCTCGAGTATCCCTCGAGGGATAAACCCCAATTGCGAGTAGTCTTTTCATGGGGCGAAACCGCGGGATCATTCTTTCCTCGAAGCGAGGAAAAATTTTGCATTCTCCTCACAAGCACAAGCTAATACCTTCATTATCGAGAATTCCCGCCTGAAAATTGTCATTTTTCACTCGAGAAGAATGCTTTTTCCTGTCAATGCCCTGTTTATAATTGGCGTATAACATTGGCAAACCAGTCTTCCAGCGAGTTTCCCAAAGAACAATGGCGTCACCTTAATTAATGGGAAACACTTCCAGCGTGCCCTAATCCCTCCGATGAGAAGCATTCGAGTATTCCTTGGCTCCTCCAGAATAATGACAATCACTCGAATATACATTCATTACAGCGACGAGTGGCATCTGTCTCAATGGAATCATCATCACCCAAAGAGTACATTCATTAGAATATTCTCAGCATTATTACAACTTTATTCATCACCACCTCCATGACAACGCAATAATCGAAAATATAGCTTCTTCACAGATCAATAATGAAATTCCATGTGAAATAGCATCGTAGTATTCTTATCCTCCTGAATACTCATGTATTGTAAATAAAAATGCGACCAATATTAGCTCCTCCCTTAAATTCAATTCTTCCCGATATAAATATCTTAGATTTGGGGATAAAAATATCTTGAGATATGTTACGTTCTGGAAAATATGCAGCGGGGGCCTATAAGTATTTATATAGATGAGTCGTGCCGCCGGGAGCATTTTATCCCCCAATATCTCCGACTTATTACCTTTTGTAATATACCAAAATGAACAATTTTTTTTCTGTAGAATAATGTGGATATTGGTGAGCTGGCGACATACTTATTATTCATCTCTGGACAACCTCATGTGTCAATAATGACGAAGTTAATGGGAGCAATAGCATAGGAATGATGATGCAATTCAAATATTTTCATCAGCCAAATTATTGAGGAAAATTTCTATTTGTTTTATTGTTTCCTTGAAGAGCGTTACATTGAGTATACTAGAAACGCTGACAAATGAGCATTAATTTTCAATCCATTGACAGAGTCTTGAAGAGTAGGGACATGGTGGGGAAAGCACCAGTATCATCAACCACCAACTGTCAAATGATTCAACAAATCTTCCATCTCTATTTTTACAAATTGAGGACATTTGCCTCGTGTCTCATCGAAACTCTATAATCCCCGCAATGTATGGACTCCACTAAAACCACCCATTATTTTTCTGCAGCACGTGTTACCAAACTCGGGCCGTTAAACCTCTTAGTTTACACCGTTGACCTTCGAGGAGTATCGCATTTCACAACATCGTTTCAAAATTGCCAATGAGACGATTAAAATCTTCAAATATTATTTATTGTTTATTTTCTCTGTTTTTTTTTTCGTCTCCGTCCCGCTTGTTTACACTCCTAACAGTAGCTGCTACTGGGCATTGCGTTAGAGGGAGGACTGGCCACCCATCCATGTCGTATTTCTAAACGCAGGCAACCTCCAGAACCCCCTAAGCTACCATCGCGAGCGCCTATGTCGCCCCCCCCCCCCCCCCGGTGCGGTTAAACTCTATAAAGTATGTGACCGAACAGATGAGTTTCCAAAATGATTATACGTCGACGATTGATTACATCATATTATATCATATTTTATTCAGATCCCACAGTAAAAGCCAATTGCAGGATCAAATTTGCTTTTACATTAACTTAAAATCCAGGGTTGGTTAAATATTTACAATGAGAGATGAAAATGGAGAACAGTGGCACATGTATGCTGACTGTTGATCATGATGGACTCATTTATGGGAAGGAAATATGCCTCTTAATCTGAATCGGATGGGCAAGTGAGAGCAATGAACAAATTGGAGTGCATATGATCCACCAATTAATATCGGATTTCAAAAATAAGATCTTCGGATTTCCTAGACAACTAGATTCTACTATGATGGCTCAAAAATTATTGCTGAAAAATATGATTGATAATAACCCGAAATCTTATCCCCTTGATGAGCGCTTAAGGAAAAAGATATCTGTTTTTCTTCCTCGAAAATTTGTTGTATTTTTGAAAAACTAAATGTTTCAAAAGTATATCATTTGTATGATGGGTAGAGTGAAGCAGAATTACGTTTGGAAGCCTTAATAAAATGAATTCCTTGTATTGGTTCAACGAAATTGTTGTTTGCAACAATATGGATGTAAAATGTATGAGAATAATTTTTGGGGTATACAATACAGAGATTTGAAAAGTTCAGCCATTTCCATTGTAATAACTCCTTTCCGGATGAGAAAATTAGTGAAAGAAGCAGAAGTAGAAAGTTTTCCAAGCATAAAGCAGAATGCAGGGAGTTCAAATTGCATGGTAAAATTATTTTCAAGAGTGGTTTCTGGGTGCTACAGGTTTTAAAGGTTCCGAGCGAACCCACCTGGGTGCACATTAAAAACCCATGTCCTCAGGACATCCCAAGCGACACCTTTTGCAAGCGGGGACATGCTGCAGACGCTGCTAAATGGCAAATTTGTATCCCATTCTAGGGACACCTTTCTCGCAGATCAAACGTTCGAAATATGTTTCGATCTCATTTCAAAAGCTACTTTGCCGCGAGTCAACTATGGTTGGAAAATAATAATAAATAAAAGATGGCCGTAATTGCATTTCGTTCACGGAAAATCTTTCGTCAACTATTATTGCGTGGCAATCACGAATTTCCTTGAAGTGCGTACACGCAAAACTCTACTTCTAACACCTAAAGTTGGGTAATGACAAGTGCACATTGACACAGCTGCAAAAACTCTCTCGTTTCTCCATCGAGACTTAAAAAATAAAGATAAACAACTAAAGATTAAAAAAAAACAAAAAGGAATGAGTTGAAGGGAATGAATGTACAAATGAAGATACATCATAGCGACCAATCATTTCATCTGCACGTGTATTGCCTCAATGGTAAACATTGCATCGCCACTGATTCTCAAGCTCATAACTTACCGGCATGGCCGATCCTCCAGAATCTATCGTATTCCCAGTGCATTTTCCACCCACTGACCACAAATTAAGATTGTCAACACATGGTATTATTACCACTATCCACTGGCAAATCGTCACGATTATAACTCCCGATCCATGTCTGTTTGACTAGAGTGCGACTGGTTGCAAAATGCGCCACTGGCACGAGACTTCAGCAATTGAAATATGAAACTCCATGGAAGACATCACAGTATCACTAATTCGTTGAAAATATCAGGGCAACATTCATTGTGAAATTCCCCTCAGTACGAAAAAAAAGATAAAATGTTTGGAGGCTATTTTATGCTCCAGCACTTTCGCCTTGGTTTAATAACTTTTAATAACGGTCCATGCTTGTAATTCAGACGGTAGCGCACGACCGCCCACTCGATGCTCAGCGTAGGGGTAATGGAGCGGTGTAGCTTGCACGGCTGGCGAGGCCGAAGTGAACTGAAAGCTCGTGGCCAACGTTGAGCTTTCCCGCTTTCCTACCCTCCAGCTGCGCTCCCCAGTTCCCACGCCAACTTGTCTACCCTCAGCCATACAGTATTTCACCCACATACGCACTACCTCTGTCTTTTCTCTCTGTCAGTGCTTTTTTATGTGGATTCGCCATTTAGGGGGGCACTTTCTGAAAAATCATCAGGCTTGGCTATATCTTAAGAATGCCATTTTTCTCCTATCAAATATTGGTTATTTACATGCTTGTAAGGCTTCCCGGCTCACCCTGCTCTAGGGGCATTCCCATGGGTTTCCTGACTGACCCCATATCTACCAACTCAACTTATAGGCTCGGTCATTTTTCTCATTTCGACATAATCATATGTGTGTATCTATCAAACGTATAGTAAGGGTCGCAAAAGTTTGGAATTATCCGAAAGTCTTTGTGGAAAGTTAAAAGTAGCGTTCTTGTACCCAAAAATTAATCAATCAATGAGAAGAAATATTTCATCAGCAATTATTAGGTATTAGATATAATTTTGGCATATATATCTTTTTCTGAGTTGGAGGGCATGGATTTATGTCGAGTGGGCAAGAGGACGGAAGTATTTCGATATCATGAGGTGATCCGGCCACATGTGGAGATCGTGAGAGTCAAGAGGACTAGGGATGGAGATGGAGAACAAATACGAATCATGTGATATTGGCGTGAGAAAAAAGTCCCTTCAGCCCATAGCTCTAGATGTAGTTTATGTATAGTCGTTGTCAACACTGCGCGCGAAATATGCGGTTAATGGGTAAACTCGTAGTTATGTGTAGTATCTGCGAATGATAGAAATCGAACTTTACATCACCGGTTGTACTCATTTTTTGTTCACGTTTCACATTGTGACGAAATTTGGAAAGTTTTACAAATTGCCATTTGTTTGAAGTTTTTGGCATTTTTGAATTATTTCGGGAATTTATTGCAATGACCCCTAAATGGACTTTTTTCTTTTCGCTTCATAACTGGTGTTTTAAGTACACCAAACTGCTTCCCCTCGACAAATGTCTATGTATGTGTGTGTGTGTATGTTTGTATGTGTGAAATCGGAATTTTTCGTTAACGATTTCTCACAAACGGTTCAACGATCTGCGTCATCGAGGTCTTGTTCGGAGCATCTTTATGGAACTTAGATCGGATTAACTTTTGGTTTAAATTGACCGAACAGTTTTTTTGTTATGAACAAGTGAATTGTTTGCAACGCTCTATTCTGAAAATGGTAAAAGGTACGACAAAAACTATTAAGCAAAACTTGCCATGTAAGTAAAAATGCATATTCAATTTTTAATCACTTTTTTCCATATTTGTCATAATTAAGGAGGTATGATATAGAATTTCCAAGATATATGTTGGGTATATCTGTGCGGATATATCTCGCCCGGCACATTCGAGATATTTCCAGAATATAAGCAGGATATATTTTAGATACAACTGCGGCAAAATAACTATATTTCAGTTATAATTTTTGGCTTATATCCTTTTCTATGCGGGATATGAAATTTTCAAGGAATGAAATTTTTGGATAAGACTTTTACGGATGGGTGTGCGCACTTATATGCACGTGTGCTTGTATTTGTTTGGACACGGAAAAATACCGGTTCCATGTATTGTCGCAAAACACATGGGTGGGAAACACAACAATATTATTTTTCTTCCGATGTTTCAACATCCAACATAACATAAACAATTGCTTACGCATTAACCGTACATACTAAATCAGATGGTTGACCGACATTCTACGTCATAATATTCCGTCCCAGAGATTTGCAATAAAGATATCTCATCTGATTGAAAGGCGTTTTTTTTTTGTAAAGAAACAATGTGCTGGAAAAGTTATCCTCAAGGGATTCAAAATTAATTTTAAAAAAACCTGTGACGGGTGGCTAGAATGTAGCACTGTGGTGCACTCGAAAAATAGAGGTGAACAAATCTATGCCATGTATTCTACTTTGCCCGAAAGCAACGCCTTCATACCCCTTTTTTTCCCAACATTTAATACAGTTTTTCCGTCGCCTCGAGTCATTACTTTTTCTACCCCAATTGTGCGTTTTTTTATAAAAAAATACCCCCATTTGGGTACATTACAAAACCACATTTAGGGATATAAATATCCGAGTCAGATTGAAATATTTTATAAAATTATACTCTTACTCAGATCAATATTTTTAATTGATATTCCCCGCATATTCTAATTAATATGAAAATATTTCACCTGCGAATTAGGTTTGGTAATATAGCCTTTAGGATGATGGAACACGATGGTCAATCTCATCTTGAATAATTTCGGTTTTTAGTCAATCAACAGTGGAAAATGAAAAGTTGATATTGTTGAGTATTTTTGGGGAGAGGATTTTTACTATACAGGCGTTTCCATGAATTTCCCTTAATTAAAGTTTTTCAAACGAATCATTGAACCGCAATGCCCCAGCCTAATCATTGCAAAGAATAAGTCTTTCATGCGAGGGTCGACGAAGGACACAAAATTGTAAGATCGAAAGTTAGAGTAAGACCTGTCTTCTTGCAATGAGATTGCACACAGAAAGGAAGAATTATATCGTTTTCAAAAAGACTTGTTACGAATAAATATGTCTCCTTTTGGTGCAGTGATCATTTCTCTGTAACATTTCTCTCCAAGTAGTACTCAGAATTGGAATTTCTTTGTACCATTTTTCTCAACGTGAAGACACTTGAGACCCTCTGAAGTGTCTCGACCGTCAGTTGCAGAATAATTGATAAAAACAGTATCACCTTTGTGGTGAACGAGGTGCCTTGCGGGATTATGTAAATGAAGGTCAATTTTTCATGGGCCCAGGTATAGGCAAAGGGGATTCGCCCAGTGTGGCACCAGACAGGCCGGATCAAGACTGGATCTAAATCAACGCAACCTCCATTGTCTAATATGAATATGACAGGTGGCCATAAAATTTCTTCAAGGGCAATGTCTGGAAGAGAGAAAAAACCAATGAAAATTTAACGTTGAAAATTCACGGATGGTTCTTAGGCGCAAAATCCTATAGCATCAGCTGGGCTTCAAGTTTTTTCACCCCTTGAATTATCTTTGTCTCGGTTGTGCCTCCATCTCCAGTGCTCGTTGGGGATAACAACGAGCCTCGTTATTTTTACACATAAATAAATGCTTCATTTAACGAAGGAAGACTCGGTTGTCGCACTGTTCTAACCGGGCTATTGCAGGCTACACGTTTCACGGTCCTACCATCATTATTTTAATTGTATCCATGGGTGAAATGAGAGACTTAATTATATGTAATAGCGATTGATTAGTGTTTGCTGATTTCCAAATAGAATTATCACTGTTTTAGCCTACCAATGGGAACATTCTCACCTAATGAACAGCCTGCCTATCGATTCTGTAGTGAATATATTAGTATATACATATTCTATAAATATGTCTATGGGTGGAAACTGCAGTAGAACGGATATCTTCAGTGTCAAAACCACGGTAGTTAAATGAAGACCCGTATATCCGGGACACACAGTGTGGTGGTTTACACAAGCACGTTTTATTCAGCGTCATCTCTCGCGGCAAGGCTGGGGGTCCATGAGATTTGTGCACCAAGCACATAATAACATATGGCTCTCGATTGGTTCCTTCATAATCGCAAGTCCATTAATGGCTAAAGTTTGGAGGAATGTGGGAATGCCAAGAATCGCGGCTTAATCTTGTTTAGTATCAGCAGTTACACATATACACACATATGCAAAAAAACATTGCCTCCAGCTGGAGAAGCTTTTATTCTCAGAAATCATATGGTTATAAAGTACTCCTTCACGTACCGATGCATAACGGTGATACACTGGACCAGTACACAGAGGAACCAGAATACACACCTACACACACTTAGCCGTACTATGAATCCTGCATCTTGTGTCTTGCCACTGTCCCCGGAAGTGCTCCTAAGATCAGCAACCGATCTCAGAAATTAGGAACACAAGTTTTTGTATTATTATGACTATTCGACCGGGGTTATCACAAAGGTTACTACGAGGCTGAGATACCGAGGTCGAAAGCCAAGCATGGTAAAAATTGTCTAGGTGTCTAGACCTCGAGACTCATTAAGAGATGTCAGGAATAAGGAAGTCGACACTATGTCGACTCTGGTTATCTATAGTGGTGCCCGGCTCAGCGAAAAAGGGTTTGGAGAAAACAGTCGGCCCATGGCTATGCAAAAGAGGAGAGGACAAGCTCCAATCGAGTCCATGCACGAGGTGAATTAAATAAACCCTACTGCGACGATTTCTGTAATTTTACATACTGCACGAAGTGGATTAGGTAAGTGTTGTAATCAGTTCCACATGTAATCGCATACAGTCCTATGCGGCATCATTAAATCACACCTGGAAAATCGTTATCGGTTATTCGGCCCCACCATAGCGGGCCATTACAATGCTGCCAGTTGTGTGTCTCGTTAGCACAGAATCCCCACCTGGGAGTATATATCTGTGCGAAAGGTTTCATGTAGAAGCTGCGCTAGAGGTCGAGGACTGAATTGACAAAGGAATCGATGATGAGGCCGTGACTTTATTTTTCATCACCGTACGTATTTGCTCTACCTGTGTGTGCACTGTGTCAAGCAGGTGTGGGGAATTCAATGAATTTTTTTGTTGTGAAAATGAAAAATCAACACAGGTGAGTTTTCGAATTTAGGTGGGTATTTTCCATACGCCAAGAGACAAAGCTTCAGAATTCGAGAAATCGAAGGATGTGACACATATGGAAATCTCGCAAGTCAGAAGAAATTGACTGAAGGAACAAGTGATTTTTCGTTTCAATCTCTGTATGTTCGGGTGAAACTTCTTACTCGGGTTACGGATAGATCCAGCGTAAGGCACCTGACACTATCGAATAGAAGATAAAGGTTGGAAAAATCTATGATTGATTTAAAGAATTTAAAATATCAAAAGGAGTTCCACGATTTTAAAACTTGAAAAATTTGGGAAGGTTTAACAAATTTTGATAACTTGACAAACATGAGGACTCTTAAACACCTGACGCATTGGGAACTGAAAATCGGACATTCAAAAACCTATAAAGAGTTTAAAAATTCAGAGATTTACAAAATGTAATAATTTTTGTAGACAGTAATGATGACTTGAGCCGGTCGTATGGTGAAATAGGTAAGGTGCCCCCCGACGGATCTCGAGTTCCTGGGTTCAAGCCTAAGTACCGGTGGATTTTTTCTGGATTATTTGATTTAGTCAAATAATGGGCACCACAAAAGTACAAAACAGTTCACCCCCAAAAGTTATACGACGAGTACCAAAAACTGTTTACAACTGAATGTTCCTACTCTCATTGTGAACGAATAACATCCGTAACTGTGTTACAAAGGAAAAAGTCATGAGCGTCTAACAACTATAATAAGTCCAGAGCCGGCGCTAAGAACCATTGTAGTTGATGCGTCGATAACAACAAACCGAAACCGAAAAAAAATGATGACTTGATGGATGTAACAAAAATGAATAATGGGAAAAAATGGGGAAGAGTGGCAAAGTAGGCTTGAAACAAAAGTAGACCACTCCCACCGTTGGCAATGGTCTTGTGTTTAGAGCACTGGCCTTTGTCGCACGAGGCTCAAGGATCGCATGGCCGTACGGGGATTCGCCCATTCAGTATAGTAGTGTGGAATTATCCAGGCTCTAATTCATACGCATTCGCGGTGGAACGGGAGTTACATAAAAGAAACGGCTGTACAAGTGAGGCTTTCCATCGTTCGCCTTCAATTACTGGTTAAACCAGAAAATATAATGGCCATTGGGTATTGTAGTCGTCTTAAATTAAGTGTTGTACAGTTTCGTAAAAAAAGTCGGTATCCATTGCCACCGTCGGGACAAATCGTGGTATACATTCTAGTCGAGATAGGGTTATTTTATACGGCTACGTGATGTCAAGAAAAATGTCTAATTAAAAAATGAATTTGGTCCTTGCAATCTTCTCCGCTGTTTACTTCCAATCATTTACAGAACTGTAATTTTTTTTGTTGTTAATGTAAAAAAAAATGGGCTAGCACGCAGTCAAATGCATGAATCAAAAAAAAGTAACAATACCTTTATAACGAGAAAAAAATCTGGTATAAAAGCCTCGCGCGGTCAATGGTCCATAGCAAGTAATTGAGACGTCGGGAAATCACAAAGTTTATTATTATGTATGCATAAACCCCCGTCAACAGCTGATGGCAGTGGCGCCACAGGATTACCGCGCGCGCAGCCTATCCTCGTTGCCGCGCTCCCCTGAAATTTCAAATTTCAATCGACGGTACACTTTTAAACTTCTCCAATTATTCAATTTATAAAGTCTCAATACCTGATAGTTCCGTTACAATAGACATGTGAGCGATGCTCAAAGTGAGAAGTGATGTTCCGATAAAGTTTAAAAGTGCCGCATCGTTTAAAATTCACAATTCCTGCGCCCTGTGGCAATGACACGGCGCGTGCAGTAATGGTGGGTTGCTAGGGTTATCAGCTGTTGATAGAGGGTTAAGAATAAGTAATAAATTTGCAATGTTTCAACTATTCCTTACGTTAGCAATAGCCAGGCTTCTGTGGGTTAATTTGTTGTTATGAAAGTATTTGTGTTTATTTCATTCATGCATTCAACTGAAAACCCTTTCTGTATTTTTTTTTATAGTTTACACAATTCGTACAATTTTGTATTAATTTGAAGACTCAAAATACTGTCCCAGTGTTCGGAGATTTTTTAATGCAATGGTTTCCTTCATGAATTTCAGAATTTTAGCTAAATGTGAGGGATTCTCACGTTCAGCTCTCGTTGAGATGTAGATAGGGACATTACCGAGAAACTCGTTAATCTTGTGCTGCCGCAATCGCTCGAGGCCGAGTCCGTCAAATTCAACGAAAGGGCGTGAATATCTCCCGTCATTTTGCTCGGATCGATTTAATCTTGGCTGTAATCCCAAGTGGGATTACACTTATTTTGGGCCAAATGAGGAGAAATGAAAAGATGGATGTCGGATGCGCGCAGTTAAAATATGGCTGTTTCAAGAGCGCATTTTTCACGACAACTTCTTATATTTTTTTTTAATTTACGAGGGGGAAAGTAATTCCAATGACCCAGATAATGAAAAATCGAATGGCGATGGAATTTTCACTTTTATCAACATATAGTATCATGCTGTCACTGTTTTAAGGATGTGTGTATTTATATCTCACTGATGGATTTTTTTATTACCAGCCTCTACCGATACATTTTTTTTTAAATGCAGTTAATTATAGTTGCGTTTTAGGAGAGTTATGCAACCGGTGCGGCTCTTTCTTCTTCAATATGTGACTAAAATAACGGTTCTTTGGTCAAATTTCGACCTAACTTTACATCCAAAGGTCAAACATATTAATTTTCCCTCCGACTGGTTTGTCAATTATTGATATCACTGATAATTCACTAGACAATTTACAATCGAGTAATATTGCTGAGTAATTTCATTAAAGATGAATGTCAAATTTCCATTCTCCATCTCCAGTTATATTCGTCCCACTTTAAAGTGCATCTACCTTCTGTGAACTCACGTCTTTCATAGAGAAAGTTGAACGAGAATTGAGTTTCGGAATTCCTGATAAATATTTGATGATTCTTCCACTCTGAAAATCCTCAACACATTCAATCTTGCCTGAAGCTTTAGCATATCAAGTTTTCCTGAATTAAAAAAAAATCCAACCTCATACCTCCTTAATTATAACTAATATGAACAAAAGTAATATGAAATTAAATATGCATTTCCACGTACAGAGCAAGTATCTCTTACCGTTTTTGGAACAGAGCGTTGTAAACAATTCACTTGTTAATAACAAAAGAACTGCTCGGTCAATTTACACCAAAAACTAATCTGATGTAAGTTCCATGAAGACGCTCTGAACAAGACCTCGATGACCCAGATCGTTGAACCGTTCGTGAGAAATCGTTAACGAAAAATTCCGATTCCACACATACAAACACACACACACACACACACATACATACAGACGGGGCTTTGGTGTAGTGGGTAGAGTGTCTGCCTACTATTCTAAAGGTCCCGCGTTCGATTCCCGCTCACTGCAAAATATTTCTTCTGAAAAATATTTTCTCACGGACTCCGACCGATGACAGGAACATTCCGTGTGTGCTATCGGCGGTATCCATGACCGTGAGCCGGAACCGAACGCGACCCGTCGCGCGGGGTGGGGGAGGGAGGGTTCCATCGTAGACGCCCACCATCGTATCACAGGGGTTTCTGGAGGTTTACCCTGTGATTAGAAATACGATGAGCTGAAATGGCGAAGTCGGCCCCAGCCGCAATGGGTGGGTACTCTGATCCGTAGTATTGCCCATGAAGTAATGCCTACCAGCGGTTACGTGGGTGAATACGAATAGAGAAAAGAGTGAAAAAAAAACAGACACATACATACAAACACACAGACATTTGTTCAGAGTTCGACGGGAAGCATTTTGGTATACGTAAAACACCATTTACGAAGCGAAAAGAAAAAAATCGACTCATTAAATAAAGATGTATTTTTTTGTTATTGGCTTTGATACTGCGTGTACACTGTAGAGAAGTGTTCAAAGTATATACGTGAATAGTTGATTGACCCTCATGTATATTGGAAGTTAAAAGGTAGGATTATTTTCCTTGAATGGCCGGTATAACACTACTTTCCTATCCTACTCACCGGAACTTTCTGTATTTTAATCAATCCTGGAAAAATCGATTTTTTTGTCAAGATCACTCACCGCTGAGCGCTGTTCCACATTTGTACTCATTTACCCCTCGTAAACGAGCTCGGTACCTGGCGCAGGTTACCTCCAGCGAGGATTCCCGTTAATTGATGATTAATTGTTGGCGCTCAAAATGAGACTTGGAGAGTCTGTATCGTTGGAACGTGCCCCGGGCGCCGTCTGATTTAATAAGCTGTTAGAGTGTCTGCTCCCTGAAAATACCAACGGAATATTATCTTGCTGTGAAAGAGTGTTGATAAGTAGGCCAGGACGAAATAATAATGTACAGCTCCCTAGGGATGCCACTACGTTCACTTCCGGAACAAATAATCCTGCAAAATTATTCGGGTCTTATCACCTTTTGAAACTTGTTTTTTCGATTCTATGAGAGTCCCAATGAGCTGGAACCAGGTGAATCAATCAAAAACGTACAGGAATTGGCTGGGGAAAAATAGCAAATCCTGTAATGCCTTGAGGTAATCTGAGACACATTGCAGTTAGTAATTACTTTTAATTGAGAGTTCATGATGATGGTACATCGCAAGTTATGTACACTAGCCGAAAATTGTGAACGACATGCTATAGATGTAAGCCTCGTCTGGAATTGGGTCAGCAAGGTCAGGGGATCATCTCAATTACGGCCAGCCCCGCAGGAGACTCGTGATACCATCCAAGATCAGCCGAAAATCTGGAAAGTAAGAAATATATTATGATTAGGGGTCCGTTATCCTGCACCGCACTGATCAGCAAAGCACGGGGTGTGTTTCTCATAGAATATGCTCTAGGATTTCCTATAAGATTCCTGGAAAATTTTTTATACAGCATTATCTATGATTTTTTATAGAATATTCCTCAGAATGTGCTGCAGAATATTGTCCAGGATTTTTCATACAATATCTTTTAGAATTTCTTATAAGGTTTCGGGTAACGTTTTCTGCGAAGTATCTCCGAAATCGGGAAATTAATACAAATAATTTTTTTCTACATTTACCAATGCACTATTGTTGTACCGAGGTATGGTGTATTTTTAAAAAGGAAATCACTAATTCTCTTTACCCGCCGGTTTCCCTTGCGACAAGTGATCTCTTCTAACCCGTCAACCTACATTCGTCGTTGGCATCTCTTACGAAAATATAAGGAAAAAATGCTCGATTCGGATATATTACAAGATCCAATGTGGGAATATAAATATTGCCGATTCGTATCTGAGTAATAACCAAAGATTTTGTTCCCTTACATCACCGCATCGAGCATGTTTAGCTCCTGGAATCGGAGACATTCATATCCGCGGATCGGGAATATTTATCTCCGGGCATCTGGGATATTGGTATGTCTGTAGCGGGGAAATTTTTGCACCCGAATTGAAAATATTTATACACCCGAATCGGAGATACCTAGATATCCGATTGTGACTGTCCATACATGCTGTGTGAATCAAAAGCGGGCAAAATTTCAAGTTCTAAGTCCTTCAACGTTTCCGTCTTTCGCCCCGATGCAATTATTGAAATTTGAAGTTGAACAGTTACAGCATTACTGAGCCCACTAGGCCAGGGCCTGCAGATCTGAGAAATATTCCAAGTGGCCCAACTATTCCAAGAATTGTTTCACGGGAAGGGGCCGTTCTAGGAATTGTTCCTAATGGAATTCCAGCTACTGGAACTCCAGTTCCAGGAACTCGAGTTCCAGGAATTCGTCTCGAAATTGAAATTCCATGTAAACTCGTTGCAGGACTACTTCCCGAAATTGGAGGTGCACCTGAAACAGTTCCCAGAACTTCGGACCAGAGTCGAGGCTATCCGTTCCCTCAGAACCGTTCTAGAAACTAGGGCTTAATGAGGGGGGGATCAGATAGAAAACTTAAACAGAAACTTGGGGTTTGGAGTTTTTCACTCTTTCCGCCCTCCAAAATAAAGTCACTAGGTCTAGCACAATGTGTACATCTAAACCGGAAGATTTATATCCCTCAATTGAGAAATTTTTCCTGTATGCGTTCCACGACTCACAGCTCCATATTGCTTGCTGCACCCACTTCAGAGCACGATTTACTCTTTCCATTCCATCCTTGATGGCTAGCTCCACAAGCTGGCGATTCTTAAACTCTCGACTATGGGAGATTTCTTACAATCGAGGGATTTCTCCCCTAAATTTTCTCGAAATGTTTCTCCTGTTCCCCTCCTCATGGAAAACTCTGTGTCATCTGACGTGATCAATCACGGGAATCCTGAAGAATGTGCGTTCTAACACGCAATGTTTCCTTGTTTTTATTTATGTTCTTTTAGGGTCATCTCATTCCTTGGAGCAATTACCATTATTCATCGACAATCAGGGTTTTAGGCCGTAACGTAGTATTAAAAAGGCATTATATCTTAATGTTGATATGGTAAAACTGTTTTTGCCTCGTAAAATTCAGACCTTGTGATATTTTTCATGACACTGTGGGGATAAAATGCGTTTCTAAGCCCACTTGACTTCTCAAACCGTGCACAAAATTGCTTTCCCCAGATTATGATGTACTAGTATATTGGATTTAAAAAAATTTACCATTTGTTACGATATTTTCAGGACGTTCAAAAGTATTGAGTCCTAAAATAAAAAAACATAATTTTCCAGACTTGAGTTTTTTTTTTGGTTTAACGGATTAAAAAAATATTCCCACAAAAAATCCATCCACATGAATTTAATCCAATTGTATTCACAAGTCGATTCATCCAAAAATTACGTTAATGTCATAAGCCTCGACTTAATTTTTTGTTCCGTCAAATGAAATGAACTTATGAATGCACACAGGAGAATCTTGTTAGCTCATCTGACAAGAGTGATTTCAGAATCCTCTACAGCTTGCTCATATATTGAATTACGCCATATATTGAATTACAAGTGGGAGGAGGGGAGTAGGTGGGAAGGGGGGTGGCGTTTTTATGGGCAACTCATCAGCAAGACAATGCCGAGATCAGGTGCGGGTCGCGCACTAGGTGTAGCGGCTCCGGAAATTATTTAAAACATCCATTGACAGTGTTTGGAGTGGACTCGACCAGATCAGCAATTTCTTTAGGTCTTTTGTGGCTTCCGACTCGCGTCAATGATGTGAAGGGCTTTTTAAGGCTTGACACGATTGATCTGCTGTCGCTGAGTGTTCAGTACACGGAGAGAAAAGTTTGAGAAAAAATGCCCTTCCATTTGGTAAAAATTTCCGTATACACTACCCTATATACTTTTTAATTCTGATATACAGCAGATAAAAAGTTTACGATTCTAATTCAACAATAAGTGTCGTCATACAAAAAATAAAGAATATAGCCTGGTAGTTTACAAATTGACTAGTGATAAAAATTCAGCGGCAGTCGGGTAACTTTTACCTTACCTGCGCAGTAGATATAATCGATCGGTGAGTATTTTCTATTCAAGCCATAGACTCGGTAAAAATATCGTTTCGTTCCATAAAATTGCGAGCTTTTTTCGTGTGGTAAAACATATCCATTGAAGAATAAATTTTGATTCTCGTTGAATAATTTTGACTATCTATTAAATATGAACGGCAAGGAATTTCTATAGAAGTGTTAGGGTGAAACTTACCAAACGACATGCGAAAATTTTATGCAGATTCCAACCATAAATACTGTTATCAGACTAAGATTGGTACAGACTGTTATCAGGTGCGGTAAAATTCATAAATGAAGACCTAAAATTTTCGCTCCACAATTATTGATTAATCTTTATCTAAGAAACATCCAAAGTGGCGCATACTGCAGTTTGCCAAAGGAAAGGGTAATTTTTATCGAACTCTTTGCTCGGTGTAGAAAGGTAATTGAGGTATTGATCGTTATCCATCGGCTATTCCTGGATGCTCCACTTGTCGCTTGGTGGGACATGCGCAAGTCCCCGGTAGAATGTGCTGCATTGGATAACAGAAATGCCAAAATTACCGAATGGGCAAACTCGCTGCAAAACTCCTGCCGTATCAACACACAGTAACATAACGGAAGTAGATGAGTAGGGATCTTAAGGATATCACATCAAATGTGTGGGCATAAGTTTAGAAAAGGTAAATCTACACGCTGTGACTAATAGGTCTTCATGGTCTAAAAAAAAAACTATCCAAATGAATTAGTCTTACTTTTTCAGCGGATTGAATAAATCGTGATCGTAAGTAGGAATATTTTATAACTTAATAAAAAAATTCGGTAAATTTTTTTAAAGGAATTTCCATCTGATCAATGAAATTACAAAGATTGACGTAACAGGCTTATTTTGGAAAGAATAAAGAGATGGAAAAGATTGAAATTTAAAGGGAATGGATGGAATTGATTGCAAACCAATAAAGTCAATCAGGGAGAATGTGTAGGTTTCGTTAGCTCTCGTTCATACTTTGATTTTATTCAATTACTTTTTCAACTTTTCTATGTTTGGTGGAAATATACGGGTCATCGGTTTGCCCCGACATCTCACATTGAGTGCGCTTGGAAGGTTTCTTATACACGCAGTGAAGCTACGATAACAAGTGTAACTTCTTCATCAAGTCCCGTTGCCGTACTGGAAAATATTATTGCATGTAAAGAGGTTTGTCTAATAATTTCAAGAGGCGAGTCACTAAATTCTCGAAGATTTGGCTATTATCATGACAGTGACACACGATGTCAACATGAACCAATCCAGGAATTGGGGTGCGGATCGAGTGATTGAAATTCAGAAGGGAGGTGAAATAGGTCTGGGCTTCAGTATCATTGGTGGACAGGTATGTGAACTATTCAATTTTACTCTCATTCAATAATTATTCTGTTGTGTTTAACGAAGATAAAACATTTTAAAAAAATCACGGGAGCATCAAAGAATTTGAAAAAAATGAAACACATTTTTTTTCTCATGTCACTGGAACGTAGTTAATTAAAAATAGCAAGATGGTAGTCTATTTACGAATTTTAGTCCTAAATCAAAGTCTATAACTTATTTGAAATAACAATATTGAATGAGAACATTTTCTATCGGGATTTTTGACAGGTTGCACGGCTAATATTAGAAGCACTTGCTCTTTTCTGATCAACAAATTTCACCGAATAAAAGAACTGTTTCTGAAAAGATAAAAAAGATACGGGTTATCTGTTGAGATTGAACATGGGCGTTAAAGGTCCTTGACCTTTTTAAAGACCTTCTTGAGTGTATCCGCGTACAAAGAATTTGGCTTGCAAAATTTTGGGTTTTCATTCGAATCGGTATTCGCGATGATGAGTTACCAGTGATGCTCCCTACATTAAATTTGCATATTTTTCCATGATAGATTGATGGTGAGGTACACGGAAATGGCCAAAAAAGTTCGGGCGTATTCATCAAATCGATCAATCCTGAGGCAACTACTTCTGCTGTCCGCAATCTGAAAGTGAGGATCCATCATTATCCACCATGTCACGGTTGAAAAACTCAACGAAATTCTACAAATTTTTCACATTTTATCATATTTTAGATTGGAGATCGGATTGTCGAAGTAAATGGAGTCAATACCCTTGATTGCACTTCCGACAAGGTGGCCGAGATTATTGAGAAGAATGGAAATACCCTACGACTACGGGTGCAATCCCTTACGCTCATGGTACGTGTTTTGACTCAGTATAGAGGGACTGATGCTTTTCTCAAACCCAAATCTTTTTTGACATTCAGGGAAAAATAAATAGTGTATGTACGCAAAGTAGGCCTAGTCGGACATGTTAACTGGCATCCCTTCCATCAATTAACCTTATCGGAAACAATACAGGTACTGCTAAAGTATTCTGTGCCGTAATTTGATTTTCATTATCGTGCATTTGAACTCTCACTCATCCGGCCATGTTATCTAACAATTTCGGTACTTCCGGATCGAGGGTGGGATATCGTTTGTGGATTAGTTGCACATCCCTACGGCTGCCATTATCGCTTTTAAATCGTCATTCATTAATTGCTTGATCAGATTAGTCAGATAACATCGTGAAGTTGGTTGGTAATCACGTTTGCGTCGATAAACATTCATATTTGGGATATCGATTCGGGTTTACTTTTCAAAAGTATGATAATTGTTCAAGTATGAAAATTGTTATAATTTATGTAGTTATTGCAGATCATATACACTGCATATTTTTTGGGGTGTTGTTAGTTTATTAAGTTTCGAGTGTTTTACATATTCTGTCCAGTCTTGAAAATGTTATATGTACGCGATAATTACAGAGACAATAGAAGATGGTTGCTCCAAATTAGAAAATTGTAAGCTCTCATTTTTTCGGAATCAATGATTAACAGTATCTTCAACTTCGAAAAAGATATTGTTACTTCAAGATTCAAATTGTAATTCAGCGCGCGACGCGCGCATCGGGGCTTATGTTTCATAAGGAGGAAGGGCATGGTCAGATCATATGCGAAGTATGCTTCTCTCCACGTTGAATTATACCAGCAAACGTGGAATGCAATTCCAATTCATGTACTGAAATTCATGCTTTCAGCATAATCAGTGATTGATCTTATATTTCTCTCAAATTGAAAAGAATCATCTGGGGGAATAAATCATAGTTCGTATCGATATTACAGGACCGACAATATTCTGAGCCCCGTATTGGACCTAATCTGAAAGAGATTCCGAAATCTACCTCGGTAGCTCGTTCCCATGGAGAACGGTAAGCCAATTGCATCATCTATCCATTGGCACTTAATTGTCATATCACTTTTTCCGTCACAGTACAACCTCTTTTCAATCTGAAATGCCTGCCACTTCAACTCCGTCACTAAATAACAATGCAATAGTCGCTGCCGTTGACAGCAAAAATGACAATGAAAAGGTCTCTAATGGAAATCCTGCGAAGCATTCGGAATCTGAGGAGAGCTCAGATGAGGAGGATGAACGGTATTTGGAGGGAAAAATTAATACCAAAGCTGGCATGGAGGTAAACACACGATTCTGGGTTATACAGTGGACCTTCGTTAGTTGCAACATTTGCCTCTTTTTTTGCAGTACCGAAGCCCTGCTCCACTCCGCGTCCGATTCGCCAAAAAACACGTGCGGGTTACTGTCGGTCGTGTTTTGTTTACAATCCCTCAACCGAATTATGTGAAGATTGAAGTATTATGTGTTGATTTAAACTTTCCGGAATCGTCGCCGAGCATCTCGAAAGAGTGGGGTAACTTTTCAGTTGCAACGCTCCAAGTTTTACCTCCCCTGCTGTCGCAACTGTGTTGCAATTAACGAGGGTGCATTGTAGTTTTCTTTTTAATCATCCTCAACGCTTTCGATCCTTACGAATTTATGGGCTTGTGGACCATACACTGCACCACATTCGCGGGATAAGTTTATAGCTTATAGGGAAGAGTCATCTGAGACAACTCAATCTCTCGAGTTTTGTCAGTCTCAGAATATTTTTGTTACAAACTCGATCCAGGGATACGGGCACTAATTTAGCACTTCGCTGCAAGGTTCTATACACATTCTATAGAACATATATCCCATGTTTCTATAAACATCGATAATAATTTTGTGGATCTAACACGGAACAGATATCCCGAAGGAGCGCGGGAAATGTAAAACGAAGTGCTGCTGAAATAGCAGCGGATCCTGAGCAAGAAGATGACTTTGGCTATACGGCTCGTGAGTATCTTATAGTGGCTTAAGTATACAGATTCTGTCCACCGATTCAAAAAATTTTCTTAGAGACGTCGTGTTTCAAAAATTGCAATTTTTGATCATATTAAAAACAAACGAGTGAAAAAAATGTATTCAGCTACTCTGAAATGTCCAAAACATGGGCAAGTTTCTATATTTAATTTCGAAATATTCATGATTTTCACAACACAAAATTCTTGAATTGTGGAGAAGAGTCGCGTTTGAGTCAATTGAAAAATTATACAAAGCTAATTCTAAGACCCTGGAGTATCGTGCATCGACAATTGACAATGTGTTAGTTTTTTCTCTGAAATTGAATTGAAATTGGAAAAATATCAATAGCCGTAAGATGTGGCGTATATTGAATTATATATTGTTTGGTCACACACAGAGTAAATACATTATTTACCAGAAATGGAATATCGACCAGTTTCGCGGGCAACCATGTATCTCTCTGAGCCACATATGTTCATGGAAAATAAATTCGGGAATCGACTTTTCCGATGACTACATCTCGATCTTGAATAATGTAAGAAGCTCACAAGTCTACCCTTTACTTTACAGAGAAAATATTGAAGAAATATCGTGCATTAAGTGGTCAAGTGGTTCTGGCGTCACTTGAGAGACCCATTGGTGAATTGGGGATAGCATTGGCTGGACACAAAGATCGATCTAAAATGGCTACATTTGTGTGTGGTTTGAATCCGAAAGGGCATGCGTATAAGGCGGGAACTCTGAAAGTTGGTGATGAGATATTGGAGGTAGATTTTTAAGTATTCCGTGGTGGGTCATTCGATGCAGGATTGACGGTCAATCCAGGGGTATTGAACGGTCCTCTCGTTCAACTCCCATTCGAGCTCTGGGCCAATGTCGTGAATAGTATTGCACTCAAGCATCCTCTAAGTCGACGGTCGGCCGATAGAGAATCGTAAATATCAATGGGCTATGCAGTTCTACTTAATGCCCTTCTTCGCCGAATTCTTTGCGAATCAACAATTTTACACTGTCGACCAAGGCACGAATGGGAGTCAAGGGGGGGGGGGGGCTACCGCTCGATACCCTTTAGAGAAACCCCATTGTTTTCTTTAGATAGTGAATGATGTAAGCTATAATCGAAAAAAAAGGTGATTGAGTGACTTTTTACAGGTCAATGGCCATGTACTTCAAGGAAGATGTCACCTCAATGCTTCAGTAGTGATAAAGGGAATGGG
>BQMI01000022.1:0-121001 GCA_026005395.1 Asobara japonica | reverse complement strand
TACACTTCCCTTAAACGCTTCAAATTCACTGTATAGGGGTAATTCGATGTGCTGAACACGATGCAACATACGGCAAAACGCTAACATTCGACCGTTCTCAGTATCATCAAAAACAGTGAGACTGTGAAAAACGTGCTTTTCTGCCCGTGAAACGCACGAATATCGCATATAACGGGTTTCCTTCCAAAACACTACCGTACACTTCCCGTAACCACTCCAAATTCACTGTATAGGGGTAATTCGAAGCGCTGAACACGATGCAACATACGGCAAACGCTAACATTCGACCGTTCTCCAGTTATCAGCGAATTGCTCGATTTTCGAAAAAAGCAATTTTCTGCCAAACACTACCGTACCTTCCTTAAACGCTTCAAATTCACTGTATAGGGGTAATTCGATGTGCTGAACACGATGCACATACGGCGAACGCTAACATTCGACCGTTCTCCAGTTATCACGAATTGCTCGATTTCGAAAAAAGCAATTTTCTGCCAAAACACTACACCGTACACTTCCCTTAAACGCTTCAAATTCACTGTATAGGGGTAATTCGATGTGCTGAACACGATGCAACATCCGGCAAACGCTAACATTCGACCGTTCTCGAGTTATCAGCGAATTGCTCGATTTTCGAAAAAAGCAATTTTCTGCCAAAACACTACCGTACACTTCCCTTAAACGCTTCAAATTCACTGTATAGGGGTAATTCGATGTGCTGAACACGATGCAACATACGGCAAACGCTAACATTCGACCGTTCTCCAGTTATCATCAAAACAGTGAGGACTGTGAAAAACGTGCTTTTCTGCCCGTGAAACGCACGAATATCGCATAAAACGGGTTTTCCTTCCAAAACACTACCGTACACTTCCCGTAACCACTCCAAATTCACTGTATAAGGGGTAATTCGATGCGCTGAACACGATCCAACATACGGCAACGCTAACCTTCGACCGTTCTCCAGTTATCAGCGAATTGCTCGATTTCGAAAAAAAAAGCAATTTTCTGCCAAACACTACCGTACACTTCCCTTAAACGCTTCAAATTCACTGTATAGGGGTAATTCGATGTGCTGAACACGATGCAACATACGGCGAACGCTAACATTCGACCGTTCTCCAGTTATCAGCGAATTGCTCGATTTTCGAAAAAAGCAATTTTCTGCCAAAACACAACCGTACACTTCCCTTAAACGCTTCAAATTCACTGTATAGGGGTAATTCGATGTGCTGAACACGATGCAACATACGGCGAACGCTAACATTCGACCGTTCTCCAGTTATCAGCGAATTGCTCGATTTTCGAAAAAAGCAATTTTCTGCCAAAACACTACCGTACACTTCCCTTAAACGCTTCAAATTCACTGTATAGGGGTAATTCGATGTGCTGAACACGATGCAACATACGGCAAACGCTGACATTCGACCGTTCTCCAGTTATCAGCGAATTGCTCGATTTTCGAAAAAAGCAATTTTCTGCCAAAACACTACCGTACACTTCCCTTAAACGCTTCAAATTCACTGTATAGGGGTAATTCGATGTGCTGAACACGATGCAACATACGGCAAACGCTAACATTCGACCGTTCTTGAGTTATCATCAAAACAGTGAGGACTGTGTAAAACGTGCTTTTCTCCCCGTGAAACGCACGAATATCGCATAAACGGGTTTTCCTTCCAAAACACTACCGTACACTTCCCGTAACCACTCCAAATTCACTGTATAGGGGTAATTCGATGCGCTGAACACGATCCAACATACGGCAAACGCTAACATTCGACCGTTCTCGAGTTATCAGCGAATTGCTCGATTTTCGAAAAAAGCAATTTTCTGCCAAAACACTACCGTACACTTCCCTTAAACGCTTCAAATTCACTGTATAGGGGTAATTCGATGTGCTGAACACGATGCAACATACGGCAAACGCTAACATTCGACCGTTCTCGAGTTATCATCAAAACAGTGAGGACTGTGAAAAACGTGCTTTTCTGCCCGTGAAACGCACGAATATCGCATAAACGGGTTTTCCTTCCAAAACACTACCGTACACTTCCCGTAACCACTCCAAATTCACTGTATAGGGGTAATTCGATGCGCTGAACACGATGCAACATACGGCAAACGCTAACATTCGACCGTTCTCCAGTTATCAGCGAATTGCTCGATTTTCGAAAAAAGCAATTTTCTGCCAAAACACTACCGTACACTTCCCTTAAACGCTTCAAATTCACTGTATAGGGTAATTCGATGTGCTGAACACGATGCAACATACGGCGAACCCTAACATTCGACCGTTCTCCAGTTATCAGCGAATTGCTCGATTTTCGAAAAAAGCAATTTTCTGCCAAAACACTACCGTACACTTCCCTTAAACGCTTCAAATTCACTGTATAGGGGTAATTCGATGCGCTGAACACGATCCAACATACGGCAAACGCTAACATTCGACCGTTCTCCAGTTATCAGCGAATTGCTCGATTTTCGAAAAAAGCAATTTTCTGCCAAAACACTACCGTACACTTCCCTTAAACGCTTCAAATTCACTGTATAGGGGTAATTCGATGCGCTGAACACGATGCAACATACGGCAAACGCTAACATTCGACCGTTCTCGAGTTATCATCAAAACAGTGAGGACTGTGAAAAACGTGCTTTTCTGCCCGTGAAACCCACGAATATCGCATAAACGGGTTTTCCTTCCAAAACACTACCGTACACTTCCCGTAACCACTCCAAATTCACTGTATAGGGGTAATTCGATGCGCTGAACACGATGCAACATACGGCAAACGCTAACATTCGACCGTTCTCGAGTTATCATCAAAACAGTGAGGACTGTGAAAAACGTGCTTTTCTGCCCGTGAAACGCACGAATATCGCATAAACGGGTTTTCCTTCCAAAACACTACCGTACACTTCCCGTAACCACTCCAAATTCACTGTATAGGGTTAATTCGATGCGCTGAACACGATCCAACATACGGCAAACGCTAACATTCGACCGTTCTCGAGTTATCAGGGAATTGCTCGATTTTCGAAAAAAGCAATTTTCTGACAAAACACTACCGTACACTTCCCTTAAACGCTTCAAATTCACTGTATAGGGGTAATTCGATGTGCTGAAAACGATGCAACATACGGCAAACGCTAACATTCGACCGTTCTCGAGTTATCATCAAAACAGTGAGGACTGTGTAAAACGTGCTTTTCTGCCCGTGAAACGCACGAATATCGCATAAACGGGTTTTCCTTCCAAAACACTACCGTACACTTCCCGTAACCACTCCAAATTCACTGTATAGGGGTAATTCGATGCGCTGAACACGATGCAACATACGGCAAACGCTAACAGTTGACCGTTCTCGAGTTATCAGCGAATTGCTCGATTTTCGAAAAAAGCAATTTTCTGCCAAAACACTACCGTACACTTCCCTTAAACGCTTCAAATTCACTGTATAGGGGTAATTCGATGTGCTGAACCCGATGCAACATACGGCAAACGCTAACATTCGACCGTTCTCGAGTTATCAGCGAATTGCTCGATTTTCGAAAAAAGCAATTTTCTGCCAAAACACTACCGTACACTTCCCTTAAACGCTTCAAATTCACTGTATAGGGGTAATTCGATGTGCTGAACACGATGCAACATACGGCAAACGCTAACATTCGACCGTTCTCGAGTTATCAGCGAATTGCTCGATTTTCGAAAAAAGCAATTTTCTGCCAAAACACTACCGTACACTTCCCTTAAACGCTTCAAATTCACTGTATAGGGGTAATTCGATGTGCTGAACACGATGCAACATACGGCAAACGCTAACATTCGACCGTTCTCGAGTTATCATCAAAACAGTGAGGACTGTGTAAAACGTGCTTTTCTGCCCGTGAAACGCACGAATATCGCATAAACGGGTTTTCCTTCCAAAAGACTACCGTACACTTCCCGTAACCACTCCAAATTCACTGTATAGGGGTAATTCGACGCGCTGAACACGATGCAACATACGGCAAACGCTAACATTCGACCGTTCTCGAGTTATCAGCGAATTGCTCGATTTTCGAAAAAAGCAATTTTCTGCCAAAACACTACCGTACACTTCCCTTAAACGCTTCAAATTCACTGTATAGGGGTAATTCGATGTGCTGAACACGATGCAACATACGGCAAACGCTGACATTCGACCGTTCTCCAGTTATCAGCGAATTGCTCGATTTTCGAAAAAAGCAATTTTCTGCCAAAACACTACCGTACACTTCCCTCAAACGCTTCAAATTCACTGTATAGGGGTAATTCGATGTGCTGAACACGATGCAACATACGGCAAACGCTGACATTCGACCGTTCTCCAGTTATCAGCGAATTGCTCGATTTTCGAAAAAAAGCAATTTTCTGCCAAAACACTACCGTACACTTCCCTTAAACGCTTCAAATTCACTGTATAGGGGTAATTCGATGTGCTGAACACGATGCAACATACGGCAAACGCTAACATTCGACCGTTCTTGAGTTATCATCAAAACAGTGAGGACTGTGTAAAACGTGCTTTTCTCCCCGTGAAACGCACGAATATCGCATAAACGGGTTTTCCTTCCAAAACACTACCGTACACTTCCCGTAACCACTCCAAATTCACTGTATAGGGGTAATTCGATGCGCTGAACACGATCCAACATACGGCAAACGCTAACATTGGACCGTTCTCGAGTTATCAGCGAATTGCTCGATTTTCGAAAAAAGCAATTTTCTGCCAAAACACTACCGTACACTTCCCTTAAACGCTTCAAATTCACTGTACAGGGGTAATTCGATGTGCTGAACACGATGCAACATCCGGCAAATGCTAACATTCGACCGTTCTCGAGTTATCAGCGAATTGCTCGATTTTCGAAAAAAAGCAATTTTCTGCCAAAACACTACCGTACACTTCCCTTAAACGCTTCAAATTCACTGTATAGGGGTAATTCGATGTGCTGAACACGATGCAACATACGGCAAACGCTAACATTCGACCGTTCTCGAGTTATCATCAAAACAGTGAGGACTGTGAAAAACGTGCTTTTCTGCCCGTGAAACGCACGAATATCGCATAAACGGGTTTTCCTTCCAAAACACTACCGTACACTTCCCGTAACCACTCCAAATTCACTGTATAGGGGTAATTCGATGCGCTGAACACGATGCAACATACGGCAAACGCTAACATTCGACCGTTCTCCAGTTATCAGCGAATTGCTCGATTTTCGAAAAAAGCAATTTTCTGCCAAAACACTACCGTACACTTCCCTTAAACGCTTCAAATTCACTGTATAGGGGTAATTCGATGTGCTGAACACGATGCAACATACGGCGAACCCTAACATTCGACCGTTCTCCAGTTATCAGCGAATTGCTCGATTTTCGAAAAAAGCAATTTTCTGCCAAAACACTACCGTACACTTCCCTTAAACGCTTCAAATTCACTGTATAGGGGTAATTCGATGCGCTGAACACGATCCAACATACGGCAAACGCTAACATTCGACCGTTCTCCAGTTATCAGCGAATTGCTCGATTTTCGAAAAAAGCAATTTTCTGCCAAAACACTACCGTACACTTCCCTTAAACGCTTCAAATTCACTGTATAGGGGTAATTCGATGCGCTGAACACGATGCAACATACGGCAAACGCTAACATTCGACCGTTCTCGAGTTATCATCAAAACAGTGAGGACTGTGAAAAACGTGCTTTTCTGCCCGTGAAACCCACGAATATCGCATAAACGGGTTTTCCTTCCAAAACACTACCGTACACTTCCCGTAACCACTCCAAATTCACTGTATAGGGGTAATTCGATGCGCTGAACACGATGCAACATACGGCAAACGCTAACATTCGACCGTTCTCGAGTTATCATCAAAACAGTGAGGACTGTGAAAAACGTGCTTTTCTGCCCGTGAAACGCACGAATATCGCATAAACGGGTTTTCCTTCCAAAACACTACCGTACACTTCCCGTAACCACTCCAAATTCACTGTATAGGGGTAATTCGATGCGCTGAACACGATGCAACATACGGCAAACGCTAACAGTTGACCGTTCTCGAGTTATCAGCGAATTGCTCGATTTTCGAAAAAAGCAATTTTCTGCCAAAACACTACCGTACACTTCCCTTAAACGCTTCAAATTCACTGTATAGGGGTAATTCGATGTGCTGAACACGATGCAACATACGGCAAACGCTAACATTCGACCGTTCTCGAGTTATCATCAAAACAGTGAGGACTGTGAAAAACGTGCTTTTCTGCCCGTGAAACGCACGAATATCGCATAAACGGGTTTTCCTTCCAAAACACTACCGTACACTTCCCGTAACCACTCCAAATTCACTGTATAGGGGTAATTCGATGCGCTGAACACGATGCAACATACGGCAAACGCTAACATTCGACCGTTCTCCAGTTATCAGCGAATTGCTCGATTTTCGAAAAAAGCAATTTTCTGCCAAAACACTACCGTACACTTCCCTTAAACGCTTCAAATTCACTGTATAGGGGTAATTCGATGTGCTGAACACGATGCAACATACGGCGAACGCTAACATTCGACCGTTCTCCAGTTATCAGCGAATTGCTCGATTTTCGAAAAAAGCAATTTTCTGCCAAAACACTACCGTACACTTCCCTTAAACGCTTCAAATTCACTGTATAGGGGTAATTCGATGTGCTGAACACGATGCAACATACGGCGAACGCTAACATTCGACCGTTCTCCAGTTATCAGCGAATTGCTCGATTTTCGAAAAAAGCAATTTTCTGCCAAAACACTACCGTACACTTCGCTTAAACGCTTCAAATTCACTGTATAGGGGTAATTCGATGTGCTGAACCCGATGCAACATACGGCAAACGCTAACATTCGACCGTTCTCGAGTTATCAGCGAATTGCTCGATTTTCGAAAAAAGCAATTTTCTGCCAAAACACTACCGTACACTTCCCTTAAACGCTTCAAATTCACTGTATAGGGGTAATTCGATGTGCTGAACACGATGCAACATACGGCAAACGCTAACATTCGACCGTTCTCGAGTTATCATCAAAACAGTGAGGACTGTGAAAAACGTGCTTTTCTGCCCGTGAAACGCACGAATATCGCATAAACGGGTTTTCCTTCCAAAACACTACCGTACACTTCCCGTAACCACTCCAAATTCACTGTATAGGGTTAATTCGATGCGCTGAACACGATCCAACATACGGCAAACGCTAACATTCGACCGTTCTCGAGTTATCAGGGAATTGCTCGATTTTCGAAAAAAGCAATTTTCTGCCAAAACACTACCGTACACTTCCCTTAAACGCTTCAAATTCACTGTATAGGGGTAATTCGATGTGCTGAACACGATGCAACATACGGCAAACGCTAACATTCGACCGTTCTCGAGTTATCATCAAAACAGTGAGGACTGTGTAAAACGTGCTTTTCTGCCCGTGAAACGCACGAATATCGCATAAACGGGTTTTCCTTCCAAAAGACTACCGTACACTTCCCGTAACCACTCCAAATTCACTGTATAGGGGTAATTCGATGCGCTGAACACGATGCAACATACGGCAAACGCTAACATTCGACCGTTCTCGAGTTATCAGCGAATTGCTCGATTTTCGAAAAAAGCAATTTTCTGCCAAAACACTACCGTACACTTCCCTTAAACGCTTCAAATTCACTGTATAGGGGTAATTCGATGTGCTGAACACGATGCAACATACGGCAAACGCTGACATTCGACCGTTCTCCAGTTATCAGCGAATTGCTCGATTTTCGAAAAAAGCAATTTTCTGCCAAAACACTACCGTACACTTCCCTTAAACGCTTCAAATTCACTGTATAGGGGTAATTCGATGTGCTGAACACGATGCAACATACGGCAAACGCTGACATTCGACCGTTCTCCAGTTATCAGCGAATTGCTCGATTTTCGAAAAAAGCAATTTTCTGCCAAAACACTACCGTACACTTCCCTTAAACGCTTCAAATTCACTGTATAGGGGTAATTCGATGTGCTGAACACGATGCAACATACGGCAAACGCTAACATTCGACCGTTCTTGAGTTATCATCAAAAGAGTGAGGACTGTGTAAAACGTGCTTTTCTCCCCGTGAAACGCACGAATATCGCATAAACGTGTTTTCCTTCCAAAACACTACCGTACACTTCCCGTAACCACTCCAAATTCACTGTATAGGGGTAATTCGATGCGCTGAACACGATGCAACATACGGCAAACGCTAACATTGGACCGTTCTCGAGTTATCAGCGAATTGCTCGATTTTCGAAAAAAGCAATTTTCTGCCAAAACACTACCGTACACTTCCCTTAAACGCTTCAAATTCACTGTACAGGGGTAATTCGATGTGCTGAACACGATGCAACATCCGGCAAATGCTAACATTCGACCGTTCTCGAGTTATCAGCGAATTGCTCGATTTTCGAAAAAAGCAATTTTCTGCCAAAACACTACCGTACACTTCCCTTAAACGCTTCAAATTCACTGTATAGGGGTAATTCGATGTGCTGAACACGATGCAACATACGGCAAACGCTAACATTCGACCGTTCTCGAGTTATCATCAAAACAGTGAGGACTGTGAAAAACGTGCTTTTCTGCCCGTGAAACGCACGAATATCGCATAAACGGGTTTTCCTTCCAAAACACTACCGTACACTTCCCGTAACCACTCCAAATTCACTGTATAGGGGTAATTCGATGCGCTGAACACGATGCAACATACGGCAAACGCTAACATTCGACCGTTCTCCAGTTATCAGCGAATTGCTCGATTTTCGAAAAAAGCAATTTTCTGCCAAAACACTACCGTACACTTCCCTTAAACGCTTCAAATTCACTGTATAGGGGTAATTCGATGTGCTGAACACGATGCAACATACGGCAAACGCTGACATTCGACCGTTCTCCAGTTATCAGCGAATTGCTCGATTTTCGAAAAAAGCAATTTTCTGCCAAAACACTACCGTACACTTCCCTTAAACGCTTCAAATTCACTGTATAGGGGTAATTCGATGCGCTGAACACGATCCAACATACGGCAAACGCTAACATTCGACCGTTCTCCAGTTATCAGCGAATTGCTCGATTTTCGAAAAAAGCAATTTTCTGCCAAAACACTACCGTACACTTCCCTTAAACGCTTCAAATTCACTGTATAGGGGTAATTCGATGCGCTGAACACGATGCAACATACGGCAAACGCTAACATTCGACCGTTCTCGAGTTATCATCAAAACAGTGAGGACTGTGAAAAACGTGCTTTTCTGCCCGTGAAACCCACGAATATCGCATAAACGGGTTTTCCTTCCAAAACACTACCGTACACTTCCCGTAACCACTCCAAATTCACTGTATAGGGGTAATTCGATGCGCTGAACACGATGCAACATACGGCAAACGCTAACATTCGACCGTTCTCGAGTTATCATCAAAACAGTGAGGACTGTGAAAAACGTGCTTTTCTGCCCGTGAAACGCACGAATATCGCATAAACGGGTTTTCCTTCCAAAACACTACCGTACACTTCCCGTAACCACTCCAAATTCACTGTATAGGGTTAATTCGATGCGCTGAACACGATCCAACATACGGCAAACGCTAACATTCGACCGTTCTCGAGTTATCAGGGAATTGCTCGATTTTCGAAAAAAGCAATTTTCTGACAAAACACTACCGTACACTTCCCTTAAACGCTTCAAATTCACTGTATAGGGGTAATTCGATGTGCTGAAAACGATGCAACATACGGCAAACGCTAACATTCGACCGTTCTCGAGTTATCATCAAAACAGTGAGGACTGTGTAAAACGTGCTTTTCTGCCCGTGAAACGCACGAATATCGCATGAACGGGTTTTCCTTCCAAAACACTACCGTACACTTCCCGTAACCACTCCAAATTCACTGTATAGGGGTAATTCGATGCGCTGAACACGATGCAACATACGGCAAACGCTAACAGTTGACCGTTCTCGAGTTATCAGCGAATTGCTCGATTTTCGAAAAAAGCAATTTTCTGCCAAAACACTACCGTACACTTCCCTTAAACGCTTCAAATTCACTGTATAGGGGTAATTCGATGTGCTGAACCCGATGCAACATACGGCAAACGCTAACATTCGACCGTTCTCGAGTTATCAGCGAATTGCTCGATTTTCGAAAAAAGCAATTTTCTGCCAAAACACTACCGTACACTTCCCTTAAACGCTTCAAATTCACTGTATAGGGGTAATTCGATGTGCTGAACACGATGCAACATACGGCAAACGCTAACATTCGACCGTTCTCGAGTTATCAGCGAATTGCTCGATTTTCGAAAAAAGCAATTTTCTGCCAAAACACTACCGTACACTTCCCTTAAACGCTTCAAATTCACTGTATAGGGGTAATTCGATGTGCTGAACACGATGCAACATACGGCAAACGCTAACATTCGACCGTTCTCGAGTTATCATCAAAACAGTGAGGACTGTGAAAAACGTGCTTTTCTGCCCGTGAAACGCACGAATATCGCATAAACGGGGTTTTCCTTCCAAAACACTATCGTACACTTCCCGTAACCACTCCAAATTCACTGTATAGGGTTAATTCGATGCGCTGAACACGATCCAACATACGGCAAACGCTAACATTCGACCGTTCTCGAGTTATCAGGGAATTGCTCGATTTTCGAAAAAAGCAATTTTCTGACAAAACACTACCGTACACTTCCCTTAAACGCTTCAAATTCACTGTATAGGGGTAATTCGATGTGCTGAACACGATGCAACATACGGCAAACGCTAACATTCGACCGTTCTCGAGTTATCATCAAAACAGTGAGGACTGTGTAAAACGTGCTTTTCTGCCCGTGAAACGCACGAATATCGCATAAACGGGTTTTCCTTCCAAAACACTACCGTACACTTCCCGTAACCACTCCAAATTCACTGTATAGGGGTAATTCGATGCGCTGAACACGATGCAACATACGGCAAACGCTAACAGTTGACCGTTCTCGAGTTATCAGCGAATTGCTCGATTTTCGAAAAAAGCAATTTTCTGCCAAAACACTACCGTACACTTCCCTTAAACGCTTCAAATTCACTGTATAGGGGTAATTCGATGTGCTGAACACGATGCAACATACGGCAAACGCTAACATTCGACCGTTCTCGAGTTATCATCAAAACAGTGAGGACTGTGAAAAACGTGCTTTTCTGCCCGTGAAACGCACGAATATCGCATAAACGGGTTTTCCTTCCAAAACACTACCGTAGACTTCCCGTAACCACTCCAAATTCACTGTATAGGGGTAATTCGATGCGCTGAACACGATGCAACATACGGCAAACGCTAACATTCGACCGTTCTCCAGTTATCAGCGAATTGCTCGATTTTCGAAAAAAGCAATTTTCTGCCAAAACACTACCGTACACTTCCCTTAAACGCTTCAAATTCACTGTATAGGGGTAATTCGATGTGCTGAACACGATGCAACATACGGCGAACGCTAACATTCGACCGTTCTCCAGTTATCAGCGAATTGCTCGATTTTCGAAAAAAGCAATTTTCTGCCAAAACACTACCGTACACTTCCCTTAAACGCTTCAAATTCACTGTATAGGGGTAATTCGATGTGCTGAACACGATGCAACATACGGCAAACGCTAACATTCGACCGTTCTCCAGTTATCAGCGAATTGCTCGATTTTCGAAAAAAGCAATTTTCTGCCAAAACACTACCGTACACTTCCCTTAAACGCTTCAAATTCACTGTATAGGGGTAATTCGATGTGCTGAACCCGATGCAACATACGGCAAACGCTAACATTCGACCGTTCTCGAGTTATCAGCGAATTGCTCGATTTTCGAAAAAAGCAATTTTCTGCCAAAACACTACCGTACACTTCCCTTAAACGCTTCAAATTCACTGTATAGGGGTAATTCGATGTGCTGAACACGATGCAACATACGGCAAACGCTAACATTCGACCGTTCTCGAGTTATCATCAAAACAGTGAGGACTGTGAAAAACGTGCTTTTCTGCCCGTGAAACGCACGAATATCGCATAAACGGGTTTTCCTTCCAAAACACTACCGTACACTTCCCGTAACCACTCCAAATTCACTGTATAGGGTTAATTCGATGCGCTGAACACGATCCAACATACGGCAAACGCTAACATTCGACCGTTCTCGAGTTATCAGGGAATTGCTCGATTTTCGAAAAAAGCAATTTTCTGCCAAAACACTACCGTACACTTCCCTTAAACGCTTCAAATTCACTGTATAGGGGTAATTCGATGTGCTGAACACGATGCAACATACGGCAAACGCTAACATTCGACCGTTCTCGAGTTATCATCAAAACAGTGAGGACTGTGTAAAACGTGCTTTTCTGCCCGTGAAACGCACGAATATCGCATAAACGGGTTTTCCTTCCAAAAGACTACCGTACACTTCCCGTAACCACTCCAAATTCACTGTATAGGGGTAATTCGATGCGCTGAACACGATGCAACATACGGCAAACGCTAACATTCGACCGTTCTCGAGTTATCAGCGAATTGCTCGATTTTCGAAAAAAGCAATTTTCTGCCAAAACACTACCGTACACTTCCCTTAAACGCTTCAAATTCACTGTATAGGGGTAATTCGATGTGCTGAACACGATGCAACATACGGCAAACGCTGACATTCGACCGTTCTCCAGTTATCAGCGAATTGCTCGATTTTCGAAAAAAGCAATTTTCTGCCAAAACACTACCGTACACTTCCCTTAAACGCTTCAAATTCACTGTATAGGGGTAATTCGATGTGCTGAACACGATGCAACATACGGCAAACGCTGACATTCGACCGTTCTCCAGTTATCAGCGAATTGCTCGATTTTCGAAAAAAGCAATTTTCTGCCAAAACACTACCGTACACTTCCCTTAAACGCTTCAAATTCACTGTATAGGGGTAATTCGATGTGCTGAACACGATGCAACATACGGCAAACGCTAACATTCGACCGTTCTTGAGTTATCATCAAAACAGTGAGGACTGTGTAAAACGTGCTTTTCTCCCCGTGAAACGCACGAATATCGCATAAACGGGTTTTCCTTCCAAAACACTACCGTACACTTCCCGTAACCACTCCAAATTCACTGTATAGGGGTAATTCGATGCGCTGAACACGATCCAACATACGGCAAACGCTAACATTGGACCGTTCTCGAGTTATCAGCGAATTGCTCGATTTTCGAAAAAAGCAATTTTCTGCCAAAACACTACCGTACACTTCCCTTAAACGCTTCAAATTCACTGTACAGGGGTAATTCGATGTGCTGAACACGATGCAACATCCGGCAAATGCTAACATTCGACCGTTCTCGAGTTATCAGCGAATTGCTCGATTTTCGAAAAAAGCAATTTTCTGCCAAAACACTACCGTACACTTCCCTTAAACGCTTCAAATTCACTGTATAGGGGTAATTCGATGTGCTGAACACGATGCAACATACGGCAAACGCTAACATTCGACCGTTCTCGAGTTATCATCATAACAGTGAGGACTGTGAAAAACGTGCTTTTCTGCCCGTGAAACGCACGAATATCGCATAAACGGGTTTTCCTTCCAAAACACTACCGTACACTTCCCGTAACCACTCCAAATTCACTGTATAGGGGTAATTCGATGCGCTGAACACGATCCAACATACGGCAAACGCTAACATTCGACCGTTCTCCAGTTATCAGCGAATTGCTCGATTTTCGAAAAAAACAATTTTCTGCCAAAACACTACCGTACATTTCCATTAAACGCTTCAAATTCACTGTATAGGGGTAATTCGATGTGCTGAACACGATGCAACATACGGCGAACGCTAACATTCGACCGTTCTCCAGTTATCAGCGAATTGCTCGATTTTCGAAAAAAGCAATTTTCTGCCAAAACACTACCGTACACTTCCCTTAAACGCTTCAAATTCACTGTATAGGGGTAATTCGATGTGCTGAACACGATGCAACATACGGCAAACGCTAACCTTCGACCGTTCTCCAGTTATCAGCGAATTGCTCGATTTTCGAAAAAAGCAATTTTCTGCCAAAACACTACCGTACACTTCCCTTAAACGCTTCAAATTCACTGTATAGGGGTAATTCGATGTGCTGAACACGATGCAACATACGGCAAACGCTAACATTCGACCGTTCTCGAGTTATCATCAAAACAGTGAGGACTGTGAAAAACGTGCTTTTCTGCCCGTGAAACGCACGAATATCGCATAAACGGGTTTTCCTTCCAAAACACTACCGTACACTTCCCGTAACCACTCCAAATTCACTGTATAGGGGTAATTCGATGCGCTGAACACGATCCAACATACGGCAAACGCTAACATTCGACCGTTCTCGAGTTATCAGGGAATTGCTCGATTTTCGAAAAAAGCAATTTTCTGACAAAACACTACCGTACACTTCCCTTAAACGCTTCAAATTCACTGTATAGGGGTAATTCGATGTGCTGAACACGATGCAACATACGGCAAACGCTAACATTCGACCGTTCTCGAGTTATCATCAAAACAGTGAGGACTGTGTAAAACGTGCTTTTCTGCCCGTGAAACGCACGAATATCGCATAAACGGGTTTTCCTTCCAAAAGACTACCGTACACTTCCCGTAACCACTCCAAATTCACTGTATAGGGGTAATTCGATGCGCTGAACACGATGCAACATACGGCAAACGCTAACATTCGACCGTTCTCGAGTTATCAGCGAATTGCTCGATTTTCGAAAAAAGCAATTTTCTGCCAAAACACTACCGTACACTTCCCTTAAACGCTTCAAATTCACTGTATAGGGGTAATTCGATGTGCGGAACACGATGCAACATACGGCAAACGCTGACATTCGACCGTTCTCGAGTTATCATCAAAACAGTGAGGACTGTGAAAAACGTGCTTTTCTGCCCGTGAAACGCACGAATATCGCATTAACGGGTTTTCCTTCCAAAACACCCACCGTACACTTCCCGTAACCACTCCAAATTCACTGTATAGGGGTAATTCGATGCGCTGAACACGATCCAACATACGGCAAACGCTAACATTCGACCGTTCTCCAGTTATCAGCGAATTGCTCGATTTTCGAAAAAAGCAATTTTCTGCCAAAACACTACCGTACACTTCCCTTAAACGCTTCAAATTCACTGTATAGGGGTAATTCGATGTGCTGAACACGATGCAACATACGGCAAACGCTAACATTCGACCGTTCTCGAGTTATCATCAAAACAGTGAGGACTGTGAAAAACGTGCTTTTCTGCCCGTGAAACGCACGAATATGGCATAAACGGGTTTTCCTTCCAAAACACTACCGTACACTTCCCGTAACCACTCCAAATTCACTGTATAGGGGTAATTCGATGCGCTGAACACGATGCAACATACGGCAAACGCTAACATTCGACCGTTCTCCAGTTATCAGCGAATTGCTCGATTTTCGAAAAAAGCAATTTTCTGCGAAAACACTACCGTACACTTCCCTTAAACGCTTCAAATTCACTGTATAGGGGTAATTCGATGTGCTGAACACGATGCAACATACGGCGAACGCTAACATTCGACCGTTCTCCAGTTATCGCGAATTGCTCGATTTTCGAAAAAAGCAATTTTCTGCCAAAACACTACCGTACACTTCCCTTAAACGCTTCAAATTCACTGTATAGTGGTAATTCGATGTGCTGAACACGATGCAACATACGGCAAACGCTAACCTTCGACCGTTCTCCAGTTATCAGCGAATTGCTCGATTTTCGAAAAAAGCAATTTTCTGCCAAAACACTACCGTACACTTCCCTTAAACGCTTCAAATTCACTGTATAGGGGTAATTCGATGTGCTGAACACGATGCAACATACGGCAAACGCTGACATTCGACCGTTCTCCAGTTATCAGCGAATTGCTCGATTTTCGAAAAAAGCAATTTTCTGCCAAAACACTACCGTACACTTCCCTTAAACGCTTCAAATTCACTGTATAGGGGTAATTCGATGTGCTGAACACGATGCAACATCCGGCAAATGCTAACATTCGACCGTTCTCGAGTTATCAGCGAATTGCTCGATTTTCGAAAAAAGCAATTTTCTGCCAAAACACTACCGTACACTTCCCTTAAACGCTTCAAATTCACTGTATAGGGCTAATTCGATGTGCTGAACACGATGCAACATACGGCAAACGCTAACATTCGACCGTTCTCGAGTTATCATCAAAACAGTGAGGACTGTGAAAAACGTGCTTTTCTGCCCGTGAAACGCACGAATATGGCATAAACGGGTTTTCCTTCCAAAACACTACCGTACACTTCCCGTAACCACTCCAAATTCACTGTATAGGGGTAATTCGATGCGCTGAACACGATGCAACATACGGCAAACGCTAACATTCGACCGTTCTCCAGTTATCAGCGAATTGCTCGATTTTCGAAAAAAACAATTTTCTGCCAAAACACTACCGTACACTTCCCTTAAACGCTTCAAATTCACTGTATAGGGGTAATTCGATGTGCTGAACACGATGCAACATACGGCGAACGCTAACATTCGAGCGTTCTCCAGTTATCAGCGAATTGCTCGATTTTCGAAAAAAGCAATTTTCTGCCAAAACACTACCGTACACTTCCCTTAAACGCTTCAAATTCACTGTATAGGGGTAATTCGATGTGCTGAACACGATGCAACATACGGCGAACGCTAACATTCGACCGTTCTCCAGTTATCAGCGAATTGCTCGATTTTCGAAAAAAGCAATTTTCTGCCAAAACACTACCGTACACTTCCCTTAAACGCTTCAAATTCACTGTATAGGGGTAATTCGATGTGCTGAACCCGATGCAACATACGGCAAACGCTAACATTCGACCGTTCTCGAGTTATCAGCGAATTGCTCGATTTTCGAAAAAAGCAATTTTCTGCCAAAACACTACCGTACACTTCCCTTAAACGCTTCAAATTCACTGTATAGGGGTAATTCGATGTGCTGAACACGATGCAACATACGGCAAACGCTAACATTCGACCGTTCTCGAGTTATCAGGGAATTGCTCGATTTTCGAAAAAAGCAATTTTCTGACAAAACACTACCGTACACTTCCCTTAAACGCTTCAAATTCACTGTATAGGGTTAATTCGATGCGCTGAACACGATCCAACATACGGCAAACGCTAACATTCGACCGTTCTCGAGTTATCAGGGAATTGCTCGATTTTCGTAAAAAGCAATTTTCTGACAAAACACTACCGTACACTTCCCTTAAACGCTTCAAATTCACTGTATAGGGGTAATTCGATGTGCTGAACACGATCCAACATACGGCAAACGCTAACATTCGACCGTTCTCCAGTTATCAGCGAATTGCTCGATTTTCGAAAAAAGCAATTTTCTGCCAAAACACTACCGTACACTTCCCTTAAACGCTTCAAATTCACTGTATAGGGGTAATTCGATGTGCTGAACACGATGCAACATACGGCAAACGCTAACATTCGACCGTTCTCGAGTTATCAGGGAATTGCTCGATTTTCGAAAAAAGCAATTTTCTGACAAAACACTACCGTACACTTCCCTTAAACGCTTCAAATTCACTGTATAGGGTTAATTCGATGCGCTGAACACGATCCAACATACGGCAAACGCTAACATTCGACCGTTCTCGAGTTATCAGGGAATTGCTCGATTTTCGAAAAAAGCAATTTTCTGACAAAACACTACCGTACACTTCCCTTAAACGCTTCAAATTCACTGTATAGGGGTAATTCGATGTGCTGAACACGATCCAACATACGGCAAACGCTAACATTCGACCGTTCTCCAGTTATCAGCGAATTGCTCGATTTTCGAAAAAAGCAATTTTCTGCCAAAACACTACCGTACACTTCCCTTAAACGCTTCAAATTCACTGTATAGGGGTAATTCGATGCGCTGAACACGATGCAACATACGGCAAACGCTAACATTCGACCGTTCTCGAGTTATCATCAAAACAGTGAGGACTGTGAGAAACGTGCTTTTCTGCCCGTGAAACGCACGAATATCGCATAAACGGGTTTTCCTTCCAAAACACTACCGTACACTTCCCGTAACCACTCCAAATTCACTGTATAGGGGTAATTCGATGCGCTGAACACGATGCAACATACGGCAAACGCTAACATTCGACCGTTCTCCAGTTATCAGCGAATTGCTCGATTTTCGAAAAAAGCAATTTTCTGCCAAAACACTACCGTACACTTCCCTTAAACGCTTCAAATTCACTGTATAGGGGTAATTCGATGTGCTGAACACGATGCAACATCCGGCAAACGCTAACATTCGACCGTTCTCGAGTTATCAGCGAATTGCTCGATTTTCGAAAAAAGCAATTTTCTGCCAAAACACTACCGTACACTTCCCTTAAACGCTTCAAATTCACTGTATAGGGGTAATTCGATGTGCTGAACACGATGCAACATACGGCAAACGCTAACATTCGACCGTTCTCGAGTTATCATCAAAACAGTGAGGACTGTGAAAAACGTGCTTTTCTGCCCGTGAAACGCACGAATATCGCATAAACGGGTTTTCCTTCCAAAACACTACCGTACACTTCCCGTAACCACTCCAAATTCACTGTATAGGGGTAATTCGATGCGCTGAACACGATGCAACATACGGCAAACGCTAACATTCGACCGTTCTCCAGTTATCAGCGAATTGCTCGATTTTCGAAAAAAGCAATTTTCTGCCAAAACACTACCGTACACTTCCCTTAAACGCTTCAAATTCACTGTATAGGGGTAATTCGATGTGCTGAACACGATGCAACATACGGCGAACGCTAACATTCGACCGTTCTCCAGTTATCAGCGAATTGCTCGATTTTCGAAAAAAGCAATTTTCTGCCAAAACACTACCGTACACTTCCCTTAAACGCTTCAAATTCACTGTATAGGGGTAATTCGATGTGCTGAACACGATGCAACATACGGCAAACGCTAACCTTCGACCGTTCTCCAGTTATCAGCGAATTGCTCGATTTTCGAAAAAAGCAATTTTCTGCCAAAACACTACCGTACACTTCCGTTAAACGCTTCAAATTCACTGTATAGGGGTAATTCGATGTGCTGAACACGATGCAACATACGGCAAACGCTGACATTCGACCGTTCTCCAGTTATCAGCGAATTGCTCGATTTTCGAAAAAAGCAATTTTCTGCCAAAACACTACCGTACACTTCCCTTAAACGCTTCAAATTCACTGTATAGGGGTAATTCGATGTGCTGAACACGATGCAACATACGGCAAACGCTAACATTCGACCGTTCTTGAGTTATCATCAAAACAGTGAGGACTGTGTAAAACGTGCTTTTCTCCCCGTGAAACGCACGAATATCGCATAAACGGGTTTTCCTTCCAAAACACTACCGTACACTTCCCGTAACCACTCCAAATTCACTGTATAGGGGTAATTCGAAGCGCTGAACACGATGCAACATACGGCAAACGCTAACATTCGACCGTTCTCCAGTTATCAGCGAATTGCTCGATTTTCGAAAAAAGCAATTTTCTGCCAAAACACTACCGTACACTTCCCTTAAACGCTTCAAATTCACTGTATAGGGGTAATTCGATGTGCTGAACACGATGCAACATACGGCGAACGCTAACATTCGACCGTTCTCCAGTTATCAGCGAATTGCTCGATTTTCGAAAAAAGCAATTTTCTGCCAAAACACTACCGTACACTTCCCTTAAACGCTTCAAATTCACTGTATAGGGGTAATTCGATGTGCTGAACACGATGCAACATCCGGCAAACGCTAACATTCGACCGTTCTCGAGTTATCAGCGAATTGCTCGATTTTCGAAAAAAGCAATTTTCTGCCAAAACACTACCGTACACTTCCCTTAAACGCTTCAAATTCACTGTATAGGGGTAATTCGATGTGCTGAACACGATGCAACATACGGCAAACGCTAACATTCGACCGTTCTCGAGTTATCATCAAAACAGTGAGGACTGTGAAAAACGTGCTTTTCTGCCCGTGAAACGCACGAATATCGCATAAACGGGTTTTCCTTCCAAAACACTACCGTACACTTCCCGTAACCACTCCAAATTCACTGTATAGGGGTAATTCGATGCGCTGAACACGATCCAACATACGGCAAACGCTAACATTCGACCGTTCTCCAGTTATCAGCGAATTGCTCGATTTTCAAAAAAAGCAATTTTCTGCCAAAACACTACCGTACACTTCCCTTAAACGCTTCAAATTCACTGTATAGGGGTAATTCGATGTGCTGAACACGATGCAACATACGGCGAACGCTAACATTCGACCGTTCTCCAGTTATCAGCGAATTGCTCGATTTTCGAAAAAAGCAATTTTCTGCCAAAACACAACCGTACACTTCCCTTAAACGCTTCAAATTCACTGTATAGGGGTAATTCGATGTGCTGAACCCGATGCAACATACGGCAAACGCTAACATTCGACCGTTCTCGAGTTATCAGCGAATTGCTCGATTTTCGAAAAAAGCAATTTTCTGCCAAAACACTACCGTACACTTCCCTTAAACGCTTCAAATTCACTGTATAGGGGTAATTCGATGTGCTGAACACGATGCAACATACGGCAAACGCTAACATTCGACCGTTCTCGAGTTATCATCAAAACAGTGAGGACTGTGAAAAACGTGCTTTTCTGCCCGTGAAACGCACGAATATCGCATAAACGGGTTTTCCTTCCAAAACACTACCGTACACTTCCCGTAAACACTCCAAATTCACTGTATAGGGGTAATTCGATGCGCTGAACTCGATGGAACATACGGCAAACGCTAACATTCGACCGTTCTCGAGTTATCAGCGAATTGCTCGATTTTCGAAAAAAGCAATTTTCTGACAAAACACTACCGTACACTTCCCTTAAACGCTTCAAATTCACTGTATAGGGGTAATTCGATGTGCTGAACACGATGCAACATACGGCAAACGCTGACATTCGACCGTTCTCGAGTTATCATCAAAACAGTGAGGACTGTGAAAAACGTGCTTTTCTGCCCGTGAAACGCACGAATATCGCATTAACGGGTTTTCCTTCCAAAACACCCACCGTACACTTCCCGTAACCACTCCAAATTCACTGTATAGGGGTAATTCGATGCGCTGAACACGATGCAACATACGGCAAACGCTAACATTCGACCGTTCTCCAGTTATCAGCGAATTGCTCGATTTTCGAAAAAAGCAATTTTCTGCCAAAACACTACCCTACACTTCCCTTAAACGCTTCAAATTCACTGTATAGGGGTAATTCGATGTGCTGAACACGATGCAACATACGGCGAACGCTAACATTCGACCGTTCTCCAGTTATCAGCGAATTGCTCGATTTTCGAAAAAAACAATTTTCTGCCAAAACACTACCGTACACTTCCCTTAAACGCTTCAAATTCACTGTATAGGGGTAATTCGATGTGCTGAACACAATGCAACATACGGCGAACGCTAACATTCGACCGTTCTCCAGTTATCAGCGAATTGCTCGATTTTCGAAAAAAGCAATTTTCTGCCAAAACACTACCGTACACTTCCCTTAAACGCTTCAAATTCACTGTATAGGGGTAATTCGATGTGCTGAACCCGATGCAACATACGGCAAACGCTAACATTCGACCGTTCTCGAGTTATCAGCGAATTGCTCGATTTTCGAAAAAAGCAATTTTCTGCCAAAACACTACCGTACACTTCCCTTAAACGTTTCAAATTCACTGTATAGGGGTAATTCGATGTGCTGAACACGATGCAACATACGGCAAACGCTAACATTCGACCGTTCTCGAGTTATCATCAAAACAGTGAGGACTGTGAAAAACGTGCTTTTCTGCCCGTGAAACGCACGAATATCGCATAAACGGGTTTTCCTTCCAAAAGACTACCGTACACTTCCCGTAACCACTCCAAATTCACTGTATAGGGGTAATTCGATGCGCTGAACACGATGCAACATACGGCAAACGCTAACAGTTGACCGTTCTCGAGTTATCACCGAATTGCTCGATTTTCGAAAAAAGCAATTTTCTGCCAAAACACTACCGTACACTTCCCTTAAACGCTTCAAATTCACTGTACAGGGGTAATTCGATGTGCTGAACACGATGCAACATCCGGCAAATGCTAACATTCGACCGTTCTCGAGTTATCAGCGAATTGCTCGATTTTCGAAAAAAGCAATTTTCTGCCAAAACACTACCGTACACTTCCCTTAAACGCTTCAAATTCACTGTATAGGGGTAATTCGATGTGCTGAACACGATGCAACATACGGCAAACGCTAACATTCGACCGTTCTCGAGTTATCATCAAAACAGTGAGGACTGTGAAAAACGTGCTTTTCTGCCCGTGAAACGCACGAATATCGCATAAACGGGTTTTCCTTCCAAAACACTACCGTACACTTCCCGTAACCACTCCAAATTCACTGTATAGGGGTAATTCGATGCGCTGAACACGATGCAACATACGGCAAACGCTAACATTCGACCGTTCTCCAGTTATCAGCGAATTGCTCGATTTTCGAAAAAAGCAATTTTCTGACAAAACACTACCGTACACTTCCCTTAAACGCTTCAAATTCACTGTATAGGGGTAATTCGATGTGCTGAACACGATGCAACATACGGCGAACGCTAACATTCGACCGTTCTCCAGTTATCAGCGAATTGCTCGATTTTCGAAACAAGCAATTTTCTGCCAAAACACTACCGTACACTTCCCTTAAACGCTTCAAACTCACTGTATAGGGGTAATTCGATGTGCTGAACACGATGCAACATACGGCAAAAGCTAACATTCGACCGTTCTCGAGTTATCATCAAAACAGTGAGGACTGTGAAAAACGTGCTTTTCTGCCCGTGAAACGCACGAATATCGCATAAACGGGTTTTCCTTCCAAAACACTACCGTACACTTCCCGTAACCACTCCAAATTCACTGTATAGGGTTAATTCGATGCGCTGAACACGATCCAACATACAGCAAACGCTAACATTCGACCGTTCTCGAGTTATCAGGGAATTGCTCGATTTTCGAAAAAAACAATTTTCTGCCAAAACACTACCGTACACTTCCCTTAAACGCTTCAAATTCACTGTATAGGGGTAATTCGATGTGCTGAACACGATGCAACATACGGCAAACGCTAACATTCGACCGTTCTCGAGTTATCATCAAAACAGTGAGGACTGTGTAAAACGTGCTTTTCTGCCCGTGAAACGCACGAATATCGCATAAACGGGTTTTCCTTCCAAAAGACTACCGTACACTTCCCGTAACCACTCCAAATTCACTGTATAGGGGTAATTCGATGTGCTGAACACGATGCAACATACGGCAAACGCTGACATTCGACCGTTCTCCAGTTATCAGCGAATTGCTCGATTTTCGAAAAAAGCAATTTTCTGCCAAAACACTACCGTACACTTCCCTTAAACGCTTCAAATTCACTGTATAGGGGTAATTCGATGTGCTGAACACGATGCAACATACGGCAAACGCTGACATTCGACCGTTCTCCAGTTATCAGCGAATTGCTCGATTTTCGAAAAAAGCAATTTTCTGCCAAAACACTACCGTACACTTCCCTTAAACGCTTCAAATTCACTGTATAGGGGTAATTCGATGTGCTGAACACGATGCAACATACGGCAAACGCTAACATTCGACCGTTCTTGAGTTATCATCAAAACAGTGAGGACTGTGTAAAACGTGCTTTTCTCCCCGTGAAACGCACGAATATCGCATAAACGGGTTTTCCTTCCAAAACACTACCGTACACTTCCCGTAACCACTCCAAATTCACTGTATAGGGGTAATTCGATGCGCTGAACACGATCCAACATACGGCAAACGCTAACATTGGACCGTTCTCGAGTTATCAGCGAATTGCTCGATTTTCGAAAAAAGCAATTTTCTGCCAAAACACTACCGTACACTTCCCTTAAACGCTTCAAATTCACTGTATAGGGGTAATTCGATGTGCTGAACACGATGCAACATACGGCAAAAGCTAACATTCGACCGTTCTCGAGTTATCATCAAAACAGTGAGGACTGTGAAAAACGTGCTTTTCTGCCCGTGAAACGCACGAATATCGCATAAACGGGTTTTCCTTCCAAAACACTACCGTACACTTCCCGTAACCACTCCAAATTCACTGTATAGGGTTAATTCGATGCGCTGAACACGATCTAACATACAGCAAACGCTAACATTCGACCGTTCTCGAGTTATCAGGGAATTGCTCGATTTTCGAAAAAAGCAATTTTCTGCCAAAACACTACCGTACACTTCCCTTAAACGCTTCAAATTCACTGTATAGGGGTAATTCGATGTGCTGAACACGATGCAACATACGGCAAACGCTAACATTCGACCGTTCTCGAGTTATCATCAAAACAGTGAGGACTGTGTAAAACGTGCTTTTCTGCCCGTGAAACGCACGAATATCGCATAAACGGGTTTTCCTTCCAAAAGACTAGCGTACACTTCCCGTAACCACTCCAAATTCACTGTATAGGGGTAATTCGATGTGCTGAACACGATGCAACATACGGCAAACGCTGACATTCGACCGTTCTCCAGTTATCAGCGAATTGCTCGATTTTCGAAAAAAGCAATTTTCTGCCAAAACACTACCGTACACTTCCCTTAAACGCTTCAAATTCACTGTATAGGGGTAATTCGATGTGCTGAACACGATGCAACATACGGCAAACGCTGACATTCGACCGTTCTCCAGTTATCAGCGAATTGCTCGATTTTCGAAAAAAGCAATTTTCTGCCAAAACACTACCGTACACTTGCCTTAAACGCTTCAAATTCACTGTATAGGGGTAATTCGATGTGCTGAACACGATGCAACATACGGCAAACGCTAACATTCGACCGTTCTTGAGTTATCATCAAAACAGTGAGGACTGTGTAAAACGTGCTTTTCTCCCCGTGAAACGCACGAATATCGCATAAACGGGTTTTCCTTCCAAAACACTACCGTACACTTCCCGTAACCACTCCAAATTCACTGTATAGGGGTAATTCGATGCGCTGAACACGATCCAACATACGGCAAACGCTAACATTGGACCGTTCTCGAGTTATCAGCGAATTGCTCGATTTTCGAAAAAAGCAATTTTCTGCCAAAACACTACCGTACACTTCCCTTAAACGCTTCAAATTCACTGTATAGGGGTAATTCGATGTGCTGAACACGATGCAACATCCGGCAAATGCTAACATTCGACCGTTCTCGAGTTATCAGCGAATTGCTCGATTTTCGAAAAAAGCAATTTTCTGCCAAAACACTACCGTACACTTCCCTTAAACGCTTCAAATTCACTGTATAGGGGTAATTCGATGTGCTGAACACGATGCAACATACGGCAAACGCTAACATTCGACCGTTCTCGAGTTATCAGGGAATTGCTCGATTTTCGAAAAAAGCAATTTTCTGACAAAACACTACCGTACACTTCCCTTAAACGCTTCAAATTCACTGTATAGGGTTAATTCGATGCGCTGAACACGATCCAACATACGGCAAACGCTAACATTCGACCGTTCTCGAGTTATCAGGGAATTGCTCGATTTTCGAAAAAAGCAATTTTCTGACAAAACACTACCGTACACTTCCCTTAAACGCTTCAAATTCACTGTATAGGGGTAATTCGATGTGCTGAACACGATCCAACATACGGCAAACGCTAACATTCGACCGTTCTCCAGTTATCAGCGAATTGCTCGATTTTCGAAAAAAGCAATTTTCTGCCAAAACACTACCGTACACTTCCCTTAAACGCTTCAAATTCACTGTATAGGGGTAATTCGATGCGCTGAACACGATGCAACATACGGCAAACGCTAACATTCGACCGTTCTCGAGTTATCATCAAAACAGTGAGGACTGTGAGAAACGTGCTTTTCTGCCCGTGAAACGCACGAATATCGCATAAACGGGTTTTCCTTCCAAAACACTACCGTACACTTCCCGTAACCACTCCAAATTCACTGTATAGGGGTAATTCGATGCGCTGAACACGATGCAACATACGGCAAACGCTAACATTCGACCGTTCTCGAGTTATCAGCGAATTGCTCGATTTTCGAAAAAAGCAATTTTCTGCCAAAACACTACCGTACACTTCCCTTAAACGCTTCAAATTCACTGTATAGGGGTAATTCGATGTGCTGAACACGATGCAACATACGGCAAATGCTGACATTCGACCGTTCTCGAGTTATCATCAAAACAGTGAGGACTGTGAAAAACGTGCTTTTCTGCCCGTGAAACGCACGAATATCGCATAAACGGGTTTTCCTTCCAAAAGACTACCGTACACTTCCCGTAACCACTCCAAATTCACTGTATAGGGGTAATTCGATGCGCTGAACACGATGCAACATACGGCAAACGCTAACAGTTGACCGTTCTCGAGTTATCACCGAATTGCTCGATTTTCGAAAAAAGCAATTTTCTGCCAAAACACTACCGTACACTTCCCTTAAACGCTTCAAATTCACTGTACAGGGGTAATTCGATGTGCTGAACACGATGCAACATCCGGCAAATGCTAACATTCGACCGTTCTCGAGTTATCAGCGAATTGCTCGATTTTCGAAAAAAGCAATTTTCTGCCAAAACACTACCGTACACTTCCCTTAAACGCTTCAAATTCACTGTATAGGGGTAATTCGATGTGCTGAACACGATGCAACATACGGCAAACGCTAACATTCGACCGTTCTCGAGTTATCATCAAAACAGTGAGGACTGTGAAAAACGTGCTTTTCTGCCCGTGAAACGCACGAATATCGCATAAACGGGTTTTCCTTCCAAAACACTACCGTACACTTCCCGTAACCACTCCAAATTCACTGTATAGGGGTAATTCGATGCGCTGAACACGATGCAACATACGGCAAACGCTAACATTCGACCGTTCTCCAGTTATCAGCGAATTGCTCGATTTTCGAAAAAAGCAATTTTCTGACAAAACACTACCGTACACTTCCCTTAAACGCTTCAAATTCACTGTATAGGGGTAATTCGATGTGCTGAACACGATGCAACATACGGCGAACGCTAACATTCGACCGTTCTCCAGTTATCAGCGAATTGCTCGATTTTCGAAACAAGCAATTTTCTGCCAAAACACTACCGTACACTTCCCTTAAACGCTTCAAACTCACTGTATAGGGGTAATTCGATGTGCTGAACACGATGCAACATACGGCAAAAGCTAACATTCGACCGTTCTCGAGTTATCATCAAAACAGTGAGGACTGTGAAAAACGTGCTTTTCTGCCCGTGAAACGCACGAATATCGCATAAACGGGTTTTCCTTCCAAAACACTACCGTACACTTCCCGTAACCACTCCAAATTCACTGTATAGGGTTAATTCGATGCGCTGAACACGATCCAACATACAGCAAACGCTAACATTCGACCGTTCTCGAGTTATCAGGGAATTGCTCGATTTTCGAAAAAAACAATTTTCTGCCAAAACACTACCGTACACTTCCCTTAAACGCTTCAAATTCACTGTATAGGGGTAATTCGATGTGCTGAACACGATGCAACATACGGCAAACGCTAACATTCGACCGTTCTCGAGTTATCATCAAAACAGTGAGGACTGTGTAAAACGTGCTTTTCTGCCCGTGAAACGCACGAATATCGCATAAACGGGTTTTCCTTCCAAAAGACTACCGTACACTTCCCGTAACCACTCCAAATTCACTGTATAGGGGTAATTCGATGTGCTGAACACGATGCAACATACGGCAAACGCTGACATTCGACCGTTCTCCAGTTATCAGCGAATTGCTCGATTTTCGAAAAAAGCAATTTTCTGCCAAAACACTACCGTACACTTCCCTTAAACGCTTCAAATTCACTGTATAGGGGTAATTCGATGTGCTGAACACGATGCAACATACGGCAAACGCTGACATTCGACCGTTCTCCAGTTATCAGCGAATTGCTCGATTTTCGAAAAAAGCAATTTTCTGCCAAAACACTACCGTACACTTCCCTTAAACGCTTCAAATTCACTGTATAGGGGTAATTCGATGTGCTGAACACGATGCAACATACGGCAAACGCTAACATTCGACCGTTCTTGAGTTATCATCAAAACAGTGAGGACTGTGTAAAACGTGCTTTTCTCCCCGTGAAACGCACGAATATCGCATAAACGGGTTTTCCTTCCAAAACACTACCGTACACTTCCCGTAACCACTCCAAATTCACTGTATAGGGGTAATTCGATGCGCTGAACACGATCCAACATACGGCAAACGCTAACATTGGACCGTTCTCGAGTTATCAGCGAATTGCTCGATTTTCGAAAAAAGCAATTTTCTGCCAAAACACTACCGTACACTTCCCTTAAACGCTTCAAATTCACTGTATAGGGGTAATTCGATGTGCTGAACACGATGCAACATACGGCAAAAGCTAACATTCGACCGTTCTCGAGTTATCATCAAAACAGTGAGGACTGTGAAAAACGTGCTTTTCTGCCCGTGAAACGCACGAATATCGCATAAACGGGTTTTCCTTCCAAAACACTACCGTACACTTCCCGTAACCACTCCAAATTCACTGTATAGGGTTAATTCGATGCGCTGAACACGATCCAACATACAGCAAACGCTAACATTCGACCGTTCTCGAGTTATCAGGGAATTGCTCGATTTTCGAAAAAAGCAATTTTCTGCCAAAACACTACCGTACACTTCCCTTAAACGCTTCAAATTCACTGTATAGGGGTAATTCGATGTGCTGAACACGATGCAACATACGGCAAACGCTAACATTCGACCGTTCTTGAGTTATCATCAAAACAGTGAGGACTGTGTAAAACGTGCTTTTCTCCCCGTGAAACGCACGAATATCGCATAAACGGGTTTTCCTTCCAAAACACTACCGTACACTTCCCGTAACCACTCCAAATTCACTGTATAGGGGTAATTCGATGCGCTGAACACGATCCAACATACGGCAAACGCTAACATTGGACCGTTCTCGAGTTATCAGCGAATTGCTCGATTTTCGAAAAAAGCAATTTTCTGCCAAAACACTACCGTACACTTCCCTTAAACGCTTCAAATTCACTGTATAGGGGTAATTCGATGTGCTGAACACGATGCAACATCCGGCAAATGCTAACATTCGACCGTTCTCGAGTTATCAGCGAATTGCTCGATTTTCGAAAAAAGCAATTTTCTGCCAAAACACTACCGTACACTTCCCTTAAACGCTTCAAATTCACTGTATAGGGGTAATTCGATGTGCTGAACACGATGCAACATACGGCAAACGCTAACATTCGACCGTTCTCGAGTTATCAGGGAATTGCTCGATTTTCGAAAAAAGCAATTTTCTGACAAAACACTACCGTACACTTCCCTTAAACGCTTCAAATTCACTGTATAGGGTTAATTCGATGCGCTGAACACGATCCAACATACGGCAAACGCTAACATTCGACCGTTCTCGAGTTATCAGGGAATTGCTCGATTTTCGAAAAAAGCAATTTTCTGACAAAACACTACCGTACACTTCCCTTAAACGCTTCAAATTCACTGTATAGGGGTAATTCGATGTGCTGAACACGATCCAACATACGGCAAACGCTAACATTCGACCGTTCTCCAGTTATCAGCGAATTGCTCGATTTTCGAAAAAAGCAATTTTCTGCCAAAACACTACCGTACACTTCCCTTAAACGCTTCAAATTCACTGTATAGGGGTAATTCGATGCGCTGAACACGATGCAACATACGGCAAACGCTAACATTCGACCGTTCTCGAGTTATCATCAAAACAGTGAGGACTGTGAGAAACGTGCTTTTCTGCCCGTGAAACGCACGAATATCGCATAAACGGGTTTTCCTTCCAAAACACTACCGTACACTTCCCGTAACCACTCCAAATTCACTGTATAGGGGTAATTCGATGCGCTGAACACGATGCAACATACGGCAAACGCTAACATTCGACCGTTCTCGAGTTATCAGCGAATTGCTCGATTTTCGAAAAAAGCAATTTTCTGCCAAAACACTACCGTACACTTCCCTTAAACGCTTCAAATTCACTGTATAGGGGTAATTCGATGTGCTGAACACGATGCAACATACGGCAAATGCTGACATTCGACCGTTCTCCAGTTATCAGCGAATTGCTCGATTTTCGAAAAAAGCAATTTTCTGCCAAAACACTACCGTACACTTCCCTTAAACGCTTCAAATTCACTGTATAGGGGTAATTCGATGTGCTGAACACGATGCAACATACGGCAAACGCTGACATTCGACCGTTCTCCAGTTATCATCAAAACAGTGAGGACTGTGAAAAACGTGCTTTTCTGCCCGTGAAACGCACGAATATCGCATAAACGGGTTTTCCTTCCAAAACACTACCGTACACTTCCCGTAACCACTCCAAATTCACTGTATAGGGGTAATTCGATGCGCTGAACACGATGCAACATACGGCAAACGCTAACATTCGACCGTTCTCGAGTTATCAGGGAATTGCTCGATTTTCGAAAAAAGCAATTTTCTGACAAAACACTACCGTACACTTCCCTTAAACGCTTCAAATTCACTGTATAGGGGTAATTCGATGTGCTGAACACGATGCAACATACGGCAAACGCTAACATTCGACCGTTCTCGAGTTATCATCAAAACAGTGAGGACTGTGTAAAACGTGCTTTTCTGCGCGTGAAACGCACGAATATCGCATAAACGGGTTTTCCTTCCAAAACGCTACCGTACACTTCCCGTAACCACTCCAAATTCACTGTATAGGGGTAATTCGATGCGCTGAACACGATGCAACATACGGCAAACGCTAACAGTTGACCGTTCTCGAGTTATCAGCGAATTGCTCGATTTTCGAAAAAAGCAATTTTCTGCCAAAACACTACCGTACACTTCCCTTAAACGCTTCAAATTCACTGTATAGGGGTAATTCGATGTGCTGAACACGATGCAACATACGGCAAACGCTAACATTCGACCGTTCTCGAGTTATCATCAAAACAGTGAGGACTGTGAAAAACGTGCTTTTCTGCCCGTGAAACGCACGAATATCGCATAAACGGGTTTTCCTTCCAAAACACTACCGTACACTTCCCGTAACCACTCCAAATTCACTGTATAGGGGTAATTCGATGCGCTGAACACGATGCAACATACGGCAAACGCTAACATTCGACCGTTCTCCAGTTATCAGCGAATTGCTCGATTTTCGAAAAAAGCAATTTTCTGCCAAAACACTACCGTACACTTCCCTTAAACGCTTCAAATTCACTGTATAGGGGTAATTCGATGTGCTGAACACGATGCAACATACGGCGAACGCTAACATTCGACCGTTCTCCAGTTATCAGCGAATTGCTCGATTTTCGAAAGAAGCAATTTTCTGCCAAAACACTACCGTACACTTCCCTTAAACGCTTCAAATTCACTGTATAGGGCTAATTCGATGTGCTGAACACGATGCAACATACGGCGAACGCTAACATTCGACCGTTCTCCAGTTATCAGCGAATTGCTCGATTTTCGAAAAAAGCAATTTTCTGCCAAAACACTACCGTACACTTCCCTTAAACGCTTCAAATTCACTGTATAGGGGTAATTCGATGTGCTGAACCCGATGCAACATACGGCAAACGCTAACATTCGACCGTTCTCGAGTTATCAGCGAATTGCTCGATTTTCGAAAAAAGCAATTTTCTGCCAAAACACTACCGTACACTTCCCTTAAACGCTTCAAATTCACTGTATAGGGGTAATTCGATGTGCTGAACACGATGCAACATACGGCAAACGCTAACATTCGACCGTTCTCGAGTTATCATCAAAACAGTGAGGACTGTGAAAAACGTGCTTTTCTGCCCGTGAAACGCACGAATATCGCATAAACGGGTTTTCCTTCCAAAACACTACCGTACACTTCCCGTAACCACTCCAAATTCACTGTATAGGGTTAATTCGATGCGCTGAACACGATCCAACATACGGCAAACGCTAACATTCGACCGTTCTCGAGTTATCAGGGAATTGCTCGATTTTCGAAAAAAGCAATTTTCTGCCAAAACACTACCGTACACTTCCCTTAAACGCTTCAAATTCACTGTATAGGGGTAATTCGATGTGCTGAACACGATGCAACATACGGCAAACGCTAACATTCGACCGTTCTCGAGTTATCATCAAAACAGTGAGGACTGTGTAAAACGTGCTTTTCTGCCCGTGAAACGCACGAATATCGCATAAACGGGGTTTCCTTCCAAAACACTACCGTACACTTCCCGTAACCACTCCAAATTCACTGTATAGGGGTAATTCGATGCGCTGAACACGATCCAACATACGGCGAACGCTAACATTGGACCGTTCTCGAGTTATCAGCGAATTGCTCGATTTTCGAAAAAAGCAATTTTCTGCCAAAACACTACCGTACACTTCCCTTAAACGCTTCAAATTCACTGTAGAGGGGTAATTCGATGTGCTGAACACGATGCAACATCCGGCAAATGCTAACATTCGACCGTTCTCGAGTTATCAGCGAATTGCTCGATTTTCGAAAAAAGCAATTTTCTGCCAAAACACTACCGTACACTTCCCTTAAACGCTTCAAATTCACTGTATAGGGGTAATTCGATGTGCTGAACACGATGCAACATACGGCAAACGCTAACATTCGACCGTTCTCGAGTTATCATCAAAACAGTGAGGACTGTGAAAAACGTGCTTTTCTGCCCGTGAAACGCACGAATATCGCATAAACGGGTTTTCCTTCCAAAACACTACCGTACACTTCCCGTAACCACTCCAAATTCACTGTATAGGGGTAATTCGATGCGCTGAACACGATGCAACATACGGCAAACGCTAACATTCGACCGTTCTCCAGTTATCAGCGAATTGCTCGATTTTCGAAAAAAGCAATTTTCTGCCAAAACACTACCGTACACTTCCCTTAAACGCTTCAAATTCACTGTATAGGGGTAATTGGATGTGCTGAACACGATGCAACATACGGCGAACGCTAACATTCGACCGTTCTCCAGTTATCAGCGAATTGCTCGATTTTCGAAAGAAGCAATTTTCTGCCAAAACACTACCGTACACTTCCCTTAAACGCTTCAAATTCACTGTATAGGGCTAATTCGATGTGCTGAACACGATGCAACATACGGCGAACGCTAACATTCGACCGTTCTCCAGTTATCAGCGAATTGCTCGATTTTCGAAAAAAGCAATTTTCTGCCAAAACACTACCGTACACTTCCCTTAAACGCTTCAAATTCACTGTATAGGGGTAATTCGATGTGCTGAGTCCGATGCAACATACGGCAAACGCTAACATTCGACCGTTCTCGAGTTATCAGCGAATTGCTCGATTTTCGAAAAAAGCAATTTTCTGCCAAAACACTACCGTACACTTCCCTTAAACGCTTCAAATTCACTGTATAGGGGTAATTCGATGTGCTGAACACGATGCAACATACGGCAAACGCTAACATTCGACCGTTCTCGAGTTATCATCAAAACAGTGAGGACTGTGAAAAACGTGCTTTTCTGCCCGTGAAACGCACGAATATCGCATAAACGGGTTTTCCTTCCAAAACACTACCGTACACTTCCCGTAACCACTCCAAATTCACTGTATAGGGTTAATTCGATGCGCTGAACACGATCCAACATACGGCAAACGCTAACATTCGACCGTTCTCGAGTTATCAGGGAATTGCTCGATTTTCGAAAAAAGCAATTTTCTGCCAAAACACTACCGTACACTTCCCTTAAACGCTTCAAATTCACTGTATAGGGGTAATTCGATGTGCTGAACACGATGCAACATACGGCAAACGCTAACATTCGACCGTTCTCGAGTTATCATCAAAACAGTGAGGACTGTGTAAAACGTGCTTTTCTGCCCGTGAAACGCACGAATATCGCATAAACGGGTTTTCCTTCCAAAACACTACCGTACACTTCCCGTAACCACTCCAAATTCACTGTATAGGGGTAATTCGATGCGCTGAACACGATCCAACATACGGCGAACGCTAACATTGGACCGTTCTGGAGTTATCAGCGAATTGCTCGATTTTCGAAAAAAGCAATTTTCTGCCAAAACACTACCGTACACTTCCCTTAAACGCTTCAAATTCACTGTAGAGGGGTAATTCGATGTGCTGAACACGATGCAACATCCGGCAAATGCTAACATTCGACCGTTCTCGAGTTATCAGCGAATTGCTCGATTTTCGAAAAAAGCAATTTTCTGCCAAAACACTACCGTACACTTCCCTTAAACGCTTCAAATTCACTGTATAGGGGTAATTCGATGTGCTGAACACGATGCAACATACGGCAAACGCTAACATTCGACCGTTCTCGAGTTATCATCAAAACAGTGAGGACTGTGAAAAACGTGCTTTTCTGCCCGTGAAACGCACGAATATCGCATAAACGGGTTTTCCTTCCAAAACACTACCGTACACTTCCCGTAACCACTCCAAATTCACTGTATAGGGGTAATTCGATGCGCTGAACACGATGCAACATACGGCAAACGCTAACATTCGACCGTTCTCCAGTTATCAGCGAATTGCTCGATTTTCGAAAAAAGCAATTTTCTGACAAAACACTACCGTACACTTCCCTTAAACGCTTCAAATTCACTGTATAGGGGTAATTCGATGTGCTGAACACGATGCAACATACGGCGAACGCTAACATTCGACCGTTCTCCAGTTATCAGCGAATTGCTCGATTTTCGAAAAAAGCAATTTTCTGCCAAAACACTACCGTACACTTCCCTTAAACGCTTCAAATTCACTGTATAGGGGTAATTCGATGTGCTGAACACGATGCAACATACGGCAAACGCTAACATTCGACCGTTCTCGAGTTATCATCAAAACAGTGAGGACTGTGAAAAACGTGCTTTTCTGCCCGTGAAACGCACGAATATGGCATAAACGGGTTTTCCTTCCAAAACACTACCGTACACTTCCCGTAACCACTCCAAATTCACTGTATAGGGGTAATTCGATGCGCTGAACACGATGCAACATACGGCAAACGCTAACATTCGACCGTTCTCCAGTTATCAGCGAATTGCTCGATTTTCGAAAAAAGCAATTTTCTGCCAAAACACTACCGTACACTTCCCTTAAACGCTTCAAATTCACTGTATAGGGGTAATTCGATGTGCTGAACACAATGCAACATACGGCGAACGCTAACATTCGACCGTTCTCCAGTTATCAGCGAATTGCTCGATTTTCGAAAAAAGCAATTTTCTGCCAAAACACTACCGTACACTTCCCTTAAACGCTTCAAATTCACTGTATAGGGGTAATTCGATGTGCTGAACCCGATGCAACATACGGCAAACGCTAACATTCGACCGTTCTCGAGTTATCAGCGAATTGCTCGATTTTCGAAAAAAGCAATTTTCTGCCAAAACACTACCGTACACTTCCCTTAAACGCTTCAAATTCACTGTATAGGGGTAATTCGATGTGCTGAACACGATGCAACATACGGCAAACGCTAACATTCGACCGTTCTCGAGTTATCATCAAAACAGTGAGGACTGTGAAAAACGTGCTTTTCTGCCCGTGAAACGCACGAATATCGCATAAACGGGTTTTCCTTCCAAAAGACTACCGTACACTTCCCGTAACCACTCCAAATTCACTGTATAGGGGTAATTCGATGCGCTGAACACGATGCAACATACGGCAAACGCTAACATTCGACCGTTCTCGAGTTATCAGCGAATTGCTCGATTTTCGAAAAAAGCAATTTTCTGCCAAAACACTACCGTACACTTCCCTTAAACGCTTCAAATTCACTGTATAGGGGTAATTCGATGTGCTGAACACGATGCAACATACGGCAAATGCTGACATTCGACCGTTCTCCAGTTATCAGCGAATTGCTCGATTTTCGAAAAAAGCAATTTTCTGCCAAAACACTACCGTACACTTCCCTTAAACGCTTCAAATTCACTGTATAGGGGTAATTCGATGTGCTGAACACGATGCAACATACGGCAAACGCTGACATTCGACCGTTCTCCAGTTATCAGCGAATTGCTCGATTTTCGAAAAAAGCAATTTTCTGCCAAAACACTACCGTACACTTCCCTTAAACGCTTCAAATTCACTGTATAGGGGTAATTCGATGTGCTGAACACGATGCAACATACGGCAAACGCTAACATTCGACCGTTCTCGAGTTATCAGCGAATTGCTCGATTTTCGAAAAAAGCAATTTTCTGCCAAAACACTACCGTACACTTCCCTTAAACGCTTCAAATTCACTGTATAGGGGTAATTCGATGTGCTGAACACGATGCAACATACGGCAAACGCTAACATTCGACCGTTCTCGAGTTATCATCAAAACAGTGAGGACTGTGAAAAACGTGCTTTTCTGCCCGTGAAACGCACGAATATCGCATAAACGGGTTTTCCTTCCAAAAGACTACCGTACACTTCCCGTAACCACTCCAAATTCACTGTATAGGGGTAATTCGATGCGCTGAACACGATGCAACATACGGCAAACGCTAACATTGGACCGTTCTCGAGTTATCAGCGAATTGCTCGATTTTCGAAAAAAGCAATTTTCTGCCAAAACACTACCGTACACTTCCCTTAAACGCTTCAAATTCACTGTATAGGGGTAATTCGATGTGCTGAACACGATGCAACATACGGCAAATGCTGACATTCGACCGTTCTCCAGTTATCAGCGAATTGCTCGATTTTCGAAAAAAGCAATTTTCTGCCAAAACACTACCGTACACTTCCCTTAAACGCTTCAAATTCACTGTATAGGGGTAATTCGATGTGCTGAACACGATGCAACATACGGCAAACGCTGACATTCGACCGTTCTCCAGTTATCAGCGAATTGCTCGATTTTCGAAAAAAGCAATTTTCTGCCAAAACACTACCGTACACTTCCCTTAAACGCTTCAAATTCACTGTATAGGGGTAATTCGATGTGCTGAACACGATGCAACATACGGCAAACGCTAACATTCGACCGTTCTCGAGTTATCATCAAAACAGTGAGGACTGTGAAAAACGTGCTTTTCTGCCCGTGAAACGCACGAATATCGCATAAACGGGTTTTCCTTCCAAAACACTACCGTACACTTCCCGTAACCACTCCAAATTCACTGTATAGGGGTAATTCGATGTGCTGAACACGATGCAACATACGGCGAACGCTAACATTCGACCGTTCTCCAGTTATCAGCGAATTGCTCGATTTTCGAAAAAAGCAATTTTCTGCCAAAACACTACCGTACACTTCCCTTAAACGCTTCAAATTCACTGTATAGGGGTAATTCGATGTGCTGAACACGATGCAACATACGGCAAACGCTAACATTCGACCGTTCTCGAGTTATCATCAAAACAGTGAGGACTGTGAAAAACGTGCTTTTCTGCCCGTGAAACGCACGAATATGGCATAAACGGGTTTTCCTTCCAAAACACTACCGTACACTTCCCGTAACCACTCCAAATTCACTGTATAGGGGTAATTCGATGCGCTGAACACGATGCAACATACGGCAAACGCTAACATTCGACCGTTCTCCAGTTATCAGCGAATTGCTCGATTTTCGAAAAAAGCAATTTTCTGCCAAAACACTACCGTACACTTCCCTTAAACGCTTCAAATTCACTGTATAGGGGTAATTCGATGTGCTGAACACGATGCAACATACGGCGAACGCTAACATTCGACCGTTCTCCAGTTATCAGCGAATTGCTCGATTTTCGAAAAAAGCAATTTTCTGCCAAAACACTACCGTACACTTCCCTTAAACGCTTCAAATTCACTGTATAGGGGTAATTCGATGTGCTGAACACGATGCAACTTACGGCAAACGCTAACATTCGACCGTTCTCGAGTTATCATCAAAACAGTGAGGACTGTGAAAAACGTGCTTTTCTGCCCGTGAAACGCACGAATATGGCATAAACGGGTTTTCCTTCCAAAACACTACCGTACACTTCCCGTAACCACTCCAAATTCACTGTATAGGGGTAATTCGATGTGCTGAACCCGATGCAACATACGGCAAACGCTAACATTCGACCGTTCTCGAGTTATCAGCGAATTGCTCGATTTTCGAAAAAAGCAATTTTCTGCCAAAACACTACCGTACACTTCCCTTAAACGCTTCAAATTCACTGTATAGGGGTAATTCGATGTGCTGAACACGATGCAACATACGGCAAACGCTAACATTCGACCGTTCTCGAGTTATCATCAAAACAGTGAGGACTGTGAAAAACGTGCTTTTCTGCCCGTGAAACGCACGAATATCGCATAAACGGGTTTTCCTTCCAAAAGACTACCGTACACTTCCCGTAACCACTCCAAATTCACTGTATAGGGGTAATTCGATGCGCTGAACACGATGCAACATACGGCAAACGCTAACATTCGACCGTTCTCGAGTTATCAGCGAATTGCTCGATTTTCGAAAAAAGCAATTTTCTGCCAAAACACTACCGTACACTTCCCTTAAACGCTTCAAATTCACTGTATAGGGGTAATTCGATGTGCTGAACACGATGCAACATACGGCGAACGCTAACATTCGACCGTTCTCCAGTTATCAGCGAATTGCTCGATTTTCGAAAAAAGCAATTTTCTGCCAAAACACTACCGTACACTTCCCTTAAACGCTTCAAATTCACTGTATAGGGGTAATTCGATGTGCTGAACACGATGCAACATACGGCGAACGCTAACATTCGACCGTTCTCCAGTTATCAGCGAATTGCTCGATTTTCGAAAAAAGCAATTTTCTGCCAAAACACTACCGTACACTTCCCTTAAACGCTTCAAATTCACTGTATAGGGGTAATTCGATGTGCTGAACCCGATGCAACATACGGCAAACGCTAACATTCGACCGTTCTCGAGTTATCAGCGAATTGCTCGATTTTCGAAAAAAGCAATTTTCTGCCAAAACACTACCGTACACTTCCCTTAAACGCTTCAAATTCACTGTATAGGGGTAATTCGATGTGCTGAACACGATGCAACATACGGCAAACGCTAACATTCGACCGTTCTCGAGTTATCATCAAAACAGTGAGGACTGTGAAAAACGTGCTTTTCTGCCCGTGAAACGCACGAATATCGCATAAACGGGTTTTCCTTCCAAAACACTACCGTACACTTCCCGTAACCACTCCAAATTCACTGTATAGGGTTAATTCGATGCGCTGAACACGATCCAACATACGGCAAACGCTAACATTCGACCGTTCTCGAGTTATCAGGGAATTGCTCGATTTTCGAAAAAAGCAATTTTCTGCCAAAACACTACCGTACACTTCCCTTAAACGCTTCAAATTCACTGTATAGGGGTAATTCGATGTGCTGAACACGATGCAACTTACGGCAAACGCTAACATTCGACCGTTCTCGAGTTATCATCAAAACAGTGAGGACTGTGAAAAACGTGCTTTTCTGCCCGTGAAACGCACGAATATGGCATAAACGGGTTTTCCTTCCAAAACACTACCGTACACTTCCCGTAACCACTCCAAATTCACTGTATAGGGGTAATTCGATGTGCTGAACCCGATGCAACATACGGCAAACGCTAACATTCGACCGTTCTCGAGTTATCAGCGAATTGCTCGATTTTCGAAAAAAGCAATTTTCTGCCAAAACACTACCGTACACTTCCCTTAAACGCTTCAAATTCACTGTATAGGGGTAATTCGATGTGCTGAACACGATGCAACATACGGCAAACGCTAACATTCGACCGTTCTCGAGTTATCATCAAAACAGTGAGGACTGTGAAAAACGTGCTTTTCTGCCCGTGAAACGCACGAATATCGCATAAACGGGTTTTCCTTCCAAAAGACTACCGTACACTTCCCGTAACCACTCCAAATTCACTGTATAGGGGTAATTCGATGCGCTGAACACGATGCAACATACGGCAAACGCTAACATTCGACCGTTCTCGAGTTATCAGCGAATTGCTCGATTTTCGAAAAAAGCAATTTTCTGCCAAAACACTACCGTACACTTCCCTTAAACGCTTCAAATTCACTGTATAGGGGTAATTCGATGTGCTGAACACGATGCAACATACGGCGAACGCTAACATTCGACCGTTCTCCAGTTATCAGCGAATTGCTCGATTTTCGAAAAAAGCAATTTTCTGCCAAAACACTACCGTACACTTCCCTTAAACGCTTCAAATTCACTGTATAGGGGTAATTCGATGTGCTGAACACGATGCAACATACGGCGAACGCTAACATTCGACCGTTCTCCAGTTATCAGCGAATTGCTCGATTTTCGAAAAAAGCAATTTTCTGCCAAAACACTACCGTACACTTCCCTTAAACGCTTCAAATTCACTGTATAGGGGTAATTCGATGTGCTGAACCCGATGCAACATACGGCAAACGCTAACATTCGACCGTTCTCGAGTTATCAGCGAATTGCTCGATTTTCGAAAAAAGCAATTTTCTGCCAAAACACTACCGTACACTTCCCTTAAACGCTTCAAATTCACTGTATAGGGGTAATTCGATGTGCTGAACACGATGCAACATACGGCAAACGCTAACATTCGACCGTTCTCGAGTTATCATCAAAACAGTGAGGACTGTGAAAAACGTGCTTTTCTGCCCGTGAAACGCACGAATATCGCATAAACGGGTTTTCCTTCCAAAACACTACCGTACACTTCCCGTAACCACTCCAAATTCACTGTATAGGGTTAATTCGATGCGCTGAACACGATCCAACATACGGCAAACGCTAACATTCGACCGTTCTCGAGTTATCAGGGAATTGCTCGATTTTCGAAAAAAGCAATTTTCTGCCAAAACACTACCGTACACTTCCCTTAAACGCTTCAAATTCACTGTATAGGGGTAATTCGATGTGCTGAACACGATGCAACATACGGCAAACGCTAACATTCGACCGTTCTCGAGTTATCATCAAAACAGTGAGGACTGTGTAAAACGTGCTTTTCTGCCCGTGAAACGCACGAATATCGCATAAACGGGTTTTCCTTCCAAAAGACTACCGTACACTTCCCGTAACCACTCCAAATTCACTGTATAGGGGTAATTCGATGCGCTGAACACGATGCAACATACGGCAAACGCTAACATTCGACCGTTCTCGAGTTATCAGCGAATTGCTCGATTTTCGAAAAAAGCAATTTTCTGCCAAAACACTACCGTACACTTCCCTTAAACGCTTCAAATTCACTGTATAGGGGTAATTCGATGTGCTGAATACGATGCAACATACGGCAAACGCTGACATTCGACCGTTCTCCAGTTATCAGCGAATTGCTCGATTTTCGAAAAAAGCAATTTTCTGCCAAAACACTACCGTACACTTCCCTTAAACGCTTCAAATTCACTGTATAGGGGTAATTCGATGTGCTGAACACGATGCAACATACGGCAAACGCTGACATTCGACCGTTCTCCAGTTATCAGCGAATTGCTCGATTTTCGAAAAAAGCAATTTTCTGCCAAAACACTACCGTACACTTCCCTTAAACGCTTCAACTTCACTGTATAGGGGTAATTCGATGTGCTGAACACGATGCAACATACGGCAAACGCTAACATTCGACCGTTCTTGAGTTATCATCAAAACAGTGAGGACTGTGTAAAACGTGCTTTTCTCCCCGTGAAACGCACGAATATCGCATAAACGGGTTTTCCTTCCAAAACACTACCGTACACTTCCCGTAACCACTCCAAATTCACTGTATAGGGGTAATTCGATGCGCTGAACACGATCCAACATACGGCAAACGCTAACATTGGACCGTTCTCGAGTTATCAGCGAATTGCTCGATTTTCGAAAAAAGCAATTTTCTGCCAAAACACTAGTGTACACTTCCCTTAAACGCTTCAAATTCACTGTATAGGGGTAATTCGATGTGCTGAACACGATGCAACATCCGGCAAATGCTAACATTCGACCGTTCTCGAGTTATCAGCGAATTGCTCGATTTTCGAAAAAAGCAATTTTCTGCCAAAACACTACCGTACACTTCCCTTAAACGCTTCAAATTCACTGTATAGGGGTAATTCGATGTGCTGAACACGATGCAACATACGGCAAACGCTAACATTCGACCGTTCTCGAGTTATCATCAAAACAGTGAGGACTGTGAAAAACGTGTTTTTCTGCCCGTGAAACGCACGAATATCGCATAAACGGGTTTTCCTTCCAAAACACTACCGTACACTTCCCGTAACCACTCCAAATTCACTGTATAGGGGTAATTCGATGCGCTGAACACGATGCAACATACGGCAAACGCTAACATTCGACCGTTCTCCAGTTATCAGCGAATTGCTCGATTTTCGAAAAAAGCAATTTTCTGCCAAAACACTACCGTACACTTCCCTTAAACGCTTCAAATTCACTGTATAGGGCTAATTCGATGTGCTGAACACGATGCAACATACGGCGAACGCTAACATTCGACCGTTCTCCAGTTATCAGCGAATTGCTCGATTTTCGAAAAAAGCAATTTTCTGCCAAAACACTACCGTACACTTCCCTTAAACGCTTCAAATTCACTGTATAGGGGTAATTCGATGTGCTGAACCCGATGCAACATACGGCAAACGCTAACATTCGACCGTTCTCGAGTTATCAGCGAATTGCTCGATTTTCGAAAAAAGCAATTTTCTGCCAAAACACTACCGTACACTTCCCTTAAACGCTTCAAATTCACTGTATAGGGGTAATTCGATGTGCTGAACACGATGCAACATACGGCAAACGCTAACATTCGACCGTTCTCGAGTTATCATCAAAACAGTGAGGACTGTGAAAAACGTGCTTTTCTGCCCGTGAAACGCACGAATATCGCATAAACGGGTTTTCCTTCCAAAACACTACCGTACACTTCCCGTAACCACTCCAAATTCACTGTATAGGGTTAATTCGATGCGCTGAACACGATCCAACATACGGCAAACGCTAACATTCGACCGTTCTCGAGTTATCAGGGAATTGCTCGATGTTCGAAAAAAGCAATTTTCTGCCAAAACACTACCTTACACTTCCCTTAAACGCTTCAAATTCACTGTATAGGGGTAATTCGATGTGCTGAACACGATGCAACATACGGCAAACGCTAACATTCGACCGTTCTCGAGTTATCATCAAAACAGTGAGGACTGTGTAAAACGTGCTTTTCTGCCCGTGAAACGCACGAATATCGCATAAACGGGTTTTCCTTCCAAAACACTACCGTACACTTCCCGTAACCACTCCAAATTCACTGTATAGGGGTAATTCGATGCGCTGAACACGATCCAACATACGGCGAACGCTAACATTGGACCGTTCTCGAGTTATCAGCGAATTGCTCGATTTTCGAAAAAAGCAATTTTCTGCCAAAACACTACCGTACACTTCCCTTAAACGCTTCAAATTCACTGTATAGGGGTAATTCGATGTGCTGAACACGATGCAACATTCCGGCAAATGCTAACATTCGACCGTTCTCGAGTTATCAGCGAATTGCTCGATTTTCGAAAAAAGCAATTTTCTGCCAAAACACTACCGTACACTTCCCTTAAACGCTTCAAATTCACTGTATAGGGGTAATTCGATGTGCTGAACACGATGCAACATACGGCAAACGCTAACATTCGACCGTTCTCGAGTTATCATCAAAACAGTGAGGACTGTGAAAAACGTGCTTTTCTGCCCGTGAAACGCACGAATATCGCATAAACGGGTTTTCCTTCCAAAACACTACCGTACACTTCCCGTAACCACTCCAAATTCACTGTATAGGGGTAATTCGATGTGCTGAACACGATGCAACATACGGCGAACGCTAACATTCGACCGTTCTCCAGTTATCAGCGAATTGCTCGATTTTCGAAAAAAGCAATTTTCTGCCAAAACACTACCGTACACTTCCCTTAAACGCTTCAAATTCACTGTATAGGGGTAATTCGATGTGCTGAACACGATGCAACATACGGCAAACGCTAACATTCGACCGTTCTCGAGTTATCATCAAAACAGTGAGGACTGTGAAAAACGTGCTTTTCTGCCCGTGAAACGCACGAATATGGCATAAACGGGTTTTCCTTCCAAAACACTACCGTACACTTCCCGTAACCACTCCAAATTCACTGTATAGGGGTAATTCGATGCGCTGAACACGATGCAACATACGGCAAACGCTAACATTCGACCGTTCTCCAGTTATCAGCGAATTGCTCGATTTTCGAAAAAAGCAATTTTCTGCCAAAACACTACCGTACACTTCCCTTAAACGCTTCAAATTCACTGTATAGGGGTAATTCGATGTGCTGAACACGATGCAACATACGGCGAACGCTAACATTCGACCGTTCTCCAGTTATCAGCGAACTGCTCGATTTTCGAAAAAAGCAATTTTCTGCCAAAACACTACCGTACACTTCCCTTAAACGCTTCAAATTCACTGTATAGGGGTAATTCGATGTGCTGAACACAATGCAACATACGGCGAACGCTAACATTGGACCGTTCTCCAGTTATCAGCGAATAGCTCGATTTTCGAAAAAAGCAATTTTCTGCCAAAACACTACCGTACACTTCCCTTAAACGCTTCAAATTCACTGTATAGGGGTAATTCGATGTGCTGAACCCGATGCAACATACGGCAAACGCTAACATTCGACCGTTCTCGAGTTATCAGCGAATTGCTCGATTTTCGAAAAAAGCAATTTTCTGCCAAAACACTACCGTACACTTCCCTTAAACGCTTCAAATTCACTGTATAGGGGTAATTCGATGTGCTGAACCCGATGCAACATACGGCAAACGCTAACATTCGACCGTTCTCGAGTTATCAGCGAATTGCTCGATTTTCGAAAAAAGCAATTTTCTGCCAAAACACTACCGTACACTTCCCTTAAACGCTTCAAATTCACTGTATAGGGGTAATTCGATGTGCTGAACACGATGCAACATACGGCAAACGCTAACATTCGACCGTTCTCGAGTTATCATCAAAACAGTGAGGACTGTGAAAAACGTGCTTTTCTGCCCGTGAAACGCACGAATATCGCATAAACGGGTTTTCCTTCCAAAACACTACCGTACACTTCCCGTAACCACTCCAAATTCACTGTATAGGGGTAATTCGATGCGCTGAACACGATGCAACATACGGCAAACGCTAACATTCGACCGTTCTCCAGTTATCAGCGAATTGCTCGATTTTCGAAAAAAGCAATTTTCTGCCAAAACACTACCGTACACTTCCCTTAAACGCTTCAAATTCACTGTATAGGGCTAATTCGATGTGCTGAACACGATGCAACATACGGCGAACGCTAACATTCGACCGTTCTCCAGTTATCAGCGAATTGCTCGATTTTCGAAAAAAGCAATTTTCTGCCAAAACACTACCGTACACTTCCCTTAAACGCTTCAAATTCACTGTATAGGGGTAATTCGATGTGCTGAACCCGATGCAACATACGGCAAACGCTAACATTCGACCGTTCTCGAGTTATCAGCGAATTGCTCGATTTTCGAAAAAAGCAATTTTCTGCCAAAACACTACCGTACACTTCCCTTAAACGCTTCAAATTCACTGTATAGGGGTAATTCGATGTGCTGAACACGATGCAACATACGGCAAACGCTAACATTCGACCGTTCTCGAGTTATCATCAAAACAGTGAGGACTGTGAAAAACGTGCTTTTCTGCCCGTGAAACGCACGAATATCGCATAAACGGGTTTTCCTTCCAAAACACTACCGTACACTTCCCGTAACCACTCCAAATTCACTGTATAGGGTTAATTCGATGCGCTGAACACGATCCAACATACGGCAAACGCTAACATTCGACCGTTCTCGAGTTATCAGGGAATTGCTCGATGTTCGAAAAAAGCAATTTTCTGCCAAAACACTACCTTACACTTCCCTTAAACGCTTCAAATTCACTGTATAGGGGTAATTCGATGTGCTGAACACGATGCAACATACGGCAAACGCTAACATTCGACCGTTCTCGAGTTATCATCAAAACAGTGAGGACTGTGTAAAACGTGCTTTTCTGCCCGTGAAACGCACGAATATCGCATAAACGGGTTTTCCTTCCAAAACACTACCGTACACTTCCCGTAACCACTCCAAATTCACTGTATAGGGGTAATTCGATGCGCTGAACACGATCCAACATACGGCGAACGCTAACATTGGACCGTTCTCGAGTTATCAGCGAATTGCTCGATTTTCGAAAAAAGCAATTTTCTGCCAAAACACTACCGTACACTTCCCTTAAACGCTTCAAATTCACTGTATAGGGGTAATTCGATGTGCTGAACACGATGCAACATTCCGGCAAATGCTAACATTCGACCGTTCTCGAGTTATCAGCGAATTGCTCGATTTTCGAAAAAAGCAATTTTCTGCCAAAACACTACCGTACACTTCCCTTAAACGCTTCAAATTCACTGTATAGGGGTAATTCGATGTGCTGAACACGATGCAACATACGGCAAACGCTAACATTCGACCGTTCTCGAGTTATCATCAAAACAGTGAGGACTGTGAAAAACGTGCTTTTCTGCCCGTGAAACGCACGAATATCGCATAAACGGGTTTTCCTTCCAAAACACTACCGTACACTTCCCGTAACCACTCCAAATTCACTGTATAGGGGTAATTCGATGTGCTGAACACGATGCAACATACGGCGAACGCTAACATTCGACCGTTCTCCAGTTATCAGCGAATTGCTCGATTTTCGAAAAAAGCAATTTTCTGCCAAAACACTACCGTACACTTCCCTTAAACGCTTCAAATTCACTGTATAGGGGTAATTCGATGTGCTGAACACGATGCAACATACGGCAAACGCTAACATTCGACCGTTCTCGAGTTATCATCAAAACAGTGAGGACTGTGAAAAACGTGCTTTTCTGCCCGTGAAACGCACGAATATGGCATAAACGGGTTTTCCTTCCAAAACACTACCGTACACTTCCCGTAACCACTCCAAATTCACTGTATAGGGGTAATTCGATGCGCTGAACACGATGCAACATACGGCAAACGCTAACATTCGACCGTTCTCCAGTTATCAGCGAATTGCTCGATTTTCGAAAAAAGCAATTTTCTGCCAAAACACTACCGTACACTTCCCTTAAACGCTTCAAATTCACTGTATAGGGGTAATTCGATGTGCTGAACACGATGCAACATACGGCGAACGCTAACATTCGACCGTTCTCCAGTTATCAGCGAACTGCTCGATTTTCGAAAAAAGCAATTTTCTGCCAAAACACTACCGTACACTTCCCTTAAACGCTTCAAATTCACTGTATAGGGGTAATTCGATGTGCTGAACACAATGCAACATACGGCGAACGCTAACATTGGACCGTTCTCCAGTTATCAGCGAATAGCTCGATTTTCGAAAAAAGCAATTTTCTGCCAAAACACTACCGTACACTTCCCTTAAACGCTTCAAATTCACTGTATAGGGGTAATTCGATGTGCTGAACCCGATGCAACATACGGCAAACGCTAACATTCGACCGTTCTCGAGTTATCAGCGAATTGCTCGATTTTCGAAAAAAGCAATTTTCTGCCAAAACACTACCGTACACTTCCCTTAAACGCTTCAAATTCACTGTATAGGGGTAATTCGATGTGCTGAACCCGATGCAACATACGGCAAACGCTAACATTCGACCGTTCTCGAGTTATCAGCGAATTGATCGATTTTCGAAAAAAGCAATTTTCTGCCAAAACACTACCGTACACTTCCCTTAAACGCTTCAAATTCACTGTATAGGGGTAATTCGATGTGCTGAACACGATGCAACATACGGCAAACGCTAACATTCGACCGTTCTCGAGTTATCATCAAAACAGTGAGGACTGTGAAAAACGTGCTTTTCTGCCCGTGAAACGCACGAATATCGCATAAACGGGTTTTCCTTCCAAAACACTACCGTACACTTCCCGTAACCACTCCAAATTCACTGTATAGGGTTAATTCGATGCGCTGAACACGATCCAACATACGGCAAACGCTAACATTCGACCGTTCTCGAGTTATCAGGGAATTGCTCGATTTTCGAAAAAAGCAATTTTCTGACAAAACACTACCGTACACTTCCCTTAAACGCTTCAAATTCACTGTATAGGGGTAATTCGATGTGCTGAACACGATGCAACATACGGCAAACGCTAACATTCGACCGTTCTCGAGTTATCATCAAAACAGTGAGGACTGTGTAAAACGTGCTTTTCTGCCCGTGAAATGCACGAATATCGCATAAACGGGTTTTCCTTCCAAAACACTACCGTACACTTCCCGTAACCACTCCAAATTCACTGTATAGGGGTAATTCGATGCGCTGAACACGATGCAACATACGGCAAACGCTAACAGTTGACCGTTCTCGAGTTATCAGCGAATTGCTCGATTTTCGAAAAAAGCAATTTTCTGCCAAAACACTACCGTACACTTCCCTTAAACGCTTCAAATTCACTGTATAGGGGTAATTCGATGTGCTGAACACGATGCAACATACGGCAAACGCTAACATTCGACCGTTCTCGAGTTATCATCAAAACAGTGAGGACTGTGAAAAACGTGCTTTTCTGCCCGTGAAACGCACGAATATCGCATAAACGGGTTTTCCTTCCAAAACACTACCGTACACTTCCCGTAACCACTCCAAATTCACTGTATAGGGGTAATTCGATGCGCTGAACACGATGCAACATACGGCAAACGCTGACATTCGACCGTTCTCCAGTTATCAGCGAATTGCTCGATTTTCGAAAAAAGCAATTTTCTGCCAAAACACTAGCGTACACTTCCCTTAAACGCTTCAAATTCACTGTATAGGGGTAATTCGATGTGCTGAACACGATGCAACATACGGCAAACGCTAACATTCGACCGTTCTCGAGTTATCATCAAAACAGTGAGGACTGTGAAAAACGTGCTTTTCTGCCCGTGAAACGCACGAATATCGCATAAACGGGTTTTCCTTCCAAAACACTACCGTACACTTCCCGTAACCACTCCAAATTCACTGTATAGGGGTAATTCGATGTGCTGAACACGATGCAACATACGGCGAACGCTAACATTCGACCGTTCTCCAGTTATCAGCGAATTGCTCGATTTTCGAAAAAAGCAATTTTCTGCCAAAACACTACCGTACACTTCCCTTAAACGCTTCAAATTCACTGTATAGGGGTAATTCGATGTGCTGAACACGATGCAACATACGGCAAACGCTAACATTCGACCGTTCTCGAGTTATCATCAAAACAGTGAGGACTGTGAAAAACGTGCTTTTCTGCCCGTGAAACGCACGAATATGGCATAAACGGGTTTTCCTTCCAAAACACTACCGTACACTTCCCGTAACCACTCCAAATTCACTGTATAGGGGTAATTCGATGCGCTGAACACGATGCAACATACGGCAAACGCTAACATTCGACCGTTCTCCAGTTATCAGCGAATTGCTCGATTTTCGAAAAAAGCAATTTTCTGCCAAAACACTACCGTACACTTCCCTTAAACGCTTCAAATTCACTGTATAGGGGTAATTCGATGTGCTGAACACGATGCAACATACGGCGAACGCTAACATTCGACCGTTCTCCAGTTATCAGCGAATTGCTCGATTTTCGAAAAAAGCAATTTTCTGCCAAAACACTACCGTACACTTCCCTTAAACGCTTCAAATTCACTGTATAGGGGTAATTCGATGTGCTGAACACGATGCAACATACGGCGAACGCTAACATTCGACCGTTCTCGAGTTATCATCAAAACAGTGAGGACTGTGAAAAACGTGCTTTTCTGCCCGTGAAACGCACGAATATGGCATAAACGGGTTTTCCTTCCAAAACACTACCGTACACTTCCCGTAACCACTCCAAATTCACTGTATAGGGGTAATTCGATGCGCTGAACACGATGCAACATACGGCAAACGCTAACATTCGACCGTTCTCCAGTTATCAGCGAATTGCTCGATTTTCGAAAAAAGCAATTTTCTGCCAAAACACTACCGTACACTTCCCTTAAACGCTTCAAATTCACTGTATAGGGGTAATTCGATGTGCTGAACACAATGCAACATACGGCGAACGCTAACATTCGACCGTTCTCCAGTTATCAGCGAATTGCTCGATTTTCGAAAAAAGCAATTTTCTGCCAAAACACTACCGTACACTTCCCTTAAACGCTTCAAATTCACTGTATAGGGGTAATTCGATGCGCTGAACCCGATGCAACATACGGCAAACGCTAACATTCGACCGTTCTCGAGTTATCAGCGAATTGCTCGATTTTCGAAAAAAGCAATTTTCTGCCAAAACACTACCGTACACTTCCCTTAAACGCTTCAAATTCACTGTATAGGGGTAATTCGATGTGCTGAACACGATGCAACATACGGCAAACGCTAACATTCGACCGTTCTCGAGTTATCATCAAAACGGTGAGGACTGTGAAAAACAGTGCTTTTCTGCCCGTGAAACGCACGAATATCGCATAAACGGGTTTTCCTTCCAAAAGACTACCGTACACTTCCCGTAACCACTCCAAATTCACTGTATAGGGGTAATTCGATGCGCTGAACACGATGCAACATACGGCAAACGCTAACATTCGACCGTTCTCGAGTTATCAGCGAATTGCTCGATTTTCGAAAAAAGCAATTTTCTGCCAAAACACTACCGTACACTTCCCTTAAACGCTTCAAATTCACTGTATAGGGGTAATTCGATGTGCTGAACACGATGCAACATACGGCAAATGCTGACATTCGACCGTTCTCCAGTTATCAGCGAATTGCTCGATTTTCGAAAAAAGCAATTTTCTGCCAAAACACTACCGTACACTTCCCTTAAACGCTTCAAATTCACTGTATAGGGGTAATTCGATGTGCTGAACACGATGCAACATACGGCAAACGCTGACATTCGACCGTTCTCCAGTTATCAGCGAATTGCTCGATTTTCGAAAAAAGCAATTTTCTGCCAAAACACTACCGTACACTTCCCTTAAACGCTTCAAATTCACTGTATAGGGGTAATTCGATGTGCTGAACACGATGCAACATACGGCAAACGCTGACATTCGACCGTTCTCGAGTTATCATCAAAACAGTGAGGACTGTGTAAAACGTGCTTTTCTGCCCGTGAAACGCACGAATATCGCATAAACGGGTTTTCCTTCCAAAACACTACCGTACACTTCCCGTAACCACTCCAAATTCACTGTATAGGGGTAATTCGATGCGCTGAACACGATCCAACATACGGCGAACGCTAACATTGGACCGTTCTCGAGTTATCAGCGAATTGCTCGATTTTCGAAAAAAGCAATTTTCTGCCAAAACACTACCGTACACTTCCCTTAAACGCTTCAAATTCACTGTATAGGGGTAATTCGATGTGCTGAACACGATGCAACATCCGGCAAATGCTAACATTCGACCGTTCTCGAGTTATCAGCGAATTGCTCGATTTTCGAAAAAAGCAATTTTCTGCCAAAACACTACCGTACACTTCCCTTAAACGCTTCAAATTCACTGTATAGGGGTAATTCGATGTGCTGAACACGATGCAACATACGGCAAACGCTAACATTCGACCGTTCTCGAGTTATCATCAAAACAGTGAGGACTGTGAAAAACGTGCTTTTCTGCCCGTGAAACGCACGAATATGGCATAAACGGGTTTTCCTTCCAAAACACTACCGTACACTTCCCGTAACCACTCCAAATTCACTGTATAGGGGTAATTCGATGCGCTGAACACGATGCAACATACGGCAAACGCTAACATTCGACCGTTCTCCAGTTATCAGCGAATTGCTCGATTTTCGAAAAAAGCAATTTTCTGCCAAAACACTACCGTACACTTCCCTTAAACGCTTCAAATTCACTGTATAGGGGTAATTCGATGTGCTGAACACGATGCAACATCCGGCAAATGCTAACATTCGACCGTTCTCCAGTTATCAGCGAACTGCTCGATTTTCGAAAAAAGCAATTTTCTGCCAAAACACTACCGTACACTTCCCTTAAACGCTTCAAATTCACTGTATAGGGGTAATTCGATGTGCTGAACACAATGCAACATACGGCGAACGCTAACATTCGACCGTTCTCCAGTTATCAGCGAATTGCTCGATTTTCGAAAAAAGCAATTTTCTGCCAAAACACTACCGTACACTTCCCTTAAACGCTTCAAATTCACTGTATAGGGGTAATTCGATGTGCTGAACCCGATGCAACATACGGCAAACGCTAACATTCGACCGTTCTCGAGTTATCAGCGAATTGCTCGATTTTCGAAAAAAGCAATTTTCTGCCAAAACACTACCGTACACTTCCCTTAAACGCTTCAAATTCACTGTATAGGGGTAATTCGATGTGCTGAACACGATGCAACATACGGCAAACGCTAACATTCGACCGTTCTCGAGTTATCATCAAAACAGTGAGGACTGTGAAAAACGTGCTTTTCTGCCCGTGAAACGCACGAATATCGCATAAACGGGTTTTCCTTCCAAAAGACTACCGTACACTTCCCTTAAACGCTTCAAATTCACTGTATAGGGGTAATTCGATGTGCTGAACACGATGCAACGTACGGCAAATGCTGACATTCGACCGTTCTCCAGTTATCAGCGAATTGCTCGATTTTCGAAAAAAGCAATTTTCTGCCAAAACACTACCGTACACTTCCCTTAAACGCTTCAAATTCACTGTATAGGGGTAATTCGATGTGCTGAACACGATGCAACATACGGCAAACGCTGACATTCGACCGTTCTCCAGTTATCAGCGAATTGCTCGATTTTCGAAAAAAGCAATTTTCTGCCAAAACACTACCGTACACTTCCCTTAAACGCTTCAAATTCACTGTATAGGGGTAATTCGATGTGCTGAACACGATGCAACATACGGCAAACGCTAACATTCGACCGTTCTCGAGTTATCATCAAAACAGTGAGGACTGTGAAAAACGTGCTTTTCTGCCCGTGAAACGCACGAATATCGCATAAACGGGTTTTCCTTCCAAAACACTACCGTACACTTCCCGTAACCACTCCAAATTCACTGTATAGGGTTAATTCGATGCGCTGAACACGATCCAACATACGGCAAACGCTAACATTCGACCGTTCTCGAGTTATCAGGGAATTGCTCGATTTTCGAAAAAAGCAATTTTCTGCCAAAACACTACCGTACACTTCCCTTAAACGCTTCAAATTCACTGTATAGGGGTAATTCGATGTGCTGAACACGATGCAACATACGGCAAACGCTAACATTCGACCGTTCTCGAGTTATCATCAAAACAGTGAGGACTGTGTAAAACGTGCTTTTCTGCCCGTGAAACGCACGAATATCGCATAAACGGGTTTTCCTTCCAAAACACTACCGTACACTTCCCGTAACCACTCCAAATTCACTGTATAGGGGTAATTCGATGCGCTGAACACGATCCAACATACGGCGAACGCTAACATTGGACCGTTCTCGAGTTATCAGCGAATTGCTCGATTTTCGAAAAAAGCAATTTTCTGCCAAAACACTACCGTACACTTCCCTTAAACGCTTCAAATTCACTGTATAGGGGTAATTCGATGTGCTGAACACGATGCAACATCCGGCAAATGCTAACATTCGACCGTTCTCGAGTTATCAGCGAATTGCTCGATTTTCGAAAAAAGCAATTTTCTGCCAAAACACTACCGTACACTTCCCTTAAACGCTTCAAATTCACTGTATAGGGGTAATTCGATGTGCTGAACACGATGCAACATACGGCAAACGCTAACATTCGACCGTTCTCGAGTTATCATCAAAACAGTGAGGACTGTGAAAAACGTGCTTTTCTGCCCGTGAAACGCACGAATATGGCATAAACGGGTTTTCCTTCCAAAACACTACCGTACACTTCCCGTAACCACTCCAAATTCACTGTATAGGGGTAATTCGATGCGCTGAACACGATGCAACATACGGCAAACGCTAACATTCGACCGTTCTCCAGTTATCAGCGAATTGCTCGATTTTCGAAAAAAGCAATTTTCTGCCAAAACACTACCGTACACTTCCCTTAAACGCTTCAAATTCACTGTATACGGGTAATTCGATGTGCTGAACACGATGCAACATACGGCGAACGCTAACATTCGACCGTTCTCCAGTTATCAGCGAACTGCTCGATTTTCGAAAAAAGCAATTTTCTGCCAAAACACTACCGTACACTTCCCTTAAACGCTTCAAATTCACTGTATAGGGGTAATTCGATGTGCTGAACACAATGCAACATACGGCGAACGCTAACATTCGACCGTTCTCCAGTTATCAGCGAATTGCTCGATTTTCGAAAAAAGCAATTTTCTGCCAAAACACTACCGTACACTTCCCTTAAACGCTTCAAATTCACTGTATAGGGGTAATTCGATGTGCTGAACCCGATGCAACATACGGCAAACGCTAACATTCGACCGTTCTCGAGTTATCAGCGAATTGCTCGATTTTCGAAAAAAGCAATTTTCTGCCAAAACACTACCGTACACTTCCCTTAAACGCTTCAAATTCACTGTATAGGGGTAATTCGATGTGCTGAACACGATGCAACATACGGCAAACGCTAACATTCGACCGTTCTCGAGTTATCATCAAAACAGTGAGGACTGTGAAAAACGTGCTTTTCTGCCCGTGAAACGCACGAATATCGCATAAACGGGTTTTCCTTCCAAAAGACTACCGTACACTTCCCGTAACCACTCCAAATTCACTGTATAGGGGTAATTCGATGCGCTGAACACGATGCAACATACGGCAAACGCTAACATTCGACCGTTCTCGAGTTATCAGCGAATTGCTCGATTTTCGAAAAAAGCAATTTTCTGCCAAAACACTACCGTACACTTCCCTTAAACGCTTCAAATTCACTGTATAGGGGTAATTCGATGTGCTGAACACGATGCAACATACGGCAAATGCTGACATTCGACCGTTCTCCAGTTATCAGCGAATTGCTCGATTTTCGAAAAAAGCAATTTTCTGCCAAAACACTACCGTACACTTCCCTTAAACGCTTCAAATTCACTGTATAGGGGTAATTCGATGTGCTGAACACGATGCAACATACGGCAAACGCTGACATTCGACCGTTCTCCAGTTATCAGCGAATTGCTCGATTTTCGAAAAAAGCAATTTTCTGCCAAAACACTACCGTACACTTCCCTTAAACGCTTCAAATTCACTGTATAGGGGTAATTCGATGTGCTGAACACGATGCAACATACGGCAAACGCTAACATTCGACCGTTCTCGAGTTATCATCAAAACAGTGAGGACTGTGAAAAACGTGCTTTTCTGCCCGTGAAACGCACGAATATCGCATAAACGGGTTTTCCTTCCAAAACACTACCGTACACTTCCCGTAACCACTCCAAATTCACTGTATAGGGTTAATTCGATGCGCTGAACACGATCCAACATACGGCAAACGCTAACATTCGACCGTTCTCGAGTTATCAGGGAATTGCTCGATTTTCGAAAAAAGCAATTTTCTGCCAAAACACTACCGTACACTTCCCTTAAACGCTTCAAATTCACTGTATAGGGGTAATTCGATGTGCTGAACACGATGCAACATACGGCAAACGCTAACATTCGACCGTTCTCGAGTTATCATCAAAACAGTGAGGACTGTGTAAAACGTGCTTTTCTGCCCGTGAAACGCACGAATATCGCATAAACGGGTTTTCCTTCCAAAACACTACCGTACACTTCCCGTAACCACTCCAAATTCACTGTATAGGGGTAATTCGATGCGCTGAACACGATCCAACATACGGCGAACGCTAACATTGGACCGTTCTCGAGTTATCAGCGAATTGCTCGATTTTCGAAAAAAGCAATTTTCTGCCAAAACACTACCGTACACTTCCCTTAAACGCTTCAAATTCACTGTATAGGGGTAATTCGATGTGCTGAACACGATGCAACATCCGGCAAATGCTAACATTCGACCGTTCTCGAGTTATCAGCGAATTGCTCGATTTTCGAAAAAAGCAATTTTCTGCCAAAACACTACCGTACACTTCCCTTAAACGCTTCAAATTCACTGTATAGGGGTAATTCGATGTGCTGAACACGATGCAACATACGGCAAACGCTAACATTCGACCGTTCTCGAGTTATCATCAAAACAGTGAGGACTGTGAAAAACGTGCTTTTCTGCCCGTGAAACGCACGAATATGGCATAAACGGGTTTTCCTTCCAAAACACTACCGTACACTTCCCGTAACCACTCCAAATTCACTGTATAGGGGTAATTCGATGCGCTGAACACGATGCAACATACGGCAAACGCTAACATTCGACCGTTCTCCAGTTATCAGCGAATTGCTCGATTTTCGAAAAAAGCAATTTTCTGCCAAAACACTACCGTACACTTCCCTTAAACGCTTCAAATTCACTGTATACGGGTAATTCGATGTGCTGAACACGATGCAACATACGGCGAACGCTAACATTCGACCGTTCTCCAGTTATCAGCGAACTGCTCGATTTTCGAAAAAAGCAATTTTCTGCCAAAACACTACCGTACACTTCCCTTAAACGCTTCAAATTCACTGTATAGGGGTAATTCGATGTGCTGAACACAATGCAACATACGGCGAACGCTAACATTCGACCGTTCTCCAGTTATCAGCGAATTGCTCGATTTTCGAAAAAAGCAATTTTCTGCCAAAACACTACCGTACACTTCCCTTAAACGCTTCAAATTCACTGTATAGGGGTAATTCGATGTGCTGAACCCGATGCAACATACGGCAAACGCTAACATTCGACCGTTCTCGAGTTATCAGCGAATTGCTCGATTTTCGAAAAAAGCAATTTTCTGCCAAAACACTACCGTACACTTCCCTTAAACGCTTCAAATTCACTGTATAGGGGTAATTCGATGTGCTGAACACGATGCAACATACGGCAAACGCTAACATTCGACCGTTCTCGAGTTATCATCAAAACAGTGAGGACTGTGAAAAACGTGCTTTTCTGCCCGTGAAACGCACGAATATCGCATAAACGGGTTTTCCTTCCAAAAGACTACCGTACACTTCCCGTAACCACTCCAAATTCACTGTATAGGGGTAATTCGATGCGCTGAACACGATGCAACATACGGCAAACGCTAACATTCGACCGTTCTCGAGTTATCAGCGAATTGCTCGATTTTCGAAAAAAGCAATTTTCTGCCAAAACACTACCGTACACTTCCCTTAAACGCTTCAAATTCACTGTATAGGGGTAATTCGATGTGCTGAACACGATGCAACATACGGCAAATGCTGACATTCGACCGTTCTCCAGTTATCAGCGAATTGCTCGATTTTCGAAAAAAGCAATTTTCTGCCAAAACACTACCGTACACTTCCCTTAAACGCTTCAAATTCACTGTATAGGGGTAATTCGATGTGCTGAACACGATGCAACATACGGCAAACGCTGACATTCGACCGTTCTCCAGTTATCAGCGAATTGCTCGATTTTCGAAAAAAGCAATTTTCTGCCAAAACACTACCGTACACTTCCCTTAAACGCTTCAAATTCACTGTATAGGGGTAATTCGATGTGCTGAACACGATGCAACATACGGCAAACGCTAACATTCGACCGTTCTCGAGTTATCATCAAAACAGTGAGGACTGTGAAAAACGTGCTTTTCTGCCCGTGAAACGCACGAATATCGCATAAACGGGTTTTCCTTCCAAAACACTACCGTACACTTCCCGTAACCACTCCAAATTCACTGTATAGGGTTAATTCGATGCGCTGAACACGATCCAACATACGGCAAACGCTAACATTCGACCGTTCTCGAGTTATCAGGGAATTGCTCGATTTTCGAAAAAAGCAATTTTCTGAGAAAACACTACCGTACACTTCCCTTAAACGCTTCAAATTCACTGTATAGGGGTAATTCGATGTGCTGAACACGATGCAACATACGGCAATCGCTAACATTCGACCGTTCTCGAGTTATCATCAAAACAGTGAGGACTGTGTAAAACGTGCTTTTCTGCCCGTGAAACGCACGAATATCGCATAAACGGGTTTTCCTTCCAAAACACTACCGTACACTTCCCGTAACCACTCCAAATTCACTGTATAGGGGTAATTCGATGCGCTGAACACGATGCAACATACGGCAAACGCTAACAGTTGACCGTTCTCGAGTTATCAGCGAATTGCTCGATTTTCGAAAAAAGCAATTTTCTGCCAAAACACTACCGTACACTTCCCTTAAACGCTTCAAATTCACTGTATAGGGGTAATTCGATGTGCTGAACACGATGCAACATACGGCAAACGCTAACATTCGACCGTTCTCGAGTTATCAGCGAATTGCTCGATTTTCGAAAAAAGCAATTTTCTGCCAAAACACTACCGTACACTTCCCTTAAACGCTTCAAATTCACTGTATAGGGGTAATTCGATGTGCTGAACACGATGCAACATACGGCGAACGCTAACATTCGACCGTTCTCCAGTTATCAGCGAATTGCTCGATTTTCGAAAAAAGCAATTTTCTGCCAAAACACTACCGTACACTTCCCTTAAACGCTTCAAATTCACTGTATAGGGGTAATTCGATGTGCTGAACACGATGCAACATACGGCAAACGCTGACATTCGACCGTTCTCCAGTTATCAGCGAATTGCTCGATTTTCGAAAAAAGCAATTTTCTGCCAAAACACTACCGTACACTTCCCTTAAACGCTTCAAATTCACTGTATAGGGGTAATTCGATGTGCTGAACACGATGCAACATACGGCAAACGCTAACATTCGACCGTTCTCGAGTTATCATCAAAACAGTGAGGACTGTGAAAAACGTGCTTTTCTGCCCGTGAAACGCACGAATATCGCATAAACGGGTTTTCCTTCCAAAACACTACCGTACACTTCCCGTAACTACTCCAAATTCACTGTATAGGGTTAATTCGATGCGCTGAACACGATCCAACATACGGCAAACGCTAACATTCGACCGTTCTCGAGTTATCAGGGAATTGCTCGATTTTCGAAAAAAGCAATTTTCTGACAAAACACTACCGTACACTTCCCTTAAACGCTTCAAATTCACTGTATAGGGGTAATTCGATGTGCTGAACACGATGCAACATACGGCAATCGCTAACATTCGACCGTTCTCGAGTTATCATCAAAACAGTGAGGACTGTGTAAAACGTGCTTTTCTGCCCGTGAAACGCACGAATATCGCATAAACGGGTTTTCCTTCCAAAACACTACCGTACACTTCCCGTAACCACTCCAAATTCACTGTATAGGGGTAATTCGATGCGCTGAACACGATGCAACATACGGCAAACGCTAACAGTTGACCGTTCTCGAGTTATCAGCGAATTGCTCGATTTTCGAAAAAAGCAATTTTCTGCCAAAACACTACCGTACACTTCCCTTAAACGCTTCAAATTCACTGTATAGGGGTAATTCGATGTGCTGAACACGATGCAACATACGGCAAACGCTAACATTCGACCGTTCTCGAGTTATCAGCGAATTGCTCGATTTTCGAAAAAAGCAATTTTCTGCCAAAACACTACCGTACACTTCCCTTAAACGCTTCAAATTCACTGTATAGGGGTAATTCGATGTGCTGAACACGATGCAACATACGGCGAACGCTAACATTCGACCGTTCTCCAGTTATCAGCGAATTGCTCGATTTTCGAAAAAAGCAATTTTCTGCCAAAACACTACCGTACACTTCCCTTAAACGCTTCAAATTCACTGTATAGGGGTAATTCGATGTGCTGAACCCGATGCAACATACGGCAAACGCTAACATTCGACCGTTCTCGAGTTATCAGCGAATTGCTCGATTTTCGAAAAAAGCAATTTTCTGCCAAAACACTACCGTACACTTCCCTTAAACGCTTCAAATTCACTGTATAGGGGTAATTCGATGTGCTGAACACGATGCAACATACGGCAAACGCTAACATTCGACCGTTCTTGAGTTATCATCAAAACAGTGAGGACTGTGTAAAACGTGCTTTTCTCCCCGTGAAACGCACGAATATCGCATAAACGGGTTTTCCTTCCAAAACACTACCGTACACTTCCCGTAACCACTCCAAATTCACTGTATAGGGGTAATTCGATGCGCTGAACACGATCCAACATACGGCAAACGCTAACATTGGACCGTTCTCGAGTTATCAGCGAATTGCTCGATTTTCGAAAAAAGCAATTTTCTGCCAAAACACTAGTGTACACTTCCCTTAAACGCTTCAAATTCACTGTATAGGGGTAATTCGATGTGCTGAACACGATGCAACATCCGGCAAATGCTAACATTCGACCGTTCTCGAGTTATCAGCGAATTGCTCGATTTTCGAAAAAAGCAATTTTCTGCCAAAACACTACCGTACACTTCCCTTAAACGCTTCAAATTCACTGTATAGGGGTAATTCGATGTGCTGAACACGATGCAACATACGGCAAACGCTAACATTCGACCGTTCTCGAGTTATCATCAAAACAGTGAGGACTGTGAAAAACGTGTTTTTCTACCCGTGAAACGCACGAATATCGCATAAACGGGTTTTCCTTCCAAAACACTACCGTACACTTCCCGTAACCACTCCAAATTCACTGTATAGGGGTAATTCGATGCGCTGAACACGATGCAACATACGGCAAACGCTAACATTCGACCGTTCTCCAGTTATCAGCGAATTGCTCGATTTTCGAAAAAAGCAATTTTCTGACAAAACACTACCGTACACTTCCCTTAAACGCTTCAAATTCACTGTATAGGGGTAATTCGATGTGCTGAACACGATGCAACATACGGCGAACGCTAACATTCGACCGTTCTCCAGTTATCAGCGAATTGCTCGATTTTCGAAAAAAGCAATTTTCTGCCAAAACACTACCGTACACTTCCCTTAAACGCTTCAAATTCACTGTATAGGGCTAATTCGATGTGCTGAACACGATGCAACATACGGCGAACGCTAACATTCGACCGTTCTCCAGTTATCAGCGAATTGCTCGATTTTCGAAAAAAGCAATTTTCTGCCAAAACACTACCGTACACTTCCCTTAAACGCTTCAAATTCACTGTAAAGGGGTAATTCGATGTGCTGAACCCGATGCAACATACGGCAAACGCTAACATTCGACCGTTCTCGAGTTATCAGCGAATTGCTCGATTTTCGAAAAAAGCAATTTTCTGCCAAAACACTACCGTACACTTCCCTTAAACGCTTCAAATTCACTGTATAGGAGTAATTCGATGTGCTGAACACGATGCAACATACGGCAAACGCTAACATTCGACCGTTCTCGAGTTATCATCAAAACAGTGAGGACTGTGAAAAACGTGCTTTTCTGCCCGTGAAACGCACGAATATCGCATAAACGGGTTTTCCTTCCAAAACACTACCGTACACTTCCCGTAACCACTCCAAATTCACTGTATAGGGTTAATTCGATGCGCTGAACACGATCCAACATACGGCAAACGCTAACATTCGACCGTTCTCGAGTTATCAGGGAATTGCTCGATTTTCGAAAAAAGCAATTTTCTGCCAAAACACTACCGTACACTTCCCTTAAACGCTTCAAATTCACTGTATAGGGGTAATTCGATGTGCTGAACACGATGCAACATACGGCAAACGCTAACATTCGACCGTTCTCGAGTTATCATCAAAACAGTGAGGACTGTGTAAAACGTGCTTTTCTGCCCGTGAAACGCACGAATATCGCATAAACGGGTTTTCCTTCCAAAACACTACCGTACACTTCCCGTAACCACTCCAAATTCACTGTATAGGGGTAATTCGATGCGCTGAACACGATCCAACATACGGCGAACGCTAACATTGGACCGTTCTCGAGTTATCAGCGAATTGCTCGATTTTCGAAAAAAGCAATTTTCTGCCAAAACACTACCGTACACTTCCCTTAAACGCTTCAAATTCACTGTATAGGGGTAATTCGATGTGCTGAACACGATGCAACATCCGGCAAATGCTAACATTCGACCGTTCTCGAGTTATCAGCGAATTGCTCGATTTTCGAAAAAAGCAATTTTCTGCCAAAACACTACCGTACACTTCCCTTAAACGCTTCAAATTCACTGTATAGGGGTAATTCGATGTGCTGAACACGATGCAACATACGGCAAACGCTAACATTCGACCGTTCTCGAGTTATCATCAAAACAGTGAGGACTGTGAAAAACGTGCTTTTCTGCCCGTGAAACGCACGAATATCGCATAAACGGGTTTTCCTTCCAAAACACTACCGTACACTTCCCGTAACCACTCCAAATTCACTGTATAGGGGTAATTCGATGTGCTGAACACGATGCAACATACGGCGAACGCTAACATTCGACCGTTCTCCAGTTATCAGCGAATTGCTCGATTTTCGAAAAAAGCAATTTTCTGCCAAAACACTACCGTACACTTCCCTTAAACGCTTCAAATTCACTGTATAGGGGTAATTCGATGTGCTGAACACGATGCAACATACGGCAAACGCTAACATTCGACCGTTCTCGAGTTATCATCAAAACAGTGAGGACTGTGAAAAACGTGCTTTTCTGCCCGTGAAACGCACGAATATGGCATAAACGGGTTTTCCTTCCAAAACACTACCGTACACTTCCCGTAACCACTCCAAATTCACTGTATAGGGGTAATTCGATGCGCTGAACACGATGCAACATACGGCAAACGCTAACATTCGACCGTTCTCCAGTTATCAGCGAATTGCTCGATTTTCGAAAAAAGCAATTTTCTGCCAAAACACTACCGTACACTTCCCTTAAACGCTTCAAATTCACTGTATAGGGGTAATTCGATGTGCTGAACACGATGCAACATACGGCGAACGCTAACATTCGACCGTTCTCCAGTTATCAGCGAATTGCTCGATTTTCGAAAAAAGCAATTTTCTGCCAAAACACTACCGTACACTTCCCTTAAACGCTTCAAATTCACTGTATAGGCGTAATTCGATGTGCTGAACACAATGCAACATACGGCGAACGCTAACATTCGACCGTTCTCCAGTTATCAGCGAATTGCTCGATTTTCGAAAAAAGCAATTTTCTGCCAAAACACTACCGTACACTTCCCTTAAACGCTTCAAATTCACTGTATAGGGGTAATTCGATGTGCTGAACCCGATGCAACATACGGCAAACGCTAACATTCGACCGTTCTCGAGTTATTAGCGAATTGCTCGATTTTCGAAAAAAGCAATTTTCTGCCAAAACACTACCGTACACTTCCCTTAAACGCTTCAAATTCACTGTATAGGGGTAATTCGATGTGCTGAACACGATGCAACATACGGCAAACGCTAACATTCGACCGTTCTCGAGTTATCATCAAAACAGTGAGGACTGTGAAAAACGTGCTTTTCTGCCCGTGAACGCACGAATATCGCATAAACGGGTTTTCTTTCCAAAAGACTACCGTACACTTCCCGTAACCACTCCAAATTCACTGTATAGGGGTAATTCGATGCGCTGAACACGATGCAACATACGGCAAACGCTAACATTCGACCGTTCTCGAGTTATCAGCGAATTGCTCGATTTTCGAAAAAAGCAATTTTCTGCCAAAACACTACCGTACACTTCCCTTAAACGCTTCAAATTTACTGTATAGGGGTAATTCGATGTGCTGAACACGATGCAACATACGGCAAATGCTGACATTCGACCGTTCTCCAGTTATCAGCGAATTGCTCGATTTTCGAAAAAAGCAATTTTCTGCCAAAACACTACCGTACACTTCCCTTAAACGCTTCAAATTCACTGTATAGGGGTAATTCGATGTGCTGAACACGATGCAACATACGGCAAACGCTGACATTCGACCGTTCTCCAGTTATCAGCGAATTGCTCGATTTTCGAAAAAAGCAATTTTCTGCCAAAACACTACCGTACACTTCCCTTAAACGCTTCAAATTCACTGTATAGGGGTAATTCGATGTGCTGAACACGATGCAACATACGGCAAACGCTAACATTCGACCGTTCTCGAGTTATCATCAAAACAGTGAGGACTGTGAAAAACGTGCTTTTCTGCCCGTGAAACGCACGAATATCGCATAAACGGGTTTTCCTTCCAAAACACTACCGTACACTTCCCGTAACCACTCCAAATTCACTGTATAGGGTTAATTCGATGCGCTGAACACGATCCAACATACGGCAAACGCTAACATTCGACCGTTCTCGAGTTATCAGGGAATTGCTCGATTTTCGAAAAAAGCAATTTTCTGACAAAACACTACCGTACACTTCCCTTAAACGCTTCAAATTCACTGTATAGGGGTAATTCGATGTGCTGAACACGATGCAACATACGGCAAACGCTAACATTCGACCGTTCTCGAGTTATCATCAAAACAGTGAGGACTGTGTAAAACGTGCTTTTCTGCCCGTGAAACGCACGAATATCGCATAAACGGGTTTTCCTTCCAAAACACTACCGTACACTTCCCGTAACCACTCCAAATTCACTGTATAGGGGTAATTCGATGCGCTGAACACGATGCAACATACGGCAAACGCTAACATTCGACCGTTCTCCAGTTATCAGCGAATTGCTCGATTTTCGAAAAAAGCAATTTTCTGCCAAAACACTACCGTACACTTCCCTTAAACGCTTCAAATTCACTGTATAGGGGTAATTCGATGTGCTGAACACGATGCAACATACGGCGAACGCTAACATTCGACCGTTCTCCAGTTATCAGCGAATTGCTCGATTTTCGAAAAAAGCAATTTTCTGCCAAAACACTACCGTACACTTCCCTTAAACGCTTCAAATTCACTGTATAGGGGTAATTCGATGTGCTGAACACAATGCAACATACGGCGAACGCTAACATTCGACCGTTCTCCAGTTATCAGCGAATTGCTCGATTTTCGAAAAAAGCAATTTTCTGCCAAAACACTACCGTACACTTCCCTTAAACGCTTCAAATTCACTGTATAGGGGTAATTCGATGTGCTGAACCCGATGCAACATACGGCAAACGCTAACATTCGACCGTTCTCGAGTTATCAGCGAATTGCTCGATTTTCGAAAAAAGCAATTTTCTGCCAAAACACTACCGTACACTTCCCTTAAACGCTTCAAATTCACTGTATAGGGGTAATTCGATGTGCTGAACACGATGCAACATACGGCAAACGCTAACATTCGACCGTTCTCGAGTTATCATCAAAACAGTGAGGACTGTGAAAAACGTGCTTTTCTGCCCGTGAACGCACGAATATCGCATAAACGGGTTTTCCTTCCAAAAGACTACCGTACACTTCCCGTAACCACTCCAAATTCACTGTATAGGGGTAATTCGATGCGCTGAACACGATGCAACATACGGCAAACGCTAACATTCGACCGTTCTCGAGTTATCAGCGAATTGCTCGATTTTCGAAAAAAGCAATTTTCTGCCAAAACACTACCGTACACTTCCCTTAAACGCTTCAAATTCACTGTATAGGGGTAATTCGATGTGCTGAACACGATGCAACATACGGCAAATGCTGACATTCGACCGTTCTCCAGTTATCAGCGAATTGCTCGATTTTCGAAAAAAGCAATTTTCTGCCAAAACACTACCGTACACTTCCCTTAAACGCTTCAAATTCACTGTATAGGGGTAATTCGATGTGCTGAACACGATGCAACATACGGCAAACGCTGACATTCGACCGTTCTCCAGTTATCAGCGAATTGCTCGATTTTCGAAAAAAGCAATTTTCTGCCAAAACACTACCGTACACTTCCCTTAAACGCTTCAAATTCACTGTATAGGGGTAATTCGATGTGCTGAACACGATGCAACATACGGCAAACGCTAACATTCGACCGTTCTCGAGTTATCATCAAAACAGTGAGGACTGTGAAAAACGTGCTTTTCTGCCCGTGAAACGCACGAATATCGCATAAACGGGTTTTCCTTCCAAAACACTACCGTACACTTCCCGTAACCACTCCAAATTCACTGTATAGGGTTAATTCGATGCGCTGAACACGATCCAACATACGGCAAACGCTAACATTCGACCGTTCTCGAGTTATCAGGGAATTGCTCGATTTTCGAAAAAAGCAATTTTCTGACAAAACACTACCGTACACTTCCCTTAAACGCTTCAAATTCACTGTATAGGGGTAATTCGATGTGCTGAACACGATGCAACATACGGCAAACGCTAACATTCGACCGTTCTCGAGTTATCATCAAAACAGTGAGGACTGTGTAAAACGTGCTTTTCTGCCCGTGAAACGCACGAATATCGCATAAACGGGTTTTCCTTCCAAAACACTACCGTACACTTCCCGTAACCACTCCAAATTCACTGTATAGGGGTAATTCGATGCGCTGAACACGATGCAACATACGGCAAACGCTAACAGTTGACCGTTCTCGAGTTATCAGCGAATTGCTCGATTTTCGAAAAAAGCAATTTTCTGCCAAAACACTACCGTACACTTCCCTTAAACGCTTCAAATTCACTGTATAGGGGTAATTCGATGTGCTGAACACGATGCAACATACGGCAAACGCTAACATTCGACCGTTCTCGAGTTATCATCAAAACAGTGAGGACTGTGAAAAACGTGCTTTTCTGCCCGTGAAACGCACGAATATCGCATAAACGGGTTTTCCTTCCAAAACACTACCGTACACTTCCCGTAACCACTCCAAATTCACTGTATAGGGTTAATTCGATGCGCTGAACACGATCCAACATACGGCAAACGCTAACATTCGACCGTTCTCGAGTTATCAGGGAATTGCTCGATTTTCGAAAAAAGCAATTTTCTGCCAAAACACTACCGTACACTTCCCTTAAACGCTTCAAATTCACTGTATAGGGGTAATTCGATGTGCTGAACACGACGCAACATACGGCAAACGCTAACATTCGACCGTTCTCGAGTTATCAGCGAATTGCTCGATTTTCGAAAAAAGCAATTTTCTGCCAAAACACTACCGTACACTTCCCTTAAACGCTTCAAATTCACTGTATAGGGGTAATTCGATGTGCTGAATACGATGCAACATACGGCAAACGCTGACATTCGACCGTTCTCCAGTTATCAGCGAATTGCTCGATTTTCGAAAAAAGCAATTTTCTGCCAAAACACTACCGTACACTTCCCTTAAACGCTTCAAATTCACTGTATAGGGGTAATTCGATGTGCTGAACACGATGCAACATACGGCAAACGCTGACATTCGACCGTTCTCCAGTTATCAGCGAATTGCTCGATTTTCGAAAAAAGCAATTTTCTGCCAAAACACTACCGTACACTTCCCTTAAACGCTTCAAATTCACTGTATAGGGGTAATTCGATGTGCTGAACACGATGCAACATACGGCAAACGCTAACATTCGACCGTTCTTGAGTTATCATCAAAACAGTGAGGACTGTGTAAAACGTGCTTTTCTCCCCGTGAAACGCACGAATATCGCATAAACGGGTTTTCCTTCCAAAACACTACCGTACACTTCCCGTAACCACTCCAAATTCACTGTATAGGGGTAATTCGATGCGCTGAACACGATCCAACATACGGCAAACGCTAACATTGGACCGTTCTCGAGTTATCAGCGAATTGCTCGATTTTCGAAAAAAGCAATTTTCTGCCAAAACACTAGTGTACACTTCCCTTAAACGCTTCAAATTCACTGTATAGGGGTAATTCGATGTGCTGAACACGATGCAACATCCGGCAAATGCTAACATTCGACCGTTCTCGAGTTATCAGCGAATTGCTCGATTTTCGAAAAAAGCAATTTTCTGCCAAAACACTACCGTACACTTCCCTTAAACGCTTCAAATTCACTGTATAGGGGTAATTCGATGTGCTGAACACGATGCAACATACGGCAAACGCTAACATTCGACCGTTCTCGAGTTATCATCAAAACAGTGAGGACTGTGAAAAACGTGTTTTTCTACCCGTGAAACGCACGAATATCGCATAAACGGGTTTTCCTTCCAAAACACTACCGTACACTTCCCGTAACCACTCCAAATTCACTGTATAGGGGTAATTCGATGCGCTGAACACGATGCAACATACGGCAAACGCTAACATTCGACCGTTCTCCAGTTATCAGCGAATTGCTCGATTTTCGAAAAAAGCAATTTTCTGACAAAACACTACCGTACACTTCCCTTAAACGCTTCAAATTCACTGTATAGGGGTAATTCGATGTGCTGAACACGATGCAACATACGGCGAACGCTAACATTCGACCGTTCTCCAGTTATCAGCGAATTGCTCGATTTTCGAAAAAAGCAATTTTCTGCCAAAACACTACCGTACACTTCCCTTAAACGCTTCAAATTCACTGTATAGGGCTAATTCGATGTGCTGAACACGATGCAACATACGGCGAACGCTAACATTCGACCGTTCTCCAGTTATCAGCGAATTGCTCGATTTTCGAAAAAAGCAATTTTCTGCCAAAACACTACCGTACACTTCCCTTAAACGCTTCAAATTCACTGTATAGGGGTAATTCGATGTGCTGAACCCGATGCAACATACGGCAAACGCTAACATTCGACCGTTCTCGAGTTATCAGCGAATTGCTCGATTTTCGAAAAAAGCAATTTTCTGCCAAAACACTACCGTACACTTCCCTTAAACGCTTCAAATTCACTGTATAGGAGTAATTCGATGTGCTGAACACGATGCAACATACGGCAAACGCTAACATTCGACCGTTCTCGAGTTATCATCAAAACAGTGAGGACTGTGAAAAACGTGCTTTTCTGCCCGTGAAACGCACGAATATCGCATAAACGGGTTTTCCTTCCAAAACACTACCGTACACTTCCCGTAACCACTCCAAATTCACTGTATAGGGTTAATTCGATGCGCTGAACACGATCCAACATACGGCAAACGCTAACATTCGACCGTTCTCGAGTTATCAGGGAATTGCTCGATTTTCGAAAAAAGCAATTTTCTGACAAAACACTACCGTACACTTCCCTTAAACGCTTCAAATTCACTGTATAGGGGTAATTCGATGTGCTGAACACGATGCAACATACGGCAAACGCTAACATTCGACCGTTCTCGAGTTATCATCAAAACAGTGAGGACTGTGTAAAACGTGCTTTTCTGCCCGTGAAACGCACGAATATCGCATAAACGGGTTTTCCTTCCAAAACACTACCGTACACTTCCCGTAACCACTCCAAATTCACTGTATAGGGGTAATTCGATGCGCTGAACACGATGCAACATACGGCAAACGCTAACATTCGACCGTTCTCCAGTTATCAGCGAATTGCTCGATTTTCGAAAAAAGCAATTTTCTGCCAAAACACTACCGTACACTTCCCTTAAACGCTTCAAATTCACTGTATAGGGGTAATTCGATGTGCTGAACACGATGCAACATACGGCGAACGCTAACATTCGACCGTTCTCCAGTTATCAGCGAATTGCTCGATTTTCGAAAAAAGCAATTTTCTGCCAAAACACTACCGTACACTTCCCTTAAACGCTTCAAATTCACTGTATAGGGGTAATTCGATGTGCTGAACACGATGCAACATACGGCAAACGCTAACATTCGACCGTTCTCGAGTTATCAGCGAATTGCTCGATTTTCGAAAAAAGCAATTTTCTGCCAAAACACTACCGTACACTTCCCTTAAACGCTTCAAATTCACTGTATAGGGGTAATTCGATGTGCTGAATACGATGCAACATACGGCAAACGCTGACATTCGACCGTTCTCCAGTTATCAGCGAATTGCTCGATTTTCGAAAAAAGCAATTTTCTGCCAAAACACTACCGTACACTTCCCTTAAACGCTTCAAATTCACTGTATAGGGGTAATTCGATGTGCTGAACACGATGCAACATACGGCAAACGCTGACATTCGACCGTTCTCCAGTTATCAGCGAATTGCTCGATTTTCGAAAAAAGCAATTTTCTGCCAAAACACTACCGTACACTTCCCTTAAACGCTTCAAATTCACTGTATAGGGGTAATTCGATGTGCTGAACACGATGCAACATACGGCAAACGCTAACATTCGACCGTTCTTGAGTTATCATCAAAACAGTGAGGACTGTGTAAAACGTGCTTTTCTCCCCGTGAAACGCACGAATATCGCATAAACGGGTTTTCCTTCCAAAACACTACCGTACACTTCCCGTAACCACTCCAAATTCACTGTATAGGGGTAATTCGATGCGCTGAACACGATCCAACATACGGCAAACGCTAACATTGGACCGTTCTCGAGTTATCAGCGAATTGCTCGATTTTCGAAAAAAGCAATTTTCTGCCAAAACACTAGTGTACACTTCCCTTAAACGCTTCAAATTCACTGTATAGGGGTAATTCGATGTGCTGAACACGATGCAACATCCGGCAAATGCTAACATTCGACCGTTCTCGAGTTATCAGCGAATTGCTCGATTTTCGAAAAAAGCAATTTTCTGCCAAAACACTACCGTACACTTCCCTTAAACGCTTCAAATTCACTGTATAGGGGTAATTCGATGTGCTGAACACGATGCAACATACGGCAAACGCTAACATTCGACCGTTCTCGAGTTATCATCAAAACAGTGAGGACTGTGAAAAACGTGTTTTTCTACCCGTGAAACGCACGAATATCGCATAAACGGGTTTTCCTTCCAAAACACTACCGTACACTTCCCGTAACCACTCCAAATTCACTGTATAGGGGTAATTCGATGCGCTGAACACGATGCAACATACGGCAAACGCTAACATTCGACCGTTCTCCAGTTATCAGCGAATTGCTCGATTTTCGAAAAAAGCAATTTTCTGACAAAACACTACCGTACACTTCCCTTAAACGCTTCAAATTCACTGTATAGGGGTAATTCGATGTGCTGAACACGATGCAACATACGGCGAACGCTAACATTCGACCGTTCTCCAGTTATCAGCGAATTGCTCGATTTTCGAAAAAAGCAATTTTCTGCCAAAACACTACCGTACACTTCCCTTAAACGCTTCAAATTCACTGTATAGGGCTAATTCGATGTGCTGAACACGATGCAACATACGGCGAACGCTAACATTCGACCGTTCTCCAGTTATCAGCGAATTGCTCGATTTTCGAAAAAAGCAATTTTCTGCCAAAACACTACCGTACACTTCCCTTAAACGCTTCAAATTCACTGTATAGGGGTAATTCGATGTGCTGAACCCGATGCAACATACGGCAAACGCTAACATTCGACCGTTCTCGAGTTATCAGCGAATTGCTCGATTTTCGAAAAAAGCAATTTTCTGCCAAAACACTACCGTACACTTCCCTTAAACGCTTCAAATTCACTGTATAGGAGTAATTCGATGTGCTGAACACGATGCAACATACGGCAAACGCTAACATTCGACCGTTCTCGAGTTATCATCAAAACAGTGAGGACTGTGAAAAACGTGCTTTTCTGCCCGTGAAACGCACGAATATCGCATAAACGGGTTTTCCTTCCAAAACACTACCGTACACTTCCCGTAACCACTCCAAATTCACTGTATAGGGTTAATTCGATGCGCTGAACACGATCCAACATACGGCAAACGCTAACATTCGACCGTTCTCGAGTTATCAGGGAATTGCTCGATTTTCGAAAAAAGCAATTTTCTGACAAAACACTACCGTACACTTCCCTTAAACGCTTCAAATTCACTGTATAGGGGTAATTCGATGTGCTGAACACGATGCAACATACGGCAAACGCTAACATTCGACCGTTCTCGAGTTATCATCAAAACAGTGAGGACTGTGTAAAACGTGCTTTTCTGCCCGTGAAACGCACGAATATCGCATAAACGGGTTTTCCTTCCAAAACACTACCGTACACTTCCCGTAACCACTCCAAATTCACTGTATAGGGGTAATTCGATGCGCTGAACACGATGCAACATACGGCAAACGCTAACATTCGACCGTTCTCCAGTTATCAGCGAATTGCTCGATTTTCGAAAAAAGCAATTTTCTGCCAAAACACTACCGTACACTTCCCTTAAACGCTTCAAATTCACTGTATAGGGGTAATTCGATGTGCTGAACACGATGCAACATACGGCGAACGCTAACATTCGACCGTTCTCCAGTTATCAGCGAATTGCTCGATTTTCGAAAAAAGCAATTTTCTGCCAAAACACTACCGTACACTTCCCTTAAACGCTTCAAATTCACTGTATAGGGGTAATTCGATGTGCTGAACACAATGCAACATACGGCGAACGCTAACATTCGACCGTTCTCCAGTTATCAGCGAATTGCTCGATTTTCGAAAAAAGCAATTTTCTGCCAAAACACTACCGTACACTTCCCTTAAACGCTTCAAATTCACTGTATAGGGGTAATTCGATGTGCTGAACCCGATGCAACATACGGCAAACGCTAACATTCGACCGTTCTCGAGTTATCAGCGAATTGCTCGATTTTCGAAAAAAGCAATTTTCTGCCAAAACACTACCGTACACTTCCCTTAAACGCTTCAAATTCACTGTATAGGGGTAATTCGATGTGCTGAACACGATGCAACATACGGCAAACGCTAACATTCGACCGTTCTCGAGTTATCATCAAAACAGTGAGGACTGTGAAAAACGTGCTTTTCTGCCCGTGAACGCACGAATATCGCATAAACGGGTTTTCCTTCCAAAAGACTACCGTACACTTCCCGTAACCACTCCAAATTCACTGTATAGGGGTAATTCGATGCGCTGAACACGATGCAACATACGGCAAACGCTAACATTCGACCGTTCTCGAGTTATCAGCGAATTGCTCGATTTTCGAAAAAAGCAATTTTCTGCCAAAACACTACCGTACACTTCCCTTAAACGCTTCAAATTCACTGTATAGGGGTAATTCGATGTGCTGAACACGATGCAACATACGGCAAATGCTGACATTCGACCGTTCTCCAGTTATCAGCGAATTGCTCGATTTTCGAAAAAAGCAATTTTCTGCCAAAACACTACCGTACACTTCCCTTAAACGCTTCAAATTCACTGTATAGGGGTAATTCGATGTGCTGAACACGATGCAACATACGGCAAACGCTGACATTCGACCGTTCTCCAGTTATCAGCGAATTGCTCGATTTTCGAAAAAAGCAATTTTCTGCCAAAACACTACCGTACACTTCCCTTAAACGCTTCAAATTCACTGTATAGGGGTAATTCGATGTGCTGAACACGATGCAACATACGGCAAACGCTAACATTCGACCGTTCTCGAGTTATCATCAAAACAGTGAGGACTGTGAAAAACGTGCTTTTCTGCCCGTGAAACGCACGAATATCGCATAAACGGGTTTTCCTTCCAAAACACTACCGTACACTTCCCGTAACCACTCCAAATTCACTGTATAGGGTTAATTCGATGCGCTGAACACGATCCAACATACGGCAAACGCTAACATTCGACCGTTCTCGAGTTATCAGGGAATTGCTCGATTTTCGAAAAAAGCAATTTTCTGACAAAACACTACCGTACACTTCCCTTAAACGCTTCAAATTCACTGTATAGGGGTAATTCGATGTGCTGAACACGATGCAACATACGGCAAACGCTAACATTCGACCGTTCTCGAGTTATCATCAAAACAGTGAGGACTGTGTAAAACGTGCTTTTCTGCCCGTGAAACGCACGAATATCGCATAAACGGGTTTTCCTTCCAAAACACTACCGTACACTTCCCGTAACCACTCCAAATTCACTGTATAGGGGTAATTCGATGCGCTGAACACGATGCAACATACGGCAAACGCTAACATTCGACCGTTCTCCAGTTATCAGCGAATTGCTCGATTTTCGAAAAAAGCAATTTTCTGCCAAAACACTACCGTACACTTCCCTTAAACGCTTCAAATTCACTGTATAGGGGTAATTCGATGTGCTGAACACGATGCAACATACGGCGAACGCTAACATTCGACCGTTCTCCAGTTATCAGCGAATTGCTCGATTTTCGAAAAAAGCAATTTTCTGCCAAAACACTACCGTACACTTCCCTTAAACGCTTCAAATTCACTGTATAGGGGTAATTCGATGTGCTGAACACAATGCAACATACGGCGAACGCTAACATTCGACCGTTCTCCAGTTATCAGCGAATTGCTCGATTTTCGAAAAAAGCAATTTTCTGCCAAAACACTACCGTACACTTCCCTTAAACGCTTCAAATTCACTGTATAGGGGTAATTCGATGTGCTGAACCCGATGCAACATACGGCAAACGCTAACATTCGACCGTTCTCGAGTTATCAGCGAATTGCTCGATTTTCGAAAAAAGCAATTTTCTGCCAAAACACTACCGTACACTTCCCTTAAACGCTTCAAATTCACTGTATAGGGGTAATTCGATGTGCTGAACACGATGCAACATACGGCAAACGCTAACATTCGACCGTTCTCGAGTTATCATCAAAACAGTGAGGACTGTGAAAAACGTGCTTTTCTGCCCGTGAACGCACGAATATCGCATAAACGGGTTTTCCTTCCAAAAGACTACCGTACACTTCCCGTAACCACTCCAAATTCACTGTATAGGGGTAATTCGATGCGCTGAACACGATGCAACATACGGCAAACGCTAACATTCGACCGTTCTCGAGTTATCAGCGAATTGCTCGATTTTCGAAAAAAGCAATTTTCTGCCAAAACACTACCGTACACTTCCCTTAAACGCTTCAAATTCACTGTATAGGGGTAATTCGATGTGCTGAACACGATGCAACATACGGCAAATGCTGACATTCGACCGTTCTCCAGTTATCAGCGAATTGCTCGATTTTCGAAAAAAGCAATTTTCTGCCAAAACACTACCGTACACTTCCCTTAAACGCTTCAAATTCACTGTATAGGGGTAATTCGATGTGCTGAACACGATGCAACATACGGCAAACGCTGACATTCGACCGTTCTCCAGTTATCAGCGAATTGCTCGATTTTCGAAAAAAGCAATTTTCTGCCAAAACACTACCGTACACTTCCCTTAAACGCTTCAAATTCACTGTATAGGGGTAATTCGATGTGCTGAACACGATGCAACATACGGCAAACGCTAACATTCGACCGTTCTCGAGTTATCATCAAAACAGTGAGGACTGTGAAAAACGTGCTTTTCTGCCCGTGAAACGCACGAATATCGCATAAACGGGTTTTCCTTCCAAAACACTACCGTACACTTCCCGTAACCACTCCAAATTCACTGTATAGGGTTAATTCGATGCGCTGAACACGATCCAACATACGGCAAACGCTAACATTCGACCGTTCTCGAGTTATCAGGGAATTGCTCGATTTTCGAAAAAAGCAATTTTCTGACAAAACACTACCGTACACTTCCCTTAAACGCTTCAAATTCACTGTATAGGGGTAATTCGATGTGCTGAACACGATGCAACATACGGCAAACGCTAACATTCGACCGTTCTCGAGTTATCATCAAAACAGTGAGGACTGTGTAAAACGTGCTTTTCTGCCCGTGAAACGCACGAATATCGCATAAACGGGTTTTCCTTCCAAAACACTACCGTACACTTCCCGTAACCACTCCAAATTCACTGTATAGGGGTAATTCGATGCGCTGAACACGATGCAACATACGGCAAACGCTAACAGTTGACCGTTCTCGAGTTATCAGCGAATTGCTCGATTTTCGAAAAAAGCAATTTTCTGCCAAAACACTACCGTACACTTCCCTTAAACGCTTCAAATTCACTGTATAGGGGTAATTCGATGTGCTGAACACGATGCAACATACGGCAAACGCTAACATTCGACCGTTCTCGAGTTATCATCAAAACAGTGAGGACTGTGAAAAACGTGCTTTTCTGCCCGTGAAACGCACGAATATCGCATAAACGGGTTTTCCTTCCAAAACACTACCGTACACTTCCCGTAACCACTCCAAATTCACTGTATAGGGGTAATTCGATGCGCTGAACACGATGCAACATACGGCAAACGCTAACATTCGACCGTTCTCCAGTTATCAGCGAATTGCTCGATTTTCGAAAAAAGCAATTTTCTGCCAAAACACTACCGTACACTTCCCTTAAACGCTTCAAATTCACTGTATAGGGGTAATTCGATGTGCTGAACACGATGCAACATACGGCGAACGCTAACATTCGACCGTTCTCCAGTTATCAGCGAATTGCTCGATTTTCGAAAAAAGCAATTTTCTGCCAAAACACTACCGTACACTTCCCTTAAACGCTTCAAATTCACTGTATAGGGCTAATTCGATGTGCTGAACACGATGCAACATACGGCGAACGCTAACATTCGACCGTTCTCCAGTTATCAGCGAATTGCTCGATTTTCGAAAAAAGCAATTTTCTGCCAAAACACTACCGTACACTTCCCTTAAACGCTTCAAATTCACTGTATAGGGGTAATTCGATGTGCTGAACCCGATGCAACATACGGCAAACGCTAACATTCGACCGTTCTCGAGTTATCAGCGAATTGCTCGATTTTCGAAAAAAGCAATTTTCTGCCAAAACACTACCGTACACTTCCCTTAAACGCTTCAAATTCACTGTATAGGAGTAATTCGATGTGCTGAACACGATGCAACATACGGCAAACGCTAACATTCGACCGTTCTCGAGTTATCATCAAAACAGTGAGGACTGTGAAAAACGTGCTTTTCTGCCCGTGAAACGCACGAATATCGCATAAACGGGTTTTCCTTCCAAAACACTACCGTACACTTCCCGTAACCACTCCAAATTCACTGTATAGGGTTAATTCGATGCGCTGAACACGATCCAACATACGGCAAACGCTAACATTCGACCGTTCTCGAGTTATCAGGGAATTGCTCGATTTTCGAAAAAAGCAATTTTCTGCCAAAACACTACCGTACACTTCCCTTAAACGCTTCAAATTCACTGTATAGGGGTAATTCGATGTGCTGAACACGATGCAACATACGGCAAACGCTAACATTCGACCGTTCTCGAGTTATCATCAAAACAGTGAGGACTGTGTAAAACGTGCTTTTCTGCCCGTGAAACGCACGAATATCGCATAAACGGGTTTTCCTTCCAAAACACTACCGTACACTTCCCGTAACCACTCCAAATTCACTGTATAGGGGTAATTCGATGCGCTGAACACGATCCAACATACGGCGAACGCTAACATTGGACCGTTCTCGAGTTATCAGCGAATTGCTCGATTTTCGAAAAAAGCAATTTTCTGCCAAAACACTACCGTACACTTCCCTTAAACGCTTCAAATTCACTGTATAGGGGTAATTCGATGTGCTGAACACGATGCAACATCCGGCAAATGCTAACATTCGACCGTTCTCGAGTTATCAGCGAATTGCTCGATTTTCGAAAAAAGCAATTTTCTGCCAAAACACTACCGTACACTTCCCTTAAACGCTTCAAATTCACTGTATAGGGGTAATTCGATGTGCTGAACACGATGCAACATACGGCAAACGCTAACATTCGACCGTTCTCGAGTTATCATCAAAACAGTGAGGACTGTGAAAAACGTGCTTTTCTGCCCGTGAAACGCACGAATATCGCATAAACGGGTTTTCCTTCCAAAACACTACCGTACACTTCCCGTAACCACTCCAAATTCACTGTATAGGGGTAATTCGATGTGCTGAACACGATGCAACATACGGCGAACGCTAACATTCGACCGTTCTCCAGTTATCAGCGAATTGCTCGATTTTCGAAAAAAGCAATTTTCTGCCAAAACACTACCGTACACTTCCCTTAAACGCTTCAAATTCACTGTATAGGGGTAATTCGATGTGCTGAACACGATGCAACATACGGCAAACGCTAACATTCGACCGTTCTCGAGTTATCATCAAAACAGTGAGGACTGTGAAAAACGTGCTTTTCTGCCCGTGAAACGCACGAATATGGCATAAACGGGTTTTCCTTCCAAAACACTACCGTACACTTCCCGTAACCACTCCAAATTCACTGTATAGGGGTAATTCGATGCGCTGAACACGATGCAACATACGGCAAACGCTAACATTCGACCGTTCTCCAGTTATCAGCGAATTGCTCGATTTTCGAAAAAAGCAATTTTCTGCCAAAACACTACCGTACACTTCCCTTAAACGCTTCAAATTCACTGTATAGGGGTAATTCGATGTGCTGAACACGATGCAACATACGGCAAACGCTAACATTCGACCGTTCTCGAGTTATCAGCGAATTGCTCGATTTTCGAAAAAAGCAATTTTCTGCCAAAACACTACCGTACACTTCCCTTAAACGCTTCAAATTCACTGTATAGGGGTAATTCGATGTGCTGAACCCGATGCAACATACGGCAAACGCTAACATTCGACCGTTCTCGAGTTATCAGCGAATTGCTCGATTTTCGAAAAAAGCAATTTTCTGCCAAAACACTACCGTACACTTCCCTTAAACGCTTCAAATTCACTGTATAGGGGTAATTCGATGTGCTGAACACGATGCAACATACGGCAAACGCTAACATTCGACCGTTCTCGAGTTATCATCAAAACAGTGAGGACTGTGAAAAACGTGCTTTTCTGCCCGTGAAACGCACGAATATCGCATAAACGGGTTTTCCTTCCAAAAGACTACCGTACACTTCCCGTAACCACTCCAAATTCACTGTATAGGGGTAATTCGATGCGCTGAACACGATGCAACATACGGCAAACGCTAACATTCGACCGTTCTCGAGTTATCAGCGAATTGCTCGATTTTCGAAAAAAGCAATTTTCTGCCAAAACACTACCGTACACTTCCCTTAAACGCTTCAAATTCACTGTATAGGGGTAATTCGATGTGCTGAACACGATGCAACATACGGCAAATGCTGACATTCGACCGTTCTCCAGTTATCAGCGAATTGCTCGATTTTCGAAAAAAGCAATTTTCTGCCAAAACACTACCGTACACTTCCCTTAAACGCTTCAAATTCACTGTATAGGGGTAATTCGATGTGCTGAACACGATGCAACATACGGCAAACGCTGACATTCGACCGTTCTCGAGTTATCAGGGAATTGCTCGATTTTCGAAAAAAACAATTTTCTGACAAAACACTACCGTACACTTCCCTTAAACGCTTCAAATTCACTGTATAGGGGTAATTCGATGTGCTGAACACGATGCAACATACGGCAAACGCTAACATTCGACCGTTCTCGAGTTATCATCAAAACAGTGAGGACTGTGTAAAACGTGCTTTTCTGCCCGTGAAACGCACGAATATCGCATAAACGGGTTTTCCTTCCAAAACACTACCGTACACTTCCCGTAACCACTCCAAATTCACTGTATAGGGGTAATTCGATGCGCTGAACACGATGCAACATACGGCAAACGCTAACAGTTGACCGTTCTCGAGTTATCAGGGAATTGCTCGATTTTCGAAAAAAGCAATTTTCTGCCAAAACACTACCGTACACTTCCCTTAAACGCTTCAAATTCACTGTATAGGGGTAATTCGATGTGCTGAACCCGATGCAACATACGGCAAACGCTAACATTCGACCGTTCTCGAGTTATCAGCGAATTGCTCGATTTTCGAAAAAAGCAATTTTCTGCCAAAACACTACCGTACACTTCCCTTAAACGCTTCAAATTCACTGTATAGGGGTAATTCGATGTGCTGAACACGATGCAACATACGGCAAACGCTAACATTCGACCGTTCTCGAGTTATCATCAAAACAGTGAGGACTGTGAAAAACGTGCTTTTCTGCCCGTGAACGCACGAATATCGCATAAACGGGTTTTCCTTCCAAAAGACTACCGTACACTTCCCGTAACCACTCCAAATTCACTGTATAGGGGTAATTCGATGCGCTGAACACGATCCAACATACGGCAAACGCTAACATTCGACCGTTCTCGAGTTATCAGGGAATTGCTCGATTTTCGAAAAAAGCAATTTTCTGACAAAACACTACCGTACACTTCCCTTAAACGCTTCAAATTCACTGTATAGGGGTAATTCGATGTGCTGAACACGATGCAACATACGGCAAACGCTAACATTCGACCGTTCTCGAGTTATCATCAAAACAGTGAGGACTGTGTAAAACGTGCTTTTCTGCCCGTGAAACGCACGAATATCGCATAAACGGGTTTTCCTTCCAAAACACTACCGTACACTTCCCGTAACCACTCCAAATTCACTGTATAGGGGTAATTCGATGCGCTGAACACGATGCAACATACGGCAAACGCTAACAGTTGACCGTTCTCGAGTTATCAGCGAATTGCTCGATTTTCGAAAAAAGCAATTTTCTGCCAAAACACTACCGTACACTTCCCTTAAACGCTTCAAATTCACTGTATAGGGGTAATTCGATGTGCTGAACACGATGCAACATACGGCAAACGCTAACATTCGACCGTTCTCGAGTTATCATCAAAACAGTGAGGACTGTGAAAAACGTGCTTTTCTGCCCGTGAAACGCACGAATATCGCATAAACGGGTTTTCCTTCCAAAACACTACCGTACACTTCCCGTAACCACTCCAAATTCACTGTATAGGGGTAATTCGATGCGCTGAACACGATGCAACATACGGCAAACGCTAACATTCGACCGTTCTCCAGTTATCAGCGAATTGCTCGATTTTCGAAAAAAGCAATTTTCTGCCAAAACACTACCGTACACTTCCCTTAAACGCTTCAAATTCACTGTATAGGGGTAATTCGATGTGCTGAACACGATGCAACATACGGCGAACGCTAACATTCGACCGTTCTCCAGTTATCAGCGAATTGCTCGATTTTCGAAAAAAGCAATTTTCTGCCAAAACACTACCGTACACTTCCCTTAAACGCTTCAAATTCACTGTATAGGGCTAATTCGATGTGCTGAACACGATGCAACATACGGCGAACGCTAACATTCGACCGTTCTCCAGTTATCAGCGAATTGCTCGATTTTCGAAAAAAGCAATTTTCTGCCAAAACACTACCGTACACTTCCCTTAAACGCTTCAAATTCACTGTATAGGGGTAATTCGATGTGCTGAACCCGATGCAACATACGGCAAACGCTAACATTCGACCGTTCTCGAGTTATCAGCGAATTGCTCGATTTTCGAAAAAAGCAATTTTCTGCCAAAACACTACCGTACACTTCCCTTAAACGCTTCAAATTCACTGTATAGGGGTAATTCGATGTGCTGAACACGATGCAACATACGGCAAACGCTGACATTCGACCGTTCTCGAGTTATCATCAAAACAGTGAGGACTGTGAAAAACGTGCTTTTCTGCCCGTGAAACGCACGAATATCGCATTAACGGGTTTTCCTTCCAAAACACCCACCGTACACTTCCCGTAACCACTCCAAATTCACTGTGTAGGGGTAATTCGATGCGCTGAACACGATCCAACATACGGCAAACGCTAACATTCGACCGTTCTCGAGTTATCAGCGAATTGCTCGATTTTAGAAAAAAGCAATTTTCTGCCAAAACACTACCGTACACTTCCCTTAAACGCTTCAAATTCACTGTCTAGGGGTAATTCGATGTGCTGAACACGATGCAACGTACGGCAAACGCTAACATTCGACCGTTCTCGAGTTATCATCAAAACAGTGAGGACTGTGAAAAACGTGCTTTTCTGCCCGTGAAACGCACGAATATCGCATAAACGGGTTTTCCTTCCAAAACACTACCGTACACTTCCCGTAACCACTCCAAATTCACTGTATAGGGGTAATTCGATGCGCTAAACACGATGCAACATACGGCAAACGCTAACATTCGACCGTTCTCCAGTTATCAGCGAATTGCTCGATTTTCGAAAAAAGCAATTTTCTGCCAAAACACTACCGTACACTTCCCTTAAACGCTTCAAATTCACTGTATAGGGGTAATTCGATGTGCTGAACACGATGCAACATACGGCGAACGCTAACATTCGACCGTTCTCCAGTTATCAGCGAATTGCTCGATTTTCGAAAAAAGCAATTTTCTGCCAAAACACTACCGTACACTTCCCTTAAACGCTTCAAATTCACTGTATAGGGGTAATTCGATGCGCTGAACACGATCCAACATACGGCAAACGCTAACATTCGACCGTTCTCCAGTTATCAGCGAATTGCTCGATTTTCGAAAAAAGCAATTTTCTGCCAAAACACTACCGTACACTTCCCTTAAACGCTTCCGGCGAAATTCAAGGGGTAATTCGATGCGCTGAACACGATGCAGCATACGGCAAACGCTAACATTCGACCGTTCTCCAGTTATCAGCGAATTGCTCGATTTTCGAAAAAAGCAATTTTCTGCCAAAACACTACCGTACACTTCCCTTAAACGCTTCAAATTCACTGTATAGGGGTAATTCGATGTGCTGAACACGATGCAACATACGGCGAACGCTAACATTCGACCGTTCTCCAGTTATCAGCGAATTGCTCGATTTTCGAAAAAAGCAATTTTCTGCCAAAACACTACCGTACACTTCCCTTAAACGCTTCAAATTCACTGTATAGGGGTAATTCGATGTGCTGAACACGATGCAACATACGGCAAACGCTAACATTCGACCGTTCTCGAGTTATCAGCGAATTGCTCGATTTTCGAAACAAGGAATTTTCTGCCAAAACACTACCGTACACTTCCCTTAAACGCTTCAAATTCACTGTATAGGGGTAATTCGATGTGCTTAACACGATGCAACATACGGCAAACGCTAACATTCGACCGTTCTTGAGTTATCATCAAAACAGTGAGGACTGTGTAAAACGTGCTTTTCTGCCCGTGAAACGCACGAATATCGCATAAACGGGTTTTCCTTCCAAAACACTACCGTACACTTCCCGTAACCACTCCAAATTCACTGTATAGGGGTAATTCCATGCGCTGAACACGATGCAACATACGGCAAACGCTAACATTCGACCGTTCTCGAGTTATCAGCGAATTGCTCGATTTTCGAAAAAAGCAATTTTCTGCCAAAACACTACCGTACACTTCCCTTAAACGCTTCAAATTCACTGTATAGGGGTAATTCGATGTGCTGAACACGATGCAACATACGGCAAACGCTGACATTCGACCGTTCTCGAGTTATCATCAAAACAGTGAGGACTGTGAAAAACGTGCTTTTCTGCCCGTGAAACGCACGAAAATCGCATTAACGGGTTTTCCTTCCAAAACACCCACCGTACACTTCCCGTAACCACTCCAAATTCACTGTATAGGGGTAATTCGATGCGCTGAACACGATGCAACATACGGCAAACGCTAACATTCGACCGTTCTCCAGTTATCAGCGAATTGCTCGATTTTCGAAAAAAGCAATTTTCTGCCAAAAGACTACCGTACACTTCCCTTAAACGCTTCAAATTCACTGTATAGGGGTAATTCGATGCGCTGAACACGATCCAACATACGGCAAACGCTAACATTCGACCGTTCTCCAGTTATCAGCTAATTGCTCGATTTTCGAAAAAAGCAATTTTCTGCCAAAACACTACCGTACACTTCCCTTAAACGCTTCAAATTCACTGTATAGAGGTAATTCGATGCGCTGAACACGATGCAACATACGGCGAACGCTAACATTCGACCGTTCTCGAGTTATCAGCGAATTGCTCGATTTTCGAAAAAAGCAATTTTCTGCCAAAACACTACCGTACACTTCCCTTAAACGCTTCAAATTCACTGTATAGGGGTAATTCGATGTGCTGAACACGATGCAACATACGGCAAACGCTAACATTCGACCGTTCTCGAGTTATCATCAAAACAGTGAGGACTGTGAAAAACGTGCTTTTCTGCCCGTGAAACGCACGAATATCGCATAAACGGGTTTTCCTTCCAAAACACTACCGTACACTTCCCGTAACCACTCCAAATTCACTATATAGGGGTAATTCGATGCGCTGAACACGATGCAACATACGGCAAACGCTAACATTCGACCGTTCTCCAGTTATCAGCGAATTGCTCGATTTTCGAAAAAAGCAATTTTCTGCCAAAACACTACCGTACACTTCCCTTAATCGCTTCAAATTCACTGTATAGGGGTAATTCGATGTGCTGAACACGATGCAACATACGGCGAACGCTAACATTCCACCGTTCTCCAGTTATCAGCGAATTGCTCGATTTTCGAAAAAAAGCAATTTTCTGCCAAAACACTACCGTACACTTCCCTTAAACGCTTCAAATTCACTGTATAGGGGTAATTCGATGTGCTGAACACGATGCAACATACGGCAAACGCTGACATTCGACCGTTCTCGAGTTATCATCAAAACAGTGAGGACTGTGAAAAACGTGCTTTTCCGCCCGTGAAACGCACGAATATCGCATAAACGGGTTTTCCTTCCAAAACACTACCGTACACTTCCCGTAACCACTCCAAATTCACTGTATAGGGGTAATTCGATGCGCTGAACACGATGCAAGATACGGCAAACGCTAACATTCGACCGTTCTCCAGTTATCAGCGAATTGCTCGATTTTCGAAAAAAGCAATTTTCTGCCAAAACACTACCGTACACTTCCCTTAAACGCTTCAAATTCGCTGTATAGGGGTAATTCGATGTGCTGAACACGATGCAACATACGGCGAACGCTAACATTCGACCGTTCTCGAGTTATCAGCGAATTGCTCTATTTTCGAAAAAAGCAATTTTCTGCCAAAACACTACCGTACACTTCCCTTAAACGCTTCAAATTCACTGTATAGGGGTAATTCGATGTGCTGAACACGATGCAACATACGGCAAACGCTAACATTCGACCGTTCTCGAGTTATCATCAAAACAGTGAGGACTGTGAAAAACGTGCTTTTCTGCCCGTGAAACGCACGAATATCGCATAAACGGGTTTTCCTTCCAAAACACTACCGTACACTTCCCGTAACCACTCCAAATTCACTGTATAGGGGTAATTCGATGCGCTGAACACGATGCAACATACGGCAAACGCTAACATTCGACCGTTCTCCAGTTATCAGCGAATTGCTCGATTTTCGAAAAAAGCAATTTTCTGCCAAAACACTAACGTACACTTCCCTTAAACGCTTCAAATTCACTGTATAGGGGTAATTCGAGGTGCTGAACACGATGCAACATACGGCGAACGCTAACATTCGACCGTTCTCCAGTTATCAGCGAATTGCTCGATTTTCGAAAAAAGCAATTTTCTGCCAAAACACTACCGTACACTTCCCTTAAACGCTTCAAATTCACTGTATAGGGGTAATTCGATGTGCTGAACCCGATGCAACATACGGCAAACGCTAACATTCGACCGTTCTCGAGTTATCAGTGAATTGCTCGATTTTCGAAAAAAGCAATTTTCTGCCAAAACACTACCGTACACTTCCCTTAAACGCTTTAAATTCACTGTATAGGGGTAATTCGATGTGCTGAACACGATGCAACATACGGCAAACGCTAACATTCGACCGTTCTCGAGTTATCATCAAAACAGTGAGGACTGTGAAAAACGTGCTTTTCTGCCCGTGAAACGCACGAATATCGCATAAACGGGTTTTCCTTCCAAAACACTACCGTACACTTCCCGTAACCACTCCAAATTCACTGTATAGGGGTAATTCGATGCGCTGAACACGATCCAACATACGGCAAACGCTAACATTCGACCGTTCTCGAGTTATCAGCGAATTGCTCGATTTTCGAAAAAAGCAATTTTCTGCCAAAACACTACCGTACACTTCCCTTAAACGCTTCAAATTCACTGTATAGGGGTAATTCGATGTGCTGAACACGATGCAACATACAGCAAACGCTAACATTCGACCGTTCTCGAGTTATCATCAAAACAGTGAGGACTGTGTAAAACGTGCTTTTCTGCCCGTGTAACGCACGAATATCGCATAAACGGGTTTTCCTTCCAAAACACTACCGTACACTTCCCGTAACCACTCCAAATTCACTGTATAGGGGTAATTCGATGCGCTGAACACGATGCAACATAAAGCAAACGCTAACATTCGACCGTTCTCGAGTTATCAGCGAATTGCTCGATTTTCGAAAAAAGCAATTTTCTGCCAAAACACTACCGTACACTTCCCTTAAACGCTTCAAATTCACTGTATAGGGGTAATTCGATGTGCTGAACACGATGCAACATACGGCAAACGCTGACATTGGACCGTTCTCGAGTTATCATCAAAACAGTGAGGACTGTGAAAAACGTGCTTTTCTGCCCGTGAAACGCACGAATATCGCATTAACGGGTTTTCCTTCCAAAACAACCACCGTACACTTCCCGTAACCACTCCAAATTCACTGTATAGGGGTAATTCGATGCGCTGAACACGATGCAACATACGGCAAACGCTAACATTTGACCGTTCTCCAGTTATCAGCGAATTGCTCGATTTTCGAAAAAAACAATTTTCTGCCAAAACACTACCGTACACTTCCCTTAAACGCTTCAAATTCACTGTATAGGGGTAATTCGATGCGCTGAACACGATCCAACATACGGCAAACGCTAACATTCGAGCGTTCTCCAGTTATCAGCGAATTGCTCGATTTTCGAAAAAAGCAATTTTCTGCCAAAACACTACCGTACACTTCCCTTAAACGCTTCAAATTCACTGTATATGGGTAATTCGATGTGCTGAACACGATGCAACATACGGCAAACGCTAACATTCGACCGTTCTCGAGTTATCATCAAAACAGTGAGGACTGTGAAAAACGTGCTTTTCTGCCCGTGAAACGCACGAATATCGCATAAACGGGTTTTCCTTCCAAAACACTACCGTACACTTCCCGTAACCACTCCAAATTCACTGTATAGGGGTAATTCGATGCGCTGAACACGATGCAACATACGGCAAACGCTAACATTCGACCGTTCTCCAGTTATCAGCGAATTGCTCGATTTTCGAAAAAAGCAATTTTCTGCCAAAACACTACCGTACACTTCCCTTAAACGCTTCAAATTCACTGTATAGGGGTAATTCGATGTGCTGAACACGATGCAACATACGGCGAACGCTAACATTCGACCGTTCTCCAGTTATCAGCGAATTGCTCGATTTTCGAAAAAAGCAATTTTCTGCCAAAACACTACCGTACACTTCCCTTAAACGCTTCAAATTCACTGTATAGGGGTAATTCGATGTACTGAATACGATGCAACATACGGCAAATGCTAACCTTCGACCGTTCTCCAGTTATCAGCGAATTGCTCGATTTTCGAAAAAAGCAATTTTCTGCCAAAACACTACCGTACACTTCCCTTAAACGCTTCAAATTCACTGTATAGGGGTAATTCGATGTGCTGAACACGATGCAACATACGGCAAACGCTAACATTCGACCGTTCTTGAGTTATCATCAAAACAGTGAGGACTGTGTAAAACGTGTTTTCTGCCCGTGAAACGCACGAATATCGCATAAACGGGTTTTCCTTCCAAAACACTACCGTACACTTCCCGTAACCACTCCAAATTCACTGTTTAGGGGTAATTCGATGCGCTGAACACGATGCAACATACGGCAAACGCTAACATTCGACCGTTCTCGAGTTATCAGCGAATTGCTCGATTTTCGAAAAAAGCAATTTTCTGCCAAAACACTACCGTACACTTCCCTTAAACGCTTCAAATTCACTGTATAGGGGTAATTCGATGTGCTGAACACGATGCAACATCCGGCAAACGCTAACATTCGACCGTTCTCGAGTTATCAGCGAATTGCTCGATTTTCGAAAAAAGCAATTTTCTGCCAAAACACTACCGTACACTTCCCTTAAACGCTTCAAATTCACTGTATAGGGGTAATTCAATGTGCTGAACACGATGCAACATACGGCAAACGCTAACATTCGACCGTTCTCGAGTTATCAGCGAATTGCTCGATTTTCGAAAAAAGCAATTTTCTGCCAAAACACTACCGTACACTTCCCTTAAAGGCTTCAAATTCACTGTATAGGGGTAATTCGATGTGCTGAACACGATGCAACATACGGCAAACGCTCACATTCGACCGTTCTCGAGTTATCATCAAAACAGTGAGGACTGTGAAAAACATGCTTTTCTGCCCGTGAAACGCACGAATATCGCATAAACGGGTTTTCCTTCCAAAACACTACCGTACACTTCCCGTAACCACTCCAAATTCACTGTATAGGGGTAATTCGATGCGCTGAACACGATGCAACGTACGGCAAACGCTAACATTCGACCGTTCTCCAGTTATCAGCGAATTGCTCGATTTTCGAAAAAAGCAATTTTCTGCCAAACACTACCGTACACTTCCCTTAAACGCTTCAAATTCACTGTATAGGGGTAATTCGATGTGCTGAACACGATGCAACATACGGCAAACGCTAACATTCGACCGTTCTCGAGTTATCATCAACACAGTGAGGACTGTGAAAAACGTGCTTTTCTGCCCGTGAAACGCACGAATATCGCATAAACGGGTTTTCCTTCCAAAACACTACCGTACACTTCCCGTAACCACTCCAAATTCACTGTATAGGGGTAATTCGATGCGCTGAACACGATGCAACATACGGCAAACGCTAACATTCGACCGTTCTCGAGTTATCATCAAAACAGTGAGGACTGTGTAAAACGTGCTTTTCTGCCCGTGAAACGCACGAATATCGCATAAACGGGTTTTCCTTCCAAAACACTACCGTACACTTCCCGTAACCACTCCAAATTCACTGTATAGGGGTAATTCGATGCGCTGAACACGATGCAACCTACGGCAAACCCTAACATTCGACCGTTCTCGAGTTATCAGCGAATTGCTCGATTTTCGAAATAAGGAATTTTCTGCCAAAACACTACCGTACACTTCCCTTAAACGCTTCAAATTCACTGTATAGGGGTAATTCGATGTGCTGAACACGATGCAACATACGGCAAACGCTAACATTCGACCGTTCTCGAGTTATCATCAAAACAGTGAGGACTGTGTAAAACGTGCTTTTCTGCCCGTGAAACGCACGAATATCGCATAAACGGGTTTTCCTTCCAAAACACTACCGTACACTTCCCGTAACCACTCCAAATTCACTGTATAGGGGTAATTCGATGCGCTGAACACGATGCAACCTACGGCAAACCCTAACATTCGACCGTTCTCGAGTTATCAGCGAATTGCTCGATTTTCGAAAAAAGCAATTTTCTGCCAAAACACTACCGTACACTTCCCTTAAACGCTTCAAATTCACTGTATAGGGGTAATTCGATGTGCTGAACACGATGCAACATACGGCAAACGCTGACATTGGACCGTTCTCGAGTTATCATCAAAACAGTGAGGACTGTGAAAAACGTGCTTTTCTGCCCGTGAAACGCACGAATATCGCATTAACGGGTTTTCCTTCCAAAACACCCACCGTACACTTCCCGTAACCACTCCAAATTCACTGTATAGGGGTAATTCGATGCGCTGAACACGATGCAACATACGGCAAACGCTAACATTTGACCGTTCTCCAGTTATCAGCGAATTGCTCGATTTTCGAAAAAAACAATTTTCTGCCAAAACACTACCGTACACTTCCCTTAAACGCTTCAAATTCACTGTATAGGGGTAATTCGATGCGCTGAACACGATCCAACATACGGCAAACGCTAACATTCGAGCGTTCTCCAGTTATCAGCGAATTGCTCGATTTTCGAAAAAAGCAATTTTCTGCCAAAACACTACCGTACACTTCCCTTAAACGCTTCAAATTCACTGTATATGGGTAATTCGATGTGCTGAACACGATGCAACATACGGCAAACGCTAACATTCGACCGTTCTCGAGTTATCATCAAAACAGTGAGGACTGTGAAAAACGTGCTTTTCTGCCCGTGAAACGCACGAATATCGCATAAACGGGTTTTCCTTCCAAAACACTACCGTACACTTCCCGTAACCACTCCAAATTCACTGTATAGGGGTAATTCGATGCGCTGAACACGATGCAACATACGGCAAACGCTAACATTCGACCGTTCTCCAGTTATCAGCGAATTGCTCGATTTTCGAAAAAAGCAATTTTCTGCCAAAACACTACCGTACACTTCCCTTAAACGCTTCAAATTCACTGTATAGGGGTAATTCGATGTGCTGAACACGATGCAACATACGGCGAACGCTAACATTCGACCGTTCTCCAGTTATCAGCGAATTGCTCGATTTTCGAAAAAAGCAATTTTCTGCCAAAACACTACCGTACACTTTCCTTAAACGCTTCAAATTCACTGTATAGGGGTAATTCGATGTACTGAATACGATGCAACATACGGCAAACGCTAACCTTCGACCGTTCTCCAGTTATCAGCGAATTGCTCGATTTTCGAAAAAAGCAATTTTCTGCCAAAACACTACCGTACACTTCCCTTAAACGCTTCAAATTCACTGTATAGGGGTAATTCGATGTGCTGAACACGATGCAACATACGGCAAACGCTAACATTCGACCGTTCTTGAGTTATCATCAAAACAGTGAGGACTGTGTAAAACGTGTTTTCTGCCCGTGAAACGCACGAATATCGCATAAACGGGTTTTCCTTCCAAAACACTACCGTACACTTCCCGTAACCACTCCAAATTAACTGTATAGGGGTAATTCGATGCGCTGAACACGATGCAACATACGGCAAACGCTAACATTCGACCGTTCTCGAGTTATCAGCGAATTGCTCGATTTTCGAAAAAAGCAATTTTCTGCCAAAACACTACCGTACACTTCCCTTAAACGCTTCAAATTCACTGTATAGGGGTAATTCGATGTGCTGAACACGATGCAACATCCGGTAAACGCTAACATTCGACCGTTCTCGAGTTATCAGCGAATTGCTCGATTTTCGAAAAAAGCAATTTTCTGCCAAAACACTACCGTACACTTCCCTTAAACGCTTCAAATTCACTGTATAGGGGTAATTCAATGTGCTGAACACGATGCAACATACGGCAAACGCTAACATTCGACCGTTCTCGAGTTATCAGCGAATTGCTCGATTTTCGAAAAAAGCAATTTTCTGCCAAAACACTACCGTACACTTCCCTTAAAGGCTTCAAATTCACTGTATAGGGGTAATTCGATGTGCTGAACACGATGCAACATACGGCAAACGCTCACATTCGACCGTTCTCGAGTTATCATCAAAACAGTGAGGACTGTGAAAAACATGCTTTTCTGCCCGTGAAACGCACGAATATCGCATAAACGGGTTTTCCTTCCAAAACACTACCGTACACTTCCCGTAACCACTCCAAATTCACTGTATAGGGGTAATTCGATGCGCTGAACACGATGCAACGTACGGCAAACGCTAACATTCGACCGTTCTCCAGTTATCAGCGAATTGCTCGATTTTCGAAAAAAGCAATTTTCTGCCAAACACTACCGTACACTTCCCTTAAACGCTTCAAATTCACTGTATAGGGGTAATTCGATGTGCTGAACACGATGCAACATACGGCAAACGCTAACATTCGACCGTTCTCGAGTTATCATCAACACAGTGAGGACTGTGAAAAACGTGCTTTTCTGCCCGTGAAACGCACGAATATCGCATAAACGGGTTTTCCTTCCAAAACACTACCGTACACTTCCCGTAACCACTCCAAATTCACTGTATAGGGGTAATTCGATGCGCTGAACATGATGCAACATACGGCAAACGCTAAGATTCGACCGTTCTCGAGTTATCAGCGAATTGCTCGATTTTCGAAAAAAGCAATTTTCTGCCAAAACACTACCGTACACTTCCCTTAAACGCTTCAAATTCACTGTATAGGGGTAATTCGATGTGCTGAACACGATGCAACATACGGCAAACGCTGACATTCGACCGTTCTCGAGTTATCATCAAAACAGTGAGGACTGTGAAAAACGTGCTTTTCTGCCCGTGAAACGCACGAATATCGCATAAACGGGTTTTCCTTCCAAAACACTACCGTACACTTCCCGTAACCACTCCAAATTCACTGTATAGGGGTAATTCGATGCGCTGAACACGATCCAACATACGGCAAACGCTAACATTCGACCGTTCTCGAGTTATCAGCGAATTGCTCGATTTTCGAAAAAAGCAATTTTCTGCCAAAACACTACCGTACACTTCCCTTAAACGCTTCAAATTCACTGTATAGGGGTAATTCGATGTGCTGAACACGATGCAACATACGGCAAACGCTAACATTCGACCGTTCTCGAGTTATCATCAAAACAGTGAGGACTGTGTAAAACGTGCTTTTCTGCCCGTGAAACGCACGAATATCGCATAAACGGGTTTTCCTTCCAAAACACTACCGTACACTTCCCGTAACCACTCCAAATTCACTGTATAGGGGTAATTCGATGCGCTGAACACGATGCAACCTACGGCAAACCCTAACATTCGACCGTTCTCGAGTTATCAGCGAATTGCTCGATTTTCGAAAAAAGCAATTTTCTGCCAAAACACTACCGTACACTTCCCTTAAACGCTTCAAATTCACTGTATAGGGGTAATTCGATGTGCTGAACACGATGCAACATACGGCAGACGCTGACATTCGACCGTTCTCGAGTTATCATCAAAACAGTGAGGACTGTGAAAAACGTGCTTTTCTGCCCGTGAAATGCACGAATATCGCATTAACGGGTTTTCCTTCCAAAACACCCACCGTACACTTCCCGTAACCACTCCAAATTCACTGTATAGGGGTAATTCGATGCGCTGAACACGATGCAACATACGGCAAACGCTAACATTCGACCGTTCTCCAGTTATCAGCGAATTGCTCGATTTTCGAAAAAAACAATTTTCTGCCAAAACACTACCGTACACTTCCCTTAAACGCTTCAAATTCACTGTATAGGGGTAATTCGATGCGCTGAACACGATCCAACATACGGCAAACGCTAACATTCGACCGTTCTCCAGTTATCAGCGAATTGCTCGATTTTCGAAAAAAGCAATTTTCTGCCAAAACACTACCGTACACTTCCCTTAAACGCTTCAAATTCACTGTATAGGGGTAATTCGATGCGCTGAACACGATGCAACATACGGCAAACGCTAACATTCGACCGTTCTCGAGTTATCATCAAAACAGTGAGGACTGTGAAAAACGTGCTTTTCTGCCCGTGAAACGCACGAATATCGCATAAACGGGTTTTCCTTCCAAAACACTACCGTACACTTCCCGTAACCACTCCAAATTCACTGTATAGTGGTAATTCGATGCGCTGAACACGATGCAACATACGGCAAACGCTAACATTCGACCGTTCTCCAGTTATCAGCGAATTGCTCGATTTTCGAAAAAAGCAATTTTCTGCCAAAACACTACCGTACACTTCCCTTAAACGCTTCAAATTCACTGTATAGGGGTAATTCGATGTGCTGAACACGATGCAACATACGGCGAACGCTAACATTCGACCGTTCTCCAGTTATCAGCGAATTGCTCGATTTTCGAAAAAAGCAATTTTCTGCCAAAACACTACCGTACACTTCCCTTAAACGCTTCAAATTCACTGTATAGGGGTAATTCGATGTGCTGAACACGATGCAACATACGGCAAACGCTAACCTTCGACCGTTCTCCAGTTATCCGCGAATTGCTCGATTTTCGAAAAAAGCAATTTTCTGCCAAAACACTACCGTACACTTCCCTTAAACGCTTCAAATTCACTGTATATGGGTAATTCGATGTGCTGAACACGATGCAACATACGGCAAACGCTGACATTCGACCGTTCTCCAGTTATCAGCGAATTGCTCGATTTTCGAAAAAAGTAAGTTTCTGCCAAAACACTACCGTACACTTCCCTTGAACGCTTCAAATTCACTGTATAGGGGTAATTCGATGTGCTGAACACGATGCAACATACGGCAAACGCTAACATTCGACCGTTCTTGAGTTATCATCAAAACAGTGAGGACTGTGAAAAACGTGCTTTTCTGCCCGTGAAACGCACGAAAATCGCATTAACGGGTTTTCCTTCCAAAACACCCACCGTACACTTCCCGTAACCACTCCAAATTCACTGTATAGGGGTAATTCGATGCGCTGAACACGATGCAACATACGGCAAACGCTAACATTCGACCGTTCTCCAGTTATCAGCGAATTGCTCGATTTTCGAAAAAAGCAATTTTCTGCCAAAAGACTACCGTACACTTCCCTTAAACGCTTCAAATTCACTGTATAGGGGTAATTCGATGCGCTGAACACGATCCAACATACGGCAAACGCTAACATTCGACCGTTCTCCAGTTATCAGCTAATTGCTCGATTTTCGAAAAAAGCAATTTTCTGCCAAAACACTACCGTACACTTCCCTTAAACGCTTCAAATTCACTGTATAGAGGTAATTCGATGCGCTGAACACGATGCAACATACGGCAAACGCTAACATTCGACCGTTCTCGAGTTATCAGCGAATTGCTCGATTTTCGAAAAAAGCAATTTTCTGCCAAAACACTACCGTACACTTCCCTTAAACGCTTCAAATTCACTGTATAGGGGTAATTCGATGTGCTGAACACGATGCAACATACGGCAAACGCTAACATTCGACCGTTCTCGAGTTATCATCAAAACAGTGAGGACTGTGAAAAACGTGCTTTTCTGCCCGTGAAACGCACGAATATCGCATAAACGGGTTTTCCTTCCAAAACACTACCGTACACTTCCCGTAACCACTCCAAATTCACTATATAGGGGTAATTCGATGCGCTGAACACGATGCAACATACGGCAAACGCTAACATTCGACCGTTCTCCAGTTATCAGCGAATTGCTCGATTTTCGAAAAAAAGCAATTTTCTGCCAAAACACTACCGTACACTTCCCTTAAACGCTTCCAATTCACTGTATAGGGGTAATTCGATGTGCTGAACACGATGCAACATACGGCGAACGCTAACATTCCACCGTTCTCCAGTTATCAGCGAATTGCTCGATTTTCGAAAAAAGCAATTTTCTGCCAAAACACTACCGTACACTTCCCTTAAACGCTTCAAATTCACTGTATAGGGGTAATTCGATGTGCTGAACACGATGCAACATACGGCAAACGCTAACATTCGACCGTTCTTGAGTTATCATCAAAACAGTGAGGACTGTGTAAAACGTGCTTTTCTCCCCGTGAAACGCACGAATATCGCATAAACGGGTTTTCCTTCAAAAAACACTACCGTACACTTCCCGTAACCACTCCAAATTCACTGTGTAGGGGTAATTCGATGCGCTGAACACGATCCAACATACGGCAAACGCTAACATTCGACCGTTCTCGAGTTATCAGCGAATTGCTCGATTTTCGAAAAAAGCAATTTTCTGCCAAAACACTACCGTACACTTCCCTTAAACGCTTCAAATTCACTGTATAGGGGTAATTCGATGTGCTGAACACGATGCAACATACGGCGAACGCTAACATTCCACCGTTCTCCAGTTATCAGCGAATTGCTCGATTTTCGAAAAAAGCAATTTTCTGCCAAAACCCTACCGTACACTTCCCTTAAACGCTTCAAATTCACTGTATAGGGGTAATTCGATGTGCTGAACACGATGCAACATACGGCAAACGCTAACATTCGACCGTTCTCCAGTTATCAGCGAATTGCTCGATTTTCGAAAAAAGCAGGTTTCTGCCAAAACACTACCGTACACTTCCGTTAAACGCTTCAAATTCACTGTATAGGGGTAATTCGATGTGCTGAACACGATGCAACATACGGCAAACGCTAGCATTCGACCGTTCTCGAGTTATCAGCGAATTGCTCGATTTTCGAAAAAAGCAATTTTCTGCCAAAACACTACCGTACACTTCCCTTAAACGCTTCAAATTCACTCTATAGGGGTAATTCGATGTGCTGAACACGATGCAACATCCGGCAAACGCTAACATTCGACCGTTCTCGAGTTATCAGCGAATTGCTCGATTTTCGAAAAAAGCAATTTTCTGCCAAAACACTACCGTACACTTCCCTTAAACGCTTCAAATTCACTGTATAGGGGTAATTCGATGTGCTGAACACGATGCAACATACGGCAAACGCTAACATTCGACCGTTCTCGAGTTATCAGCGAATTGCTCGATTTTCGAAAAAAGCAATTTTCTGCCAAAACACTACCGTACACTTCCCTTAAACGCTTCAAATTCACTGTATAGGGGTAATTCGATGTGCTGAACACGATGCAACATACGGCAAACGCTGACATTCGACCGTTCTCGAGTTATCATCAAAACAGTGAGGACTGTAAAAAACGTGCTTTTCTGCCCGTGAAACGCACGAATATCGCATTAACGGGTTTTCCTTCCAAAACACCCACCGTACACTTCCCGTAACCACTCCAAATTCACTGTATAGGGGTAATTCGATGCGCTGAACACGATGCAACATACGGCAAACGCTAACATTCGACCGTTCTCCAGTTATCAGCGAATTGCTCGATTTTCGAAAAAAGCAATTTTCTGCGAAAACACTACCGTACACTTCCCTTAAACGCTTCAAATTCACTGTATAGGGGTAATTCGATGCGCTGAACACGATCCAACATACGGCAAACGCTAACATTCGACCGTTCTCCAGTTATCAGCTAATTGCTCGATTTTCGAAAAAAGCAATTTTCTGCCAAAACACTACTGTACACTTCCCTTAAACGCTTCAAATTCACTGTATAGGGGTAATTCGATGCGCTGAACACGATGCAACATACGGCAAACGCTAACATTCGACCGTTCTCGAGTTATCAGCGAATTGCTCGATTTTCGAAAAAAGCAATTTTCTGCCAAAACACTACCGTACACTTCCCTTAAACGCTTCAAATTCACTGTATAGGGGTAATTCGATGTGCTGAACACGATGCAACATACGGCAAACGCTAACATTCGACCGTTCTCGAGTTATCATCAAAACAGTGAGGACTGTGAAAAACGTGCTTTTCTGCCCGTGAAACGCACGAATATCGCATAAATGGGTTTTCCTTCCAAAACACTACCGTACACTTCCCGTAACCACTCCAAATTCACTGTATAGGGGTAATTCGATGCGCTGAACACGATGCAGCATACGGCAAACGCTAACATTCGACCGTTCTCCAGTTATCAGCGAATTGCTCGATTTTCGAAAAAAGCAATTTTCTGCCAAAACACTACCGTACACTTCCCTTAAACACTTCAAATTCACTGTATAGGGGTAATTCGATGTGCTGAACACGATGCAACATACGGCAAACGCTGACATTCGACCGTTCTCGAGTTATCATCAAAACAGTGAGGACTGTGAAAAACGTGCTTTTCTGCCCGTGAAACGCACGAAAATCGCATTAACGGGTTTTCCTTCCAAAACACCCACCGTACACTTCCCGTAACCACTCCAAATTCACTGTATAGGGGTAATTCGATGCGCTGAACACGATGCAACATACGGCAAACGCTAACATTCGACCGTTCTCCAGTTATCAGCGAATTGCTCGATTTTCGAAAAAAGCAATTTTCTGCCAAAACACTACCGTACACTTCCCTTAAACGCTTCAAATTCACTGTATAGGGGTAATTCGATGTGCTGAACACGATGCAACATACAGCAAACGCTAACATTCGACCGTTCTCGAGTTATCAGCGAATTGCTCGATTTTCGAAAAAAGCAATTTTCTGCCAAAACACTACCGTACACTTCCCTTAAACGCTTCAAATTCACTGTATAGGGGTAATTCGATGTGCTGAACACGATGCAACATACGGCAAACGCTAACATTCGACCGTTCTCGAGTTATCATCAAAACAGTGAGGACTGTGAAAAACGTGCTTTTCTGCCCGTGAAACGCACGAATATCGCATAAACGGGTTTTCCTTCCAAAACACTACCGTACACTTCCCGTAACCACTCCAAATTCACTGTATAGGAGTAATTCGATGCGCTGAACACGATGCAACATACGGCAAACGCTAACATTCGACCGTTCTCCAGTTATCAGCGAATTGCTCGATTTTCGAAAAAAGCAATTTTCTGCCAAAACACTACCGTCCACTTCCCTTAAACGCTTCAAATTCACTGTATAGGGGTAATTCGATGTGCTGAACACGATGCAACATACGGCGAACGCTAACATTCCACCGTTCTCCAGTTATCAGCGAATTGCTCGATTTTCGAAAAAGGCAATTTTCTGCCAAAACCCTACCGTACACTTCCCTTAAACGCTTCAAATTCACTGTATAGGGGTAATTCGATGTGCTGAACACGATGCAACATACGGCAAACGCTAACATTCGACCGTTCTCCAGTTATCAGCGAATTGCTCGATTTTCGAAAAAAGCAGGTTTCTGCCAAAACACTACCGTACACTTCCGTTAAACGCTTCAAATTCACTGTATAGGGGTAATTCGATGTGCTGAACACGATGCAACATACGGCAAACGCTAACATTCGACCGTTCTCGAGTTATCAGCGAATTGCTCGATTTTCGAAAAAAGCAATTTTCTGCCAAAACACTACCGTACACTTCCCTTAAACGCTTCAAATTCACTGTATAGGGGTAATTCGATGTGCTGAACACGATGCAACATCCGGCAAACGCTAACATTCGACCGTTCTCGAGTTATCAGCGAATTGCTCGATTTTCGAAAAAAGCAATTTTCTGCCAAAACACTACCGTACACTTCCCTTAAACGCTTCAAATTCACTGTATACGGGTAATTCGATGTGCTGAACACGATGCAACATACGGCAAACGCTAACATTCGACCGTTCTCGAGTTATCAGCGAATTGCTCGATTTTCAAAAAAAGCAATTTTCTGCCAAAACACTACCGTACACTTCCCTTAAACGCTTCAAATTCACTGTATAGGGGTAATTCGATGTGCTGAACACGATGCAACATACGGCAAACGCTGACATTCGACCGTTCTCGAGTTATCATCAAAACAGTGAGGACTGTGAAAAACGTGCTTTTCTGCCCGTGAAACGCACGAATATCGCATTAACGGGTTTTCCTTCCAAAACACCCACCGTACACTTCCCGTAACCACTCCAAATTCACTGTATAGGGGTAATTCGATGCGCTGAACACGATGCAACATACGGCAAACGCTAACATTCGACCGTTCTCCAGTTATCAGCGAATTGCTCGATTTTCGAAAAAAGCAATTTTCTGCCAAAACACTACCGTACACTTCCCTTAAACGCTTCAAATTCACTGCATAGGGGTAATTCGATGCGCTGAACACGATCCAACATACGGCAAACGCTAACATTCGACCGTTCTCCAGTTATCAGCTAATTGCTCGATTTTCGAAAAAAGCAATTTTCTGCCAAAACACTACTGTACACTTCCCTTAAACGCTTCAAATTCACTGTATAGGGGTAATTCGATGCGCTGAACACGATGCAACATACGGCAAACGCTAACATTCGACCGTTCTCGAGTTATCAGCGAATTGCTCGATTTTCGAAAAAAGCAATTTTCTGCCAAAACACTACCGTACACTTCCCTTAAACGCTTCAAATTCACTGTATAGGGGTAATTCGATGTGCTGAACACGATGCAACATACGGCAAACGCTAACATTCGACCGTTCTCGAGTTATCATCAAAACAGTGAGGACTGTGAAAAACGTGCTTTTCTGCCCGTGAAACGCACGAATATCGCATAAATGGGTTTTCCTTCCAAAACACTACCGTACACTTCCCGTAACCACTCCAAATTCACTGTATAGGGGTAATTCGATGCGCTGAACACGATGCAGCATACGGCAAACGCTAACATTCGACCGTTCTCCAGTTATCAGCGAATTGCTCGATTTTCGAAAAAAGCAATTTTCTGCCAAAACACTACCGTACACTTCCCTTAAACGCTTCAAATTCACTGTATAGGGGTAATTCGATGTGCTGAACACGATGCAACATACGGCGAACGCTAACATTCGACCGTTCTCCAGTTATCAGCGAATTGCTCGATTTTCGAAAAAAGCAATTTTCTGCCAAAACACTACCGTACACTTCCCGTAACCACTCCAAATTCACTGTATAGGGGTAATTCGATGCGCTGAACACGATGCAACATCCGGCAAACGCTAACATTCGACCGTTCTCGAGTTATCAGCGAATTGCTCGATTTTCGAAAAAAGCAATTTTCTGCCAAAACACTACCGTACACTTCCCTTAAACGCTTCAAATTCACTGTATAGGGGTAATTCGATGTGCTGAACACGATGCAACATACGGCAAACGCTAACATTCGACCGTTCTCGAGTTATCAGCGAATTGCTCGATTTTCGAAACAAGCAATTTTCTGCCAAAACACTACCGTACACTTCCCTTAAACGCTTCAAATTCACTGTATAGGGGTAATTCGATGTGCTGAACACGATGCAACATACGGCAAACGCTGACATTCGACCGTTCTCGAGTTATCATCAAAACAGTGAGGACTGTAAAAAACGTGCTTTTCTGCCCGTGAAACGCACGAATATCGCATTAACGGGTTTTCCTTCCAAAACACCCACCGTACACTTCCCGTAACCACTCCAAATTCACTGTATAGGGGTAATTCGATGCGCTGAACACGATGCAACATACGGCAAACGCTAACATTCGACCGTTCTCCAGTTATCAGCGAATTGCTCGATTTTCGAAAAAAGCAATTTTCTGCGAAAACACTACCGTACACTTCCCTTAAACGCTTCAAATTCACTGTATAGGGGTAATTCGATGCGCTGAACACGATCCAACATACGGCAAACGCTAACATTCGACCGTTCTCCAGTTATCAGCTAATTGCTCGATTTTCGAAAAAAGCAATTTTCTGCCAAAACACTACTGTACACTTCCCTTAAACGCTTCAAATTCACTGTATAGGGGTAATTCGATGCGCTGAACACGATGCAACATACGGCAAACGCTAACATTCGACCGTTCTCGAGTTATCAGCGAATTGCTCGATTTTCGAAAAAAGCAATTTTCTGCCAAAACACTACCGTACACTTCCCTTAAACGCTTCAAATTCACTGTATAGGGGTAATTCGATGTGCTGAACACGATGCAACATACGGCAAACGCTAACATTCGACCGTTCTCGAGTTATCATCAAAACAGTGAGGACTGTGAAAAACGTGCTTTTCTGCCCGTGAAACGCACGAATATCGCATAAATGGGTTTTCCTTCCAAAACACTACCGTACACTTCCCGTAACCACTCCAAATTCACTGTATAGGGGTAATTCGATGCGCTGAACACGATGCAGCATACGGCAAACGCTAACATTCGACCGTTCTCCAGTTATCAGCGAATTGCTCGATTTTCGAAAAAAGCAATTTTCTGCCAAAACACTACCGTACACTTCCCTTAAACACTTCAAATTCACTGTATAGGGGTAATTCGATGTGCTGAACACGATGCAACATACGGCAAACGCTGACATTCGACCGTTCTCGAGTTATCATCAAAACAGTGAGGACTGTGAAAAACGTGCTTTTCTGCCCGTGAAACGCACGAAAATCGCATTAACGGGTTTTCCTTCCAAAACACCCACCGTACACTTCCCGTAACCACTCCAAATTCACTGTATAGGGGTAATTCGATGCGCTGAACACGATGCAACATACGGCAAACGCTAACATTCGACCGTTCTCCAGTTATCAGCGAATTGCTCGATTTTCGAAAAAAGCAATTTTCTGCCAAAACACTACCGTACACTTCCCTTAAACGCTTCAAATTCACTGTATAGGGGTAATTCGATGTGCTGAACACGATGCAACATACAGCAAACGCTAACATTCGACCGTTCTCGAGTTATCAGCGAATTGCTCGATTTTCGAAAAAAGCAATTTTCTGCCAAAACACTACCGTACACTTCCCTTAAACGCTTCAAATTCACTGTATAGGGGTAATTCGATGTGCTGAACACGATGCAACATACGGCAAACGCTAACATTCGACCGTTCTCGAGTTATCATCAAAACAGTGAGGACTGTGAAAAACGTGCTTTTCTGCCCGTGAAACGCACGAATATCGCATAAACGGGTTTTCCTTCCAAAACACTACCGTACACTTCCCGTAACCACTCCAAATTCACTGTATAGGAGTAATTCGATGCGCTGAACACGATGCAACATACGGCAAACGCTAACATTCGACCGTTCTCCAGTTATCAGCGAATTGCTCGATTTTCGAAAAAAGCAATTTTCTGCCAAAACACTACCGTCCACTTCCCTTAAACGCTTCAAATTCACTGTATAGGGGTAATTCGATGTGCTGAACACGATGCAACATACGGCGAACGCTAACATTCCACCGTTCTCCAGTTATCAGCGAATTGCTCGATTTTCGAAAAAGGCAATTTTCTGCCAAAACCCTACCGTACACTTCCCTTAAACGCTTCAAATTCACTGTATAGGGGTAATTCGATGTGCTGAACACGATGCAACATACGGCAAACGCTAACATTCGACCGTTCTCCAGTTATCAGCGAATTGCTCGATTTTCGAAAAAAGCAGGTTTCTGCCAAAACACTACCGTACACTTCCGTTAAACGCTTCAAATTCACTGTATAGGGGTAATTCGATGTGCTGAACACGATGCAACATACGGCAAACGCTAACATTCGACCGTTCTCGAGTTATCAGCGAATTGCTCGATTTTCGAAAAAAGCAATTTTCTGCCAAAACACTACCGTACACTTCCCTTAAACGCTTCAAATTCACTGTATAGGGGTAATTCGATGTGCTGAACACGATGCAACATCCGGCAAACGCTAACATTCGACCGTTCTCGAGTTATCAGCGAATTGCTCGATTTTCGAAAAAAGCAATTTTCTGCCAAAACACTACCGTACACTTCCCTTAAACGCTTCAAATTCACTGTATACGGGTAATTCGATGTGCTGAACACGATGCAACATACGGCAAACGCTAACATTCGACCGTTCTCGAGTTATCAGCGAATTGCTCGATTTTCAAAAAAAGCAATTTTCTGCCAAAACACTACCGTACACTTCCCTTAAACGCTTCAAATTCACTGTATAGGGGTAATTCGATGTGCTGAACACGATGCAACATACGGCAAACGCTGACATTCGACCGTTCTCGAGTTATCATCAAAACAGTGAGGACTGTGAAAAACGTGCTTTTCTGCCCGTGAAACGCACGAATATCGCATTAACGGGTTTTCCTTCCAAAACACCCACCGTACACTTCCCGTAACCACTCCAAATTCACTGTATAGGGGTAATTCGATGCGCTGAACACGATGCAACATACGGCAAACGCTAACATTCGACCGTTCTCCAGTTATCAGCGAATTGCTCGATTTTCGAAAAAAGCAATTTTCTGCCAAAACACTACCGTACACTTCCCTTAAACGCTTCAAATTCACTGCATAGGGGTAATTCGATGCGCTGAACACGATCCAACATACGGCAAACGCTAACATTCGACCGTTCTCCAGTTATCAGCTAATTGCTCGATTTTCGAAAAAAGCAATTTTCTGCCAAAACACTACTGTACACTTCCCTTAAACGCTTCAAATTCACTGTATAGGGGTAATTCGATGCGCTGAACACGATGCAACATACGGCAAACGCTAACATTCGACCGTTCTCGAGTTATCAGCGAATTGCTCGATTTTCGAAAAAAGCAATTTTCTGCCAAAACACTACCGTACACTTCCCTTAAACGCTTCAAATTCACTGTATAGGGGTAATTCGATGTGCTGAACACGATGCAACATACGGCAAACGCTAACATTCGACCGTTCTCGAGTTATCATCAAAACAGTGAGGACTGTGAAAAACGTGCTTTTCTGCCCGTGAAACGCACGAATATCGCATAAATGGGTTTTCCTTCCAAAACACTACCGTACACTTCCCGTAACCACTCCAAATTCACTGTATAGGGGTAATTCGATGCGCTGAACACGATGCAGCATACGGCAAACGCTAACATTCGACCGTTCTCCAGTTATCAGCGAATTGCTCGATTTTCGAAAAAAGCAATTTTCTGCCAAAACACTACCGTACACTTCCCTTAAACGCTTCAAATTCACTGTATAGGGGTAATTCGATGTGCTGAACACGATGCAACATACGGCGAACGCTAACATTCGACCGTTCTCCAGTTATCAGCGAATTGCTCGATTTTCGAAAAAAGCAATTTTCTGCCAAAACACTACCGTACACTTCCCTTAAACGCTTCAAATTCACTGTATAGGGGTAATTCGATGTGCTGAACACGATGCAACATACGGCAAACGCTAACATTCGACCGTTCTCGAGTTATCAGCGAATTGCTCGATTTTCGAAACAAGCAATTTTCTGCCAAAACACTACCGTACACTTCCCTTAAACGCTTCAAATTCACTGTATAGGGGTAATTCGATGTGCTTAACACGATGCAACATACGGCAAACGCTACCATTCGACCGTTCTTGAGTTATCATCAAAACAGTGAGGACTGTGTAAAACGTGCTTTTCTGCCCGTGAAACGCACGAATATCGCATAAACGGGTTTTCCTTCCAAAACACTACCGTACACTTCCCGTAACCACTCCAAATTCACTGTATAGGGGTAATTCGATGCGCTGAACACGATGCAACATACGGCAAACGCTAACATTCGACCGTTCTCCAGTTATCAGCGAATTGCTCGATTTTCGAAAAAAGCAATTTTCTGCCAAAACACTACCGTACACTTCCCTTAAACGCTTCAAATTCACTGTATAGGGGTAATTCGATGCGCTGAACACGATGCAACATACGGCAAACGCTAACATTCGACCGTTCTCCAGTTATCAGCTAATTGCTCGATTTTGGAAAAAAGCAATTTTCTGCCAAAACACTACCGTACACTTCCCTTAAACGCTTCAAATTCACTGTATAGGGGTAATTCGATGCGCTGAACACGATCCAACATACGGCAAACGCTAACATTCGACCGTTCTCCAGTTATCAGCTAATTGCTCGATTTTCGAAAAAAGCAATTTTCTGCCAAAACACTACTGTACACTTCCCTTAAACGCTTCAAATTCACTGTATAGGGGTAATTCGATGCGCTGAACACGATGCAACATACGGCAAACGCTAACATTCGACCGTTCTCGAGTTATCAGCGAATTGCTCGATTTTCGAAAAAAGCAATTTTCTGCCAAAACACTACCGTACACTTCCCTTAAACGCTTCAAATTCACTGTATAGGGGTAATTCGATGTGCTGAACACGATGCAACATACGGCAAACGCTAACATTCGACCGTTCTCGAGTTATCATCAAAACAGTGAGGACTGTGAAAAACGTGCTTTTCTGCCCGTGAAACGCACGAATATCGCATAAATGGGTTTTCCTTCCAAAACACTACCGTACACTTCCCGTAACCACTCCAAATTCACTGTATAGGGGTAATTCGATGCGCTGAACACGATGCAGCATACGGCAAACGCTAACATTCGACCGTTCTCCAGTTATCAGCGAATTGCTCGATTTTCGAAAAAAGCAATTTTCTGCCAAAACACTACCGTACACTTCCCTTAAACGCTTCAAATTCACTGTATAGGGGTAATTCGATGTGCTGAACACGATGCAACATACGGCGAACGCTAACATTCGACCGTTCTCCAGTTATCAGCGAATTGCTCGATTTTCGAAAAAAGCAATTTTCTGCCAAAACACTACCGTACACTTCCCTTAAACGCTTCAAATTCACTGTATAGGGGTAATTCGATGTGCTGAACACGATGCAACATACGGCAAACGCTAACATTCGACCGTTCTCCAGTTATCAGCTAATTGCTCGATTTTCGAAAAAAGCAATTTTCTGCCAAAACACTACTGTACACTTCCCTTAAACGCTTCAAATTCACTGTATAGGGGTAATTCGATGCGCTGAACACGATGCAACATACGGCAAACGCTAACATTCGACCGTTCTCGAGTTATCAGCGAATTGCTCGATTTTCGAAAAAAGCAATTTTCTGCCAAAACACTACCGTACACTTCCCTTAAACGCTTCAAATTCACTGTATAGGGGTAATTCGATGTGCTGAACACGATGCAACATACGGCAAACGCTAACATTCGACCGTTCTCGAGTTATCATCAAAACAGTGAGGACTGTGAAAAACGTGCTTTTCTGCCCGTGAAACGCACGAATATCGCATAAATGGGTTTTCCTTCCAAAACACTACCGTACACTTCCCGTAACCACTCCAAATTCACTGTATAGGGGTAATTCGATGCGCTGAACACGATGCAGCATACCGCAAACGCTAACATTCGACCGTTCTCCAGTTATCAGCGAATTGCTCGATTTTCGAAAAAAGCAATTTTCTGCCAAAACACTACCGTACACTTCCCTTAAACGCTTCAAATTCACTGCATAGGGGTAATTCGATGTGCTGAACACGATGCAACATACGGCGAACGCTAACATTCGACCGTTCTCCAGTTATCAGCGAATTGCTCGATTTTCGAAAAAAGCAATTTTCTGCCAAAACACTACTGTACACTTCCCTTAAACGCTTCAAATTCACTGTATAGGGGTAATTCGATGCGCTGAACACGATGCAACATACGGCAAACGCTAACATTCGACCGTTCTCGAGTTATCAGCGAATTGCTCGATTTTCGAAAAAAGCAATTTTCTGCCAAAACACTACCGTACACTTCCCTTAAACGCTTCAAATTCACTGTATAGGGGTAATTCGATGTGCTGAACACGATGCAACATACGGCAAACGCTAACATTCGACCGTTCTCGAGTTATCAGCGAATTGCTCGATTTTCGAAACAAGCAATTTTCTGCCAAAACACTACCGTACACTTCCCTTAAACGCTTCAAATTCACTGTATAGGGGTAATTCGATGTGCTTAACACGATGCAACATACGGCAAACGCTACCATTCGACCGTTCTTGAGTTATCATCAAAACAGTGAGGACTGTGTAAAACGTGCTTTTCTGCCCGTGAAACGCACGAATATCGCATAAACGGGTTTTCCTTCCAAAACACTACCGTACACTTCCCGTAACCACTCCAAATTCACTGTATAGGGGTAATTCGATGCGCTGAACACGATGCAACATACGGCAAACGCTAACATTCGACCGTTCTCCAGTTATCAGCGAATTGCTCGATTTTCGAAAAAAGCAATTTTCTGCCAAAACACTACCGTACACTTCCCTTAAACGCTTCAAATTCACTGTATAGGGGTAATTCGATGCGCTGAACACGATGCAACATACGGCAAACGCTAACATTCGACCGTTCTCCAGTTATCAGCTAATTGCTCGATTTTGGAAAAAAGCAATTTTCTGCCAAAACACTACCGTACACTTCCCTTAAACGCTTCAAATTCACTGTATAGGGGTAATTCGATGCGCTGAACACGATCCAACATACGGCAAACGCTAACATTCGACCGTTCTCCAGTTATCAGCTAATTGCTCGATTTTCGAAAAAAGCAATTTTCTGCCAAAACACTACTGTACACTTCCCTTAAACGCTTCAAATTCACTGTATAGGGGTAATTCGATGCGCTGAACACGATGCAACATACGGCAAACGCTAACATTCGACCGTTCTCGAGTTATCAGCGAATTGCTCGATTTTCGAAAAAAGCAATTTTCTGCCAAAACACTACCGTACACTTCCCTTAAACGCTTCAAATTCACTGTATAGGGGTAATTCGATGTGCTGAACACGATGCAACATACGGCAAACGCTAACATTCGACCGTTCTCGAGTTATCATCAAAACAGTGAGGACTGTGAAAAACGTGCTTTTCTGCCCGTGAAACGCACGAATATCGCATAAATGGGTTTTCCTTCCAAAACACTACCGTACACTTCCCGTAACCACTCCAAATTCACTGTATAGGGGTAATTCGATGCGCTGAACACGATGCAGCATACGGCAAACGCTAACATTCGACCGTTCTCCAGTTATCAGCGAATTGCTCGATTTTCGAAAAAAGCAATTTTCTGCCAAAACACTACCGTACACTTCCCTTAAACGCTTCAAATTCACTGTATAGGGGTAATTCGATGTGCTGAACACGATGCAACATACGGCGAACGCTAACATTCGACCGTTCTCCAGTTATCAGCGAATTGCTCGATTTTCGAAAAAAGCAATTTTCTGCCAAAACACTACCGTACACTTCCCTTAAACGCTTCAAATTCACTGTATAGGGGTAATTCGATGTGCTGAACACGATGCAACATACGGCAAACGCTAACATTCGACCGTTCTCGAGTTATCAGCGAATTGCTCGATTTTCGAAACAAGCAATTTTCTGCCAAAACACTACCGTACACTTCCCTTAAACGCTTCAAATTCACTGTATAGGGGTAATTCGATGTGCTTAACACGATGCAACATACGGCAAACGCTAACATTCGACCGTTCTTGAGTTATCATCAAAACAGTGAGGACTGTGTAAAACGTGCTTTTCTGCCCGTGAAACGCACGAATATCGCATAAACGGGTTTTCCTTCCAAAACACTACCGTACACTTCCCGTAACCACTCCAAATTCACTGTATAGGGGTAATTCGATGCGCTGAACACGATGCAACATACGGCAAACGCTAACATTCGACCGTTCTCGAGTTATCAGCGAATTGCTCGATTTTCGAAAAAAGCAATTTTCTGCCAAAACACTACCGTACACTTCCCTTAAACGCTTCAAATTCACTGTATAGGGGTAATTCGATGTGCTGAACACGATGCAACATACGGCAAACGCTGACATTCGACCGTTCTCGAGTTATCATCAAAACAGTGAGGACTGTGAAAAACGTGCTTTTCTGCCCGTGAAACGCACGAAAATCGCATTAACGGGTTTTCCTTCCAAAACACCCACCGTACACTTCCCGTAACCACTCCAAATTCACTGTATAGCGGTAATTCGATGCGCTGAACACGATGCAACATACGGCAAACGCTAACATTCGACCGTTCTCCAGTTATCAGCGAATTGCTCGATTTTCGAAAAAAGCAATTTTCTGCCAAAACACTACCGTACACTTCCCTTAAACGCTTCAAATTCACTGTATAGGGGTAATTCGATGCGCTGAACACGATCCAACATACGGCAAACGCTAACATTCGACCGTTCTCCAGTTATCAGCTAATTGCTCGATTTTCGAAAAAAGCAATTTTCTGCCAAAACACTACCGTACACTTCCCTTAAACGCTTCAAATTCACTGTATAGAGGTAATTCGATGCGCTGAACACGATGCAACATACGGCAAACGCTAACATTCGACCGTTCTCGAGTTCTCAGCGAATTGCTCGATTTTCGAAAAAAGCAATTTTCTGCCAAAACACTACCGTACACTTCCCTTAAACGCTTCAAATTTACTGTATAGAAGTAATTCGATGCGCTGAACACGATGCAACATACGGCAAACGCTAACATTCGACCGTTCTCGAGTTATCAGCGAATTGCTCGATTTTCGAAAAAAGCAATTTTCTGCCAAAACACTACCGTACACTTCCCTTAAACGCTTCAAATTCACTGTATAGGGGTAATTCGATGTGCTTAACACGATGCAACATACGGCAAACGCTGACATTCGACCGTTCTCGAGTTATCATCAAAACAGTGAGGACTGTGAAAAACGTGCTTTTCCGCCCGTGAAACGCACGAATATCGCATAAACGGGTTTTCCTTCCAAAACACTACCGTACACTTCCCGTAACCACTCCAAATTCACTGTATAGGGGTAATTCGATGCGCTGAACACGATGCAACATACGGCAAACGCTAACATTCGACTGTTCTCCAGTTATCAGCGAATTGCTCGATTTTCGAAAAAAGCAATTTTCTGCCAAAACACTACCGTACACTTCCCTTAAACGCTTCAAATTCGCTGTATAGGGGTAATTCGATGTGCTGAACACGATGCAACATACGGCGAACGCTAACATTCGACCGTTCTCGAGTTATCAGCGAATTGCTCTATTTTCGAAAAAAGCAATTTTCTGCCAAAACACTACCGTACACTTCCCTTAAACGCTTCAAATTCACTGTATAGGGGTAATTCGATGTGCTGAACACGATGCAACATACGGCAAACGCTAACATTCGACCGTTCTCGAGTTATCATCAAAACAGTGAGGACTGTGAAAAACGTGCTTTTCAGCCCGTGAAACGCACGAATATCGCATAAACGGGTTTTCCTTCCAAAACACTACCGTACACTTCCCGTAACCACTCCAAATTCACTGTATAGGGGTAATTCGATGCGCTGAACACGATGCAACATACGGCAAACGCTAACATTCGACCGTTCTCCAGTTATCAGCGAATTGCTCGATTTTCGAAAAAAGCAATTTTCTGCCAAAACACTAACGTACACTTCCCTTCAACGCTTCAAATTCACTGTATAGGGGTAATTCGAGGTGCTGAACACGATGCAACATACGGCGAACGCTAACATTCGACCGTTCTCCAGTTATCAGCGAATTGCTCGATTTTCGAAAAAAGCAATTTTCTGCCAAAACACTACCGTACACTTCCCTTAAACGCTTCAAATTCACTGTATAGGGGTAATTCGATGTGCTGAACCCGATGCAACATACGGCAAACGCTAACATTCGACCGTTCTCGAGTTATCAGTGAATTGCTCGATTTTCGAAAAAAGCAATTTTCTGCCAAAACACTACCGTACACTTCCCTTAAACGCTTCAAATTCACTGTATAGGGGTAATTCGATGTGCTGAACACGATGCAACATACGGCAAACGCTAACATTCGACCGTTCTCGAGTTATCATCAAAACAGTGAGGACTGTGAAAAACGTGCTTTTCTGCCCGTGAAACGCACGAATATCGCATAAACGGGTTTTCCTTCCAAAACACTACCGTACACTTCCCGTAACCACTCCAAATTCACTGTATAGGGGTAATTCGATGCGCTGAACACGATCCAACATACGGCAAACGCTAACATTCGACCGTTCTCGAGTTATCAGCGAATTGCTCGATTTTCGAAAAAAGCAATTTTCTGCCAAAACACTACCGTACACTTCCCTTAAACGCTTCAAATTCACTGTATAGGGGTAATTCGATGTGCTGAACACGATGCAACATACAGCAAACGCTAACATTCGACCGTTCTCGAGTTATCATCAAAACAGTGAGGACTGTGTAAAACGTGCTTTTCTGCCCGTGTAACGCACGAATATCGCATAAACGGGTTTTCCTTCCAAAACACTACCGTACACTTCCCGTAACCACTCGAAATTCACTGTATAGGGGTAATTCGATGCGCTGAACACGATGCAACATACAGCAAACGCTATCATTCGACCGTTCTCGAGTTATCAGCGAATTGCTCGATTTTCGAAAAAAGCAATTTTCTGCCAAAACACTACCGTACACTTCCCTTAAACGCTTCAAATTCACTGTATAGGGGTAATTCGATGTGCTGAACACGATGCAACATACGGCAAACGCTGACATTGGACCGTTCTCGAGTTATCATCAAAACAGTGAGGACTGTGAAAAACGTGCTTTTCTGCCCGTGAAACGCACGAATATCCCATTAACGGGTTTTCCTTCCAAAACACCCACCGTACACTTCCCGTAACCACTCCAAATTCACTGTATAGGGGTAATTCGATGCGCTGAACACGATGCAACATACGGCAAACGCTATCATTTGACCGTTCTCCAGTTATCAGCGAATTGCTCGATTTTCGAAAAAAAGAATTTTCTGCCAAAACACTACCGTACACTTCCCTTAAACGCTTCAAATTCACTGTATAGGGGTAATTCGATGCGCTGAACACGATCCAACATACGGCAAACGCTAACATTCGACCGTTCTCCAGTTATCAGCGAATTGCTCGATTTTCGAAAAAAGCAATTTTCTGCCAAAACACTACCGTACACTTCCCTTAAACGCTTCAAATTCACTGTATAGGGGTAATTCGATGTGCTGAACACGATGCAACATACGGCAAACGCTAACATTCGACCGTTCTCGAGTTATCAGCGAATTGCTCGATTTTCGAAAAAAGCAATTTTCTGCCAAAACACTACCGTACACTTCCCTTAAACGCTTCAAATTCACTGTATAGGGGTAATTCGATGTGCTGAACACGATGCAACATCCGGCAAACGCTAACATTCGACCGTTCTCGAGTTATCAGCGAATTGCTCGATTTTCGAAAAAAGCAATTTTCTGCCAAAACACTACCGTACACTTCCCTTAAACGCTTCAAATTCACTGTATAGGGGTAATTCGATGTGCTGAACACGATGCAACATACGGCAAACGCTAACATTCGACCGTTCTCGAGTTATCAGCGAATTGCTCGATTTTCGAAAAAAGCAATTTTCTGCCAAAACACTACCGTACACTTCCCTTAAACGCTTCAAATTCACTGTATAGGGGTAATTCGATGTGCTGAACACGATGCAACATACGGCAAACGCTGACATTCGACCGTTCTCGAGTTATCATCAAAACAGTGAGGACTGTGAAAAACGTGCTTTTCTGCCCGTGAAACGCACGAATATCGCATTAACGGGTTTTCCTTCCAAAACACCCACCGTACACTTCCCGTAACCACTCCAAATTCACTGTATAGGGGTAATTCGATGCGCTGAACACGATGCAACATACGGCAAACGCTAACATTCGACCGTTCTCCAGTTATCAGCGAATTGCTCGATTTTCGAAAAAAGCAATTTTCTGCCAAAACACTACCGTACACTTCCCTTAAACGCTTCAAATTCACTGCATAGGGGTAATTCGATGCGCTGAACACGATCCAACATACGGCAAACGCTAACATTCGACCGTTCTCCAGTTATCAGCTAATTGCTCGATTTTCGAAAAAAGCAATTTTCTGCCAAAACACTACTGTACACTTCCCTTAAACGCTTCAAATTCACTGTATAGGGGTAATTCGATGCGCTGAACACGATGCAACATACGGCAAACGCTAACATTCGACCGTTCTCGAGTTATCAGCGAATTGCTCGATTTTCGAAAAAAGCAATTTTCTGCCAAAACACTACCGTACACTTCCCTTAAACGCTTCAAATTCACTGTATAGGGGTAATTCGATGTGCTGAACACGATGCAACATACGGCAAACGCTAACATTCGACCGTTCTCGAGTTATCATCAAAACAGTGAGGACTGTGAAAAACGTGCTTTTCTGCCCGTGAAACGCACGAATATCGCATAAATGGGTTTTCCTTCCAAAACACTACCGTACACTTCCCGTAACCACTCCAAATTCACTGTATAGGGGTAATTCGATGCGCTGAACACGATGCAGCATACGGCAAACGCTAACATTCGACCGTTCTCCAGTTATCAGCGAATTGCTCGATTTTCGAAAAAAGCAATTTTCTGCCAAAACACTACCGTACACTTCCCTTAAACGCTTCAAATTCACTGTATAGGGGTAATTCGATGTGCTGAACACGATGCAACATACGGCGAACGCTAACATTCGACCGTTCTCCAGTTATCAGCGAATTGCTCGATTTTCGAAAAAAGCAATTTTCTGCCAAAACACTACCGTACACTTCCCTTAAACGCTTCAAATTCACTGTATAGGGGTAATTCGATGTGCTGAACACGATGCAACATACGGCAAACGCTAACATTCGACCGTTCTCGAGTTATCAGCGAATTGCTCGATTTCGAAACAAGCAATTTTCTGCCAAAACACTACCGTACACTTCCCTTAAACGCTTCAAATTCACTGTATAGGGGTAATTCGATGTGCTTAACACGATGCAACATACGGCAAACGCTACCATTCGACCGTTCTTGAGTTATCATCAAAACAGTGAGGACTGTGTAAAACGTGCTTTTCTGCCCGTGAAACGCACGAATATCGCATAAACGGGTTTTCCTTCCAAAACACTACCGTACACTTCCCGTAACCACTCCAAATTCACTGTATAGGGGTAATTCGATGCGCTGAACACGATGCAACATACGGCAAACGCTAACATTCGACCGTTCTCCAGTTATCAGCGAATTGCTCGATTTTCGAAAAAAGCAATTTTCTGCCAAAACACTACCGTACACTTCCCTTAAACGCTTCAAATTCACTGTATAGGGGTAATTCGATGCGCTGAACACGATGCAACATACGGCAAACGCTAACATTCGACCGTTCTCCAGTTATCAGCTAATTGCTCGATTTTGGAAAAAAGCAATTTTCTGCCAAAACACTACCGTACACTTCCCTTAAACGCTTCAAATTCACTGTATAGGGGTAATTCGATGCGCTGAACACGATCCAACATACGGCAAACGCTAACATTCGACCGTTCTCCAGTTATCAGCTAATTGCTCGATTTTCGAAAAAAGCAATTTTCTGCCAAAACACTACTGTACACTTCCCTTAAACGCTTCAAATTCACTGTATAGGGGTAATTCGATGCGCTGAACACGATGCAACATACGGCAAACGCTAACATTCGACCGTTCTCGAGTTATCAGCGAATTGCTCGATTTTCGAAAAAAGCAATTTTCTGCCAAAACACTACCGTACACTTCCCTTAAACGCTTCAAATTCACTGTATAGGGGTAATTCGATGTGCTGAACACGATGCAACATACGGCAAACGCTAACATTCGACCGTTCTCGAGTTATCATCAAAACAGTGAGGACTGTGAAAAACGTGCTTTTCTGCCCGTGAAACGCACGAATATCGCATAAATGGGTTTTCCTTCCAAAACACTACCGTACACTTCCCGTAACCACTCCAAATTCACTGTATAGGGGTAATTCGATGCGCTGAACACGATGCAGCATACGGCAAACGCTAACATTCGACCGTTCTCCAGTTATCAGCGAATTGCTCGATTTTCGAAAAAAGCAATTTTCTGCCAAAACACTACCGTACACTTCCCTTAAACGCTTCAAATTCACTGTATAGGGGTAATTCGATGTGCTGAACACGATGCAACATACGGCAAACGCTAACATTCGACCGTTCTCCAGTTATCAGCTAATTGCTCGATTTTCGAAAAAAGCAATTTTCTGCCAAAACACTACTGTACACTTCCCTTAAACGCTTCAAATTCACTGTAGAGGGGTAATTCGATGCGCTGAACACGATGCAACATACGGCAAACGCTAACATTCGACCGTTCTCGAGTTATCAGCGAATTGCTCGATTTTCGAAACAAGCAATTTTCTGCCAAAACACTACCGTACACTTCCCTTAAACGCTTCAAATTCACTGTATAGGGGTAATTCGATGTGCTTAACACGATGCAACATACGGCAAACGCTACCATTCGACCGTTCTTGAGTTATCATCAAAACAGTGAGGACTGTGTAAAACGTGCTTTTCTGCCCGTGAAACGCACGAATATCGCATAAACGGGTTTTCCTTCCAAAACACTACCGTACACTTCCCGTAACCACTCCAAATTCACTGTATAGGGGTAATTCGATGCGCTGAACACGATGCAACATACGGCAAACGCTAACATTCGACCGTTCTCCAGTTATCAGCGAATTGCTCGATTTTCGAAAAAAGCAATTTTCTGCCAAAACACTACCGTACACTTCCCTTAAACGCTTCAAATTCACTGTATAGGGGTAATTCGATGCGCTGAACACGATGCAACATACGGCAAACGCTAACATTCGACCGTTCTCCAGTTATCATCAAAACAGTGAGGACTGTGAAAAACGTGCTTTTCCGCCCGTGAAACGCACGAATATCGCATAAACGGGTTTTCCTTCCAAAACACTACCGTACACTTCCCGTAACCACTCCAAATTCACTGTATAGGGGTAATTCGATGCGCTGAACACGATGCAACATACGGCAAACGCTAACATTCGACTGTTCTCCAGTTATCAGCGAATTGCTCGATTTTCGAAAAAAGCAATTTTCTGCCAAAACACTACCGTACACTTCCCTTAAACGCTTCAAATTCACTGTATAGGGGTAATTCGATGCGCTGAACACGATGCAACATACGGCAAACGCTAACATTCGACCGTTCTCCAGTTATCAGCTAATTGCTCGATTTTGGAAAAAAGCAATTTTCTGCCAAAACACTACCGTACACTTCCCTTAAACGCTTCAAATTCACTGTATAGGGGTAATTCGATGCGCTGAACACGATCCAACATACGGCAAACGCTAACATTCGACCGTTCTCCAGTTATCAGCTAATTGCTCGATTTTCGAAAAAAGCAATTTTCTGCCAAAAACACTACTGTACACTTCCCTTAAACGCTTCAAATTCACTGCATAGGGGTAATTCGATGCGCTGAACACGATGCAACATACGGCAAACGCTAACATTCGACCGTTCTCGAGTTATCAGCGAATTGCTCGATTTTCGAAAAAAGCAATTTTCTGCCAAAAACACTACCGTACACTTCCCTTAAACGCTTCAAATTCACTGTATAGGGGTAATTCGATGTGCTGAACACGATGCAACATACGGCAAACGCTAACATTCGACCGTTCTCGAGTTATCATCAAAACAGTGAGGACTGTGAAAAACGTGCTTTTCTGCCCGTGAAACGCACGAATATCGCATAAATGGGTTTTCCTTCCAAAACACTACCGTACACTTCCCGTAACCACTCCAAAATCACTGTATAGGGGTAATTCGATGCGCTGAACACGATGCAGCATACGGCAAACGCTAACATTCGACCGTTCTCCAGTTATCAGCGAATTGCTCGATTTTCGAAAAAAGCAATTTTCTGCCAAAACACTACCGTACACTTCCCTTAAACGCTTCAAATTCACTGTATAGGGGTAATTCGATGTGCTGAACACGATGCAACATACGGCGAACGCTAACATTCGACCGTTCTCCAGTTATCAGCGAATTGCTCGATTTTCGAAAAAAAGCAATTTTCTGCCAAACACTACCGTACACTTCCCTTAAACGCTTCAAATTCACTGTATAGGGGTAATTCGATGTGCTGAACACGATGCAACATACGGCAAACGCTAACATTCGACCGTTCTCGAGTTATCAGCGAATTGCTCGATTTTCGAAACAAGCAATTTTCTGCCAAAACACTACCGTACACTTCCCTTAAACGCTTCAAATTCACTGTATAGGGGTAATTCGATGTGCTTAACACGATGCAACATACGGCAAACGCTAACATTCGACCGTTCTTGAGTTATCATCAAAACAGTGAGGACTGTGTAAAACGTGCTTTTCTGCCCGTGAAACGCACGAATATCGCAATAAACGGGTTTTCCTTCCAAAACACTACCGTACACTTCCCGTAACCACTCCAAATTCACTGTATAGGGGTAATTCGATGCGCTGAACACGATGCAACATACGGCAAACGCTAACATTCGACCGTTCTCGAGTTATCAGCGAATTGCTCGATTTTCGAAAAAAAGCAATTTTCTGCCAAAACACTACCGTACACTTCCCTTAAACGCTTCAAATTCACTGTATAGGGGTAATTCGATGTGCTGAACACGATGCAACATACGGCAAACGCTGACATTCGACCGTTCTCGAGTTATCATCAAAACAGTGAGGACTGTGAAAAACGTGCTTTTCTGCCCGTGAAACGCACGAAAATCGCATTAACGGGTTTTCCTTCCAAAACACCACCGTACACTTCCCGTAACCACTCCAAATTCACTGTATAGCGGTAATTCGATGCGCTGAACACGATGCAACATACGGCAAACGCTAACATTCGACCGTTCTCCAGTTATCAGCGAATTGCTCGATTTTCGAAAAAAGCAATTTTCTGCCAAAACACTACCGTACACTTCCCTTAAACGCTTCAAATTCACTGTATAGGGTAATTCGATGCGCTGAACACGATCCAACATACGGCAAACGCTAACATTCGACCGTTCTCCAGTTATCAGCTAATTGCTCGATTTTCGAAAAAAGCAATTTTCTGCCAAAACACTACCGTACACTTCCCTTAAACGCTTCAAATTCACTGTATAGAGGTAATTCGATGCGCTGAACACGATGCAAACATACGGCAAACGCTAACATTCGACCGTTCTCGAGTTCTCAGCGAATTGCTCGATTTTCGAAAAAAGCAATTTTCTGCCAAAACACTACCGTACACTTCCCTTAAACGCTTCAAATCACTGTATAGAAGTAATTCGATGCGCTGAACACGATGCAACATACGGCAAACGCTAACATTCGACCGTTCTCGAGTTATCAGCGAATTGCTCGATTTTCGAAAAAAAGCAATTTTCTGCCAAAACACTACCGTACACTTCCCTTAAACGCTTCAAATTCACTGTATAGGGGTAATTCGATGTGCTTAACACGATGCAACATACGGCAAACGCTAACATTCGACCGTTCTTGAGTTATCATCAAAACAGTGAGGACTGTGTAAAACGTGCTTTTCTGCCCGTGAAACGCACGAATAATCGCATAAACGGGTTTTCCTTCCAAAACACTACCGTACACTTCCGTAACCACTCCAAATTCACTGTATAGGGGTAATTCGATGCGCTGAACACGATGCAACATACGGCAAACGCTAACATTCGACCGTCTCCTCGAGTTATCAGCGAATTGCTCGATTTTCGAAAAAAAGCAATTTTCTGCCAAAACACTACCGTACACTTCCCTTAAACGCTTCAAATTCACTGTATAGGGGTTAATTCGATGTGCTGAACACGATGCAACATACGGCAAACGCTGACATTCGACCGTTCTCGAGTTATCATCAAAACAGTGAGGACTGTGAAAAACGTGCTTTTCCGCCCGTGAAACGCACGAATATCGCATAAACGGGTTTTCCTTCCAAAACACTACCGTACACTTCCCGTAACCACTCCAAATTCACTGTATAGGGGTAATTCGATGCGCTGAACACGATGCAACATACGGCAAACGCTAACATTCGACTGTTCTCCAGTTATCAGCGAATTGCTCGATTTTCGAAAAAAGCAATTTTCTGCCAAAACACTACCGTACACTTCCCTTAAACGCTTCAAATTCGCTGTATAGGGGTAATTCGATGTGCTGAACACGATGCAATATACGGCGAACGCTAACATTCGACCGTTCTCGAGTTATCAGCGAATTGCTCTATTTTCGAAAAAAGCAATTTTCTGCCAAAACACTACCGTACACTTCCCTTAAACGCTTCAAATTCACTGTATAGGGGTAATTCGATGTGCTGAACACGATGCAACATACGGCAAACGCTAACATTCGACCGTTCTCGAGTTATCATCAAAACAGTGAGGACTGTGAAAAACGTGCTTTTCTGCCGTGAAACGCACGAATATCGCATAAACGGGTTTTCCTTCCAAAACACTACCGTACACTTCCCGTAACCACTCCAAATTCACTGTATAGGGGTAATTCGATGCGCTGAACACGATGCAACATACGGCAAACGCTAACATTCGACCGTTCTCCAGTTATCAGCGAATTGCTCGATTTTCGAAAAAAGCAATTTTCTGCCAAAACACTAACGTACACTTCCCTTCAACGCTTCAATTCACTGTATAGGGGTAATTCGAGGTGCTGAACACGATGCAACATACGGCGAACGCTAACATTCGACCGTTCTCCAGTTATCAGCGAATTGCTCGATTTTCGAAAAAAGCAATTTTCTGCCAAAACACTACCGTACACTTCCCTTAAACGCTTCAAATTCACTGTATAGGGGTAATTCTGTGCTGAACCCGATGCAACATACGGCAAACGCTAACATTCGACCGTTCTCGAGTTATCAGTGAATTGCTCGATTTTCGAAAAAAGCAATTTTCTGCCAAAACACTACGTACACTTCCCTTAAACGCTTCAAATTCACTGTATAGGGTAATTCGATGTGCTGAACACGATGCAACATACGGCAAACGCTAACATTCGACCGTTCTCGAGTTATCATCAAACAGTGAGGACTGTGAAAAACGTGCTTTTCTGCCCGTGAAACGCACGTATCGCATAAACGGGTTTTCCTTCCAAAACACTACCGTACACTTCCCGTAACCACTCCAAATTCACTGTATAGGGGTAATTCGATGCGCTGAACACGATCCAACATACGGCAAACGCTAACATTCGACCGTTCTCGAGTTATCAGCGAATTGCTCGATTTTCGAAAAAAGCAATTTTCTGCCAAAACACTACCGTACACTTCCCTTAAACGCTTCAAATTCACTGTATAGGGGTAATTCGATGTGCTGAACACGATGCAACATACAGCAAACGCTAACATTCGACCGTTCTCGAGTTATCATCAAACAGTGAGGACTGTGAAACGTGCTTTTCTGCCCGTGTAACGCACGAATATCGCATAAACGGGTTTTCCTTCCAAAACACTACCGTACACTTCCCGTAACCACTCGAAATTCACTGTATAGGGTAATTCGATGCGCTGAACACGATGCAACATACAGCAAACGCTATCATTCGACCGTTCTCGAGTTATCAGCGAATTGCTCGATTTTCGAAAAAAAGCAATTTTCTGCCAAAACACTACGCCACTTAAACTTCAAATGTAAACTTAATTCCCTAAAAAATAAAACCTGACATTCTAGCACTTTAACACACTGAATATATAAACGGTTTCCTTAAAACTACCGTACACTTTCCCTTAAACGCTTCAAATTCACTGTATAGGGGTAATTCGATGTGCTGAACACGATGCAACATACGGCAAACGCTGACATTGGACCGTTCTCGAGTT